>BPLQ01009612.1:0-261645 GCA_021605075.1 Caerostris darwini
ATATATACACTGAAGTGACAAAAGTCATGGGATAGCAATATGCAAATTTTCAGATGGCAGTAGCATCGCGTAGAACAGGTATAAATGCGCAGTGCTTTTCGCAGAGCTTTCATTTCTGTTCAAGTTAATCATGTGAAGAGGGTTTTGACGTGATGATGACCGCAAGACGGGAATTAACAGACTTTGAACGCGGAATGTTAGTTGAGCTAGACGCATGGGTCATGCCATTTCGGAAAAATCGTTAGGGAATTCAACATTCCCAGATCCAGTGTCAACAGTGTGCCGAGAGTATGAAATTTCAGGCATAACATTCCACCATGGACAGCGCAGTGGTCGACCGCCTGCACTTAACGACCGAGACCGGCGACGTCTGCAAAAAGTGTCGTAAATTCTAACAGACAAGCAACACTGCGTCAAATAACCGCAGAAATCAATGTGGGACGTACAAGGGACTTGTCTGTTAGAACTGTGCGGAGAAATTTGGCTTTTCTTGGGCTATTCCAGCAGAAGACCGACTCGAGTGCCTTTACTGACAGAACGACACGCTTGCAGCGATTCTCGTGAGCACGTGAGCATATCGGTTCGTCCCTAGATCAATGGAAAAACCGTGGCCTGGTCGATGAGTCACGATTTCAGTTGGTAAGAGCTGATGGTAGGATTCGAGTGTGGCGCAGACCACACGAATCCATGGACCCAAACTGTCAGCAAGGCGCTGTTCGAGCTGGTGGTGGCTCTGTAATGGTGTGGGCTGTTTTTTCCTGGCATGGACTTGGTCCTCTGGTGGGACTGGACCGAACATTGACTTTAAATGCTTATGTTCAGCTACTTGGAGATCACTTGCAGCCATTCATGGACTTCATGTACCCAAACAACGATGGGATTTTTATGGATGACAATGCGCCATGTCACCGGGCCACAACTGTTCGCGATTGGTTTGAAGAACATTCTGGACAATTCCTACGAATGATCTGGCCACGTAGATCGCCCGACATGAATCCCATCGAGCATTTATGGGACATCATCGAGAGGTCTGTTCGTGCCCAAAATCCTGCACCATCAACGCTTTCACAATTATGGACGTCTATCGAGACAGCATGGCTCAATATTCCTGCAGAAGACTTCCAACGACATGTTGAGTCCATGCCACGTTGAGTTGCTGCACTTCGCCGGGCGAAAGGAGGGTCGACACGATATTAAGAGGTATCCCATGACTTTTGTCACTTCAGTGTATATATATAGTCTTGGGTCCAGTCATTTAGCAAATAGAAATAATACTAATTATATCTTGAAGGTGCGCGTATTCCGTGATAAAGTTATCATCAGGATGGTGCAAATACTTAATCGGGTTTTACAGATTTTCTGAATATCTTTTCACACCTTGTCATTATCTATTTTGTACAAATATTGTTACAAAGTTTTATTATTATTATACCAATGAAGTGTTTCCTATTACACCTTTGGATTTTTATGTTTATTATCTTCAGTTAATTATTTTCAGTTGCATTGCTGGAGCGTATGCGTTTTCTGGATCTTATAAAATGTCTTCCTATTTTTTTTTCTGCTATTTTAAGGTGTCCGAATGTGAGCCGCATTCAATTTTTTTGACAGTGATTGCTATGCCGGTTATATTATACGATTTGATGGTATATGATTGTTATGTTATACTCACAGTGAATGCTAGTAGTAGGTTCTAATGCGCAAAAGGTTACTCCGTATGTGCTGTCCTTTGGATTTCGTGTTCATGTGTTGCATACTTATATGCGCGTGTGCGTGTGTGTGTGCGTCATATTCATTTACATTTTTAAGTTTGTTATTTGATATATAGTGATACTAGAATTAAAACGAACGTTCGTCATTAAAATTAGTCAGAACTTTTATTTATTCTGCGTTTACGAATGGTGATTTACTACATTTAAAGTTTTCGTCCATAATGATATTTATAAAGATGGTATGGATTTATTTTAAACTGTGAAGCATTTATTTTTAATTTTCTGTAAAAATTAATGCAAATTATTTCTATCAACCAGAATAATGTTCCGTATAAGATATGAAGTACTACAAAGAAAATGTTGAACAGAGCTACAATTGAAAATCTATTTTACCCCACTGATCTTAATACATTCTCTAGTTAAAATACTAAATGGACTGCTAAAATATTTTTATTGTGCTGCTTCCAATACCGGGTAGATATTAAAAAATTGAGCAGATCTTCATCCGTCCACATAATTCTGGTAATTTTTAACTTTTGAATCTTTTCGAAATGTTTCTTTGTGAAAATATATCAACTGGTTGCAGAGTTAATTTATTTGGCTGACATAAGGAAAATATAGTGGAAAAAAAAAAAGAGATTGCAACAGTATGGCGAAACAATGTTTTTATTTAATGTATTAGAGATATATCAACGAGAAACCGGAGACAATTGAAGATTTCTTTTCTTGAAAAGAACAAAATATTTTTCTACTGAATCTACAATCTATTTTTCAGTCTTAAAATCCTCAACAAAAATTGACTTGTCAGTTGGACGAGAAAAATCTTCTGCAGTTGTAATGGATGGCGGTATATAAACCAGTAGTGAAGGACACAAAAAACAAAGAACAAACACATTTCAAATGTCCTTTTGATAGGGGTAGTGTGTGATCCTGCGTATGAGAAAATTCATTTAATACAAGTTTTCATTCCAATATCATGTATGTAATCATGTCTAAGGGATTCTGTTTTAAATGTGAATTTATGTTAGTAACATAATGAAGTTTTACCATTGTTTTTATTTATAATTATATTATTTATATTTATTGAAATCAAAAACGTGAAAAAGGGTTTCTTTTTAAGCTTTACAAAATATTATTAAAAGAATTTTTGATAGAAAAGGGATTTTTTAATTACATCTATTTTAAAATATTAGTACAGAAAAATAATTTTTTTCATTTAATACAACTTAAAGATTTTTTAAACTATTTCTCCACTTTACATTAATTAGTTACAGTACTTTAAAAAATAAGCTAAACGGTAACTGTGCTTTCTCCTACACACTGCAAGAGCGCCCACTGTGACATTAAGGAGAAACTTAATAATAAACTTTCATAACAAATAACAAACTTCCATAAAGGAAATAATATAAGATATATCTTCTACTCTTACCTTATTTTCTACCTCTCTATATATATCTATCTCTATAGTATATATACACAGGTTCTCTCCAAATATGCTGAATCTGCAACCTTAAAATTAACGAAGTCATGTTTATTTATTAATGTATTAAACTATAAATGTCATCTGTACTTCGTATATTATATTTTTATGTTGGCAACGCATGAAAATTGTCATTGTGGTTGTGGTTTCTTGTCAAAATGTTAGCATTCAATTCTTCCTGTTGTAACCGTGACTCCTCCTACACAATGTCAAAGGTTAGACCCCGTCCTACACACTGAGGCGTTCAGGACAAATTATCAGTAAGCTTCGAGATCTTTATCAGGGAAGAAGTACAGCGCAACTGGCACTGCCGCTGAGAAACGTTTAGTTTGTATTTTCCCATTCGGAGAAGAAATATATTCAGCGCAATCATGTGTAATAGTTAGCCTACATGCTTTAACCCGGAGAGAAAGTATATTTCGCGCATCCAATGCGTATCTGAGTATGTTTTTTCTTTTCGGCTTAGAAGTAGAATCCTGCAACGAATCTATAAGTATATATCTTTAAATGTGTTAAATATTCTCTGTAGTTAATTGTGTGCATGTAGTGTGTGTGGTGTAAATAAAGTTTTCTCAAACCTGTGTCTCAAGTCTCAACCCAACCCAACCAGAGGTGCACAGCCTACAACACAACAAAACATAACTAAGTAACAATTAACAAAAATAATAATTACCAATTTTTCATATTAAAGATATTTTTTATTATTCCTTTCAAAGACTTTGTTAAGAGATTGTTTATTTATTTTATAAATTAACGATATAAAATGGAATTCATTAGCCCTAAATTTAAACGTAAAAGGTTACCTTTTAAGACAATAAAAACTTTTCTTTTCAAACTTAAATATTTATTCATATAAATAAACAACAATCAAATAGAGACGTTAGATCTTATTCAATTAGATAGATGAAATAATTCCATTTTTGTTGATCTTGCATTGTTTCATTTGAAAGCAAATAAACAAATTTTCAATTTATTTAAATCTTAAATACACAAGTTTACTTAATAATAATACTTGCGATGTAATAATTCTATTACCTGTAAAATCTTACAAAAGACTTTAATTTGCATTTATCATTTTTTTATCAAAGCATGTTAAATATGGAGTACAATCTCCATCAATAACATATTTTTCAACTCAGTTTATCAGAGATTTGTTGTTTGTTCTACAGAATAGTGTAGTAAAATTACCGTTGCAGATTATAATGTTATTAAAATTTAGTAATATTTTAATAAATCTTCAGAATTTCAAGAATTGATGTTTTGAGAAAAAAAAATATTAATAACTTTTTTTTTGCTTATTAAACTATCATATTTGACATTTAAATTCCTTTTTACTATGATTTATCAATTTTCATTTACTTCCTGTTATAATTGTGGTGTTACGTTATGAAAATACTTCAGATGTAATTTAGTGAATTGAATTTAAGGATGTTGCGAAAAGTTGCAAGTATCTTACAAGATTAAATTGGTTCGAATTAGCTTAAATTTAAAGCCTAATTTTATATATTTAGTACATAAAAATATAAATAAAAAAGTGTTTTAGGGTAACTTAATACATTAATAACGAATATTTTCTTCTAATTATTTTTACAAAAACTAACGTAACATTATCTATTTCAAATAAAGTTTTATATTCTGTCATGTTCTCCTTCTTCATTGGCGCAACAGCCCTATGGTGAGCCTAGGCCGTCTGCCTACCGGCAGATTTTAAGATAAGAGATGTTTTCGTTTTAAAGGGCCGGGTTGACTGTCCTACACCCAATAGTTATATGAGATTGGGACCTACGGTTAAAATAGAATAAATAAATAAACAATATAAAGTCGTTTAACTGACAGTGCTAATTAACAGAATCGTTTTATGGAATTTCGTTCATCACATCTTATTTGGCATTAAACAAAAAAATATCCAATTCAAATAATAATACTCAAAAATACAAAAAAATTAAAATTTATTATTATTTATTATTATTTTTTTAAATATTCTTCTTCTTTTCATTGGCGCATTAGCACATGGTGAGCCAAGGCCGTCTTCCTACTGACAAATTTCGAAACATGATTTGTTTCTTTTTACGAAGTAGGGTTGGCAGTCGTAAGCTCAACGTTCCGCAGTTGTATTAGATCGGGATCAACGGTTTAAAGTGGATTCCGAAACACTGCAAACATCCATGGCACCGCCGGGAATCGAAACCAAATTATGCGGCATCGAGTGTCATCCTTCCACATTACCCACTTATAAATCTTATTAATACAGGTAAGAATCAACTTTTTTTCAAGAAGCCTGATGGCCGAGTGGCTAGAGCTTTGGCGCTTAGTACCACAGGGTTCGAATCCCGGCGGTGCCATGGATGTTTGTTGCGGTTCGGAATTTACTTAAACCGTAGGTCCCGGTCTAATAAGGTCGTAGAACGTTGTAGGATAGTGTTACTCACGGGTGTGGCCTATCTTCAAAGGTACACTTGCCCCCTGATTAGTGCTAAATGAGTAACAGGAGCGCATCCTTTGCCTACGGCATAAACATTAACTTCTGCATTGCCAGCTGCATCAGAAACAACTACTTTTTTTTAAAAAAAAAAATATTAAAAAATAATAAATAAGTAAATAAACAAATAAATTAATAAAATAAAATGAGTAAATGAACAAAATAAAGTCGTTCAAATGACAGTGTTATTTAACAAAAAGGTCTTATGGAATTTTGTTCATCAAAATTTATTTATCAATAACTAAAAAAAATATCCTATTCACGTAATAATATAGAAAAACATATAAAAAATCGTATTTAATTGAAACAAAAGGAAATAATTAAATTTTAAAATGTGTCAATTTCGGTTTTTCTCCAAATTAAATTTACATCTTACAGGAATTAGAGAAAAACAAAAACATTTTGATGTAAACAGCAAATTAAATTTCAGTGCTATTTATTAAGAGACACCACGCGAAACTAACACAATATTTTTTTCACTTACAACCAAGAAAACTTTAATTTTCATCAAATAACAGAAAAACTTAGATTAAAAGTGGAATCCAAACGTAATTTATGATTATTGTTAATGTAAGACGGAAATTAAAACACACACACACACAAAAAAAAATACATTCTCACAAAAAATAATAAGACTCCACAAGCTGACCGAACATCTTGAGAAGAAAAATGAAGGAGTTTGTTCTCTCCTGATCACATTTTCTGTACCATGCATTTTTCTTAAATCACGACGGATACACGCTTTTAATTAGATTTTTTGAAGAAAACGACTCGTTTCTAGCTGCAACCCCACATACTTTGAGCTGAGTCATTAAATAGTCAGTCAGTGATCTCAACACTGTAATGAAAGTGGATATCGCGACAGAGTAAATCACGATGTCGCAGACACAATTAGAGTTGTTGAAACATTTTAAAGGTCACAACTGAAAAATATGTGTGTGGTAGATTCGTTCATGCCTTAACTATTAACACATCGTCAAAAACATTCTAGTTGGTGACAATGAATTATTTTGATAAATTAAAAATGTAATCGCTTAACCGTATTTAATTTTACATTCTATTTGACCTTGATCTACTTTTTCTCATACTTATACTTCTTTGCTTATACTATACAAATTTAACCTTTTACAATTGATGTTACTATTTTATGCTAATATCAGGCACTTTTTCGCCCGACTCGTAGCTCAGTGGCAATATGCGCCACTGGTGAGCATTAGGGTGGATGTTCAATCCGCTGGCTGCTTTGTTGTAGACACTGTTTCAAAAAATCGACAAGACTCAATGGCGTTTGTGATGTTCAGCAACTTGTCTCGTTAGTCGGACTACCTGGTAGGTGTTTTCCGTGTTTTCTTCCATAGAATATTCAAATACTGGTTAATTCCCCCTAAAAGTTCTTCTTGAAGGCTCTGCACTCTTTCTTGAGAGACACGGAGCCAAATCAAAACGTATACCATCATAACAGAAGCTCTCCTTTTTCCCTAAATCCATGAATAGACTACTCATGGAGAGTTTCCGTCCCGCATTGCTGGGCACTGAGGACTAGACACAACAACACAAAATGCACTTTCATTTAAGGTCCTTTGCTACTTGTATAGTAAAGATGTGGCAGATTCATTGTTGAGGGGATCAAGAGATGAAGTATCAGCATATTGTGGTACAGAAATTTTAAATGATAATCTTTAAAAGTTGCATCTGAGAGTTCCGTCTATTCTTTACGATTGTATTGGTCAAGAGATATATCACACCTGTCATCGTCAAATGTATGAAATTTTTTAATTAGGCCTTAGTCATATGTTCAAATAGTATCTTTAGTTCGTTAATGTAACTGAAAATTTTTATGTCTATAAATAATACTTTGAAATGATTCTCTCCTGGTTTACAATTGGTTCCTATTCACAACTGGAAAATATATGTACGGTAGATTCACTGGTGTCTTTTTAACACATTGTCGAAATTATTTTAGTTTGCGACAATGTATTCTTTTGATGGATTAAAAATCTATTAATTTAACCTTATATTCTTTTACATTCTGTTAGGACTTGATCTTTTTTTTTCCATGGACTTTTGTATGATTGAGGATAATAAGTCTTTGCTCACAGAATTCAAATTTTATCTTTACATTTGATGGCTATTATTGTATTCAGATTTCAGGAAC
This sequence comes from Caerostris darwini, assembly GCA_021605075.1. Classification (NCBI taxonomy): domain Eukaryota; kingdom Metazoa; phylum Arthropoda; class Arachnida; order Araneae; family Araneidae; genus Caerostris; species Caerostris darwini. The sequence goes on from BPLQ01009612.1 coordinate 7,824, forward strand.
TTTCAAGTCCGACTCATTGCTCAGTGAGCGTTAGTGCAGATTTTCCATACGCTGGCGGCTTTGTTGTAGACACTGTTTCAAAAGACTAGGAAACTCGATGAAGTTTGTGATGTCCATCATCTGGCTTCATTAGTGGTGCCTGGTGGGAAGTTTCCGGATTTTCTACAATACAATACGCAATTGCGGGATAATTGCCACTAAAGATTAATCCTTTGTTGAAGAATATTTTTTTATTTCAATAAATATGTGTCTAGATAATCATTTAGGTAGGCGAATTAATTTTAATAAAAATTTGATAAGTTGATTGCGTAAATAAACAGAAACAGCCAATTTTTAGAAAAGTTGTTTGAAAAGCAAAATTTTTTTATTGAATTATATAATAATTTAATTATAATTTATTGATTAGATTTTTATAATATTTAAATACTAAATAATGGTGTTTTTAATAATTGCGTTTTTAGAAAAGGTGGTAATGTTTTTAATAATGGTAATTTGAATATTGGCGTTTTTTAAAATGAATTGATTTTTTTTAATTAGTTAAAAAAATTAAAACAGGAATAATAAAATAAGAATAATAATTAAACATATCTTCACAGTTTTTTATTAATGATTGTTATAAACACATAATGTATTTTCGACTATGCGACTTGTAATGTGAGTTAAATAATAAAGTTTATTTAAAAATAATTTGTAACATTTAACATCAACTCAAGCTAAAAACAATTCATTTAAAAAACATGTTTTAATAAAATGTAAATATGAATGACGTATGAAAACAATATTCATACCCATTCAAAATAAACATTGTTTTCTTTCTGCTTATAAAACGATAAACAAGAAATCCAATGTCTTATGGCACTGAAGATTCAGAGTTCAAGCATGCCATCTCTGACGTAAACAACGCCTAGATTGAAAAAACAACCTTGAGGAGGAATTTGATTTCGCGAGTCGACGTATTTGCATGTGGATGGTGTTCTGTGATGTCATCTTCATCTTATGGAAACGGCTTGTCTGCTTCTTCGGGGAGCAGGATTTTCTTGAATTCTGTTGGCAGGATATTTTTGATTTTTATTTGCTTTATTCCATCATTTTTCAATAAACTTATTTGCCACATCGCCGGAATATTTTATCTGACAAAACGCTGGTGTAAAAGCGAATGATGAAATTCTTTAATTTGCGTCATGATGTGAGAAGGAAATTCAAAGTATTCTTTCGGATTTACGGAAATAAAAAAGAAAAAAAAATTAAATTCGAGTTTAAATTTGATTGATATATAAAAAGGCATTACTGGTATCATATCTAAGAAAATTTAAACAATGCTATAAAAAATAATAAAATAAATTAATAATAATAATAAGTAATAAGTGTAATAATTGTAATACGTGTAAAAGAAAATATCCAACCAAAAGTACAAGAAGCATTTATACGTTTAATTTTCTTAATGAAATTAATGAGGGTCATTAGATTCCAGCTGTAAGGTATCTAGACAACATCTACCATTATCTAGTTAAAAATGTCTCCTCAATTAAAAAAGCAATAACTCCGCAATTAAAAAAGCAACTTATAGACTGATGATGCTACATATTCCTGACATCTGAATAATTATGCGCAGTAGATTGATGTATCAACGCAATTCTTTATAGCTGAATTCCTTCTGAGATCATATTTAAGAAAGAATGTTCGCGGTCAGTAGTCCAACTACAGATGTGAGATCTTTTGTTATGATATTCTTAATATACTTCAATCTCCATTTCATAATGATTGTGCACTGCTTAACTAGGAATCGAATCTGCATATTCTCTTATTCTAGCTAGATACCACTTTCTATTGCCTTGAAGTTTAATTAATTTTCTGACTGAGAAACCTAAACTAATATAATTATCCTTATATCAGTAATCTTTCATGAACGAAAGATTGCAGATATAAGGATATTAATTAGATTGCAGATTGCAGATATAAGGATTATATAAGGATGCCTGTGAAAAGAACTTTGTTGAAATAGTGATCCGATTCTGTATAAAATTAATGTAATAAGTGTAAACGAAAATATTAATATTCATAATGATGGTAACGTGCATCATAAGTGAGAATAGAATTCACATAATCTTGTGTTTTAAATAGTGCCCACTTTCTCTTATCCTGTAGTTGAATTAATTTGTTACCTGGCAAACTTAAACTAATCCAATTATCATTATATCAGTAATCTTCCATTAACGAAAGATTACTGATATAAGCATAGTTACACTGAGAAAAACTTTGAAGAAAGAGTGCTTCGAAACTTCATAAAAAATGGACATAATAAGGGTAAACGAAAATACTCAATGGGTATATATCAAAGTACAACTGCTCCGAATATACTCATTAATGATGATAACGTTCATTATAAGTGAGAATGGAATTCACATACTCTTGTGTAGTGCCGACTTTCGCTTGTCCTGGATTTTATCTGTTGCCGAAGAAACTTAAACTAATGCAATTATCCCAATATCAGTAATCTTTCATAGATGAAAGATTGGTGATATAAGAATAGTGACTGTGAGATAAACTATGATGAAAAAGTGGTCCGAATCTGCATATGAAAATAATTGTAATAAGCATAAACAAAAATATCCAACCAAAAGTATAACTGCTCGGAGTGTACACTTTCTTTAAGTTAATGAATATAATGTGCATTATAGTATAAATGAGAAGCGAATTCACACACCCTTATGTTCCAGTTAGTGCCCATTTTCGCATGTTCTGGAGTGGAATTAATTTGCTGATAGGCAAAAGTGAACCAATTCAATTATCCTTTTATGAGTATAGTTTATTTGCATAAATATTCTGAACATCATGAAAAAGTTTATGTATAAATTTTATTTACATAAAAGAAATGAACGCAGTAAGCGAAACAAAAATATCCAACCAAAAATGCAACTGCCCTAATATATTAATTCTTCAAATTAATGAAGATAACAAGTATTATAAATGAGAGTCAAATACATATGTTCTTGTATTTTAGCTGACGTCCACTTTCACATGGACTAATTTGACTACCAAACATCAATTTACTAAAATTATTATAACAACAGCATTATTAACAATACTTTTTCTTTCTTTATAATGTTGTATAAGTACTTTCTTAATTTTAAGAAAATTTCCTTTTTATAGTGAGATTAAATGTTTATCTTAAACATTTTCATTACTCTAATCGATTTGGCAAAGTAAGGGATCTATATCTATAATATTTTAATAATTTCTATAGTTGGATACTTTTATGTTTAAATAGACATTTTAAAAGTTTTTTAAAAGATGGATGTATTATTGATTATAAGGAGGTAATAATTTTAGAAAAAAATCTTGATTGCTTAAAATTTAAATAAATTAAATTTGATACAAAATTAATGTCACACACAATTTATTTCAGTTATATTTTAAATAATTAAATTACACAATTTTTTGTGGCATTTTTCTTTGTTATATTTTATTTAAATTAATTAACTTCATATTTAACTTTATATGAAATATATAACTTTATGTTTTGTTGAATTGATAACAAAATGAAGTTTACAAAAATAAAGTTTCATAAAAAGCAGTAAACGGAAAAACAGAAAACTGAAGTTTAAAAATGAACAGAAGATAAAAAGTGAGAAAAAAAATAGCAGATATACAAAAAAACTAGTATTTAAACTGACAAATTTTGTTTAGGTTGAAAAAAAATGCAATATTTTTGGTCTGATTGTTATCAATTTCTTTTATATTAACTAATACATTTTTTTACTTAATTCATATCCAGCCACTTCGGAAGTTTTACAGCTAAAGGCTATACACATTTTGAGCAACAAACAAAAGTCAAATGATTCAATAGTTCATTTGATGAAGAAAAGAAATGTGCTTTCAATTTTTTTTTTATGAGCTACCTCTGGTGGTAATTTGTTTTAACTAATTTGCCTTTAAAGTGTCATTAAATACATCTTCAATGGAGTTCAAGATGACATATTTCCCCAAATGCCATTATTTTATTAAGAAAAAAATTGTAATTAATTTTTTTCTTTCATGAAGGGAAAAATAATCTTGAAGGGCAATTGCTGTATTTTTGTAGAAAGAAATTAAGATATTGATATATTCTTTTTATAAATTGTAATAAAAAGTTGCTTTTTTTAAATAAAGAAAATAAATTTTCCATGTAAAATGAAGTATAAGTTTAATTTAAATTGAATTTCGAATCTGTAGTATCTTATTTTGTTAATATATAAATAAAATTTATATGATACATTCAAAATTACAGGGGCATTAAGAATAATCATCTCTTAAACTGTAAACATGCAATTGATACATTTGATGAAGAAAGATTTATTGTAAAGGCCCAATATTAAAACTAAAGTATCGCACATATAATTCCATGATGTCATATAAACTATTGCAATATTCTAGAAATTTTATTGTTTAAAATGTCAAAGGAAATCATTTTAAATAAAAATATTAGCATTTTATCTTTTACGCCTTTTATACTTTTAACTTATAAATTATGAATGAAAAATTCGTTAGACGTATTCTGCTATACATTGAAGTTTAATTAAATAAATTTTATCGAGTATTATTATAGAGTATAAATCAAATATTTTGTAAGAAATTTTGAAAATAACATTATATTTTCAATGACAATTTTTTGCATAGTGATATAATCTCATTGTGTATATTTAAATTGCTGAAGTTTTAAAAAAAATAAATATTAATCTATCAACATTGGAAACTTTAAATAAGAATGTTAGGTATTATATATATATATATATATATATATATATGTATATACACACACACACACACATATATATATATATATATATATATATATATATATACATATATGCATATGGCCTTGGATCTTGTCATTAAGTGAACAGAAATAATGGGATTTATATCTTGAGGATAACTATTCAGTGATAAAGTTATCGTCAGGATGCTGTAATTAATTAATTTCCTGATTTATGTGAGGTTTTACAAATTTTCTGGATAACTTTTCACACCTTGTCACTGCCCCCCCAGGAATATTTTGTAGTTAATGTTTCGATTTATATGTTTAATAATACTTTGCAGTTTCATTGTTGCAGCGAATTCATTCTTCGCTACTTGAACTATTTCCTTCGTTTTTATTTTTTTTTTAATTTTTTTTATTCCCCTTCTATTTTGTGAGGTCTGAATGTGAGGCCCATTGAAATTTTTGTATTGCGAAAACAAAGATGGTTACGTTATACAATTTGCAGATAGTGAATACCTATAGTAGCTTTTGATGTGCAAGATGGTCGTGTTCTTAGGTTATTCCTTGCTTTTTGCTCTTTGAATTTTATATAAGTATTATGTATATATATAATCCAAAGGGCAAAAAGCAAGGAATAAGCTAAGAAATTAATTAAAACGGACATTTTCCATGAAAAATAGTCAAAATATTTATGTATTCTTCATTTTTTAATGGCGATTTACTATATTTAAAATTTTTTATCCATAATGAAAATCATAAAGGTAGTATGATTTTGTTTTCACCTTTCACTCATTCATTTAAATTATTTTTAGAAAAAATAACACAATTTATTCCTATGAATTATCATAATTTTTCGTCGAAGACATAAACTTCTAAAATGGAAATATGTGGATTGAACTGTATTTCGGAATTAGTTTTTTCCACAGATCTTAATACATTATTTAGAGTTTGATAAAAAGAAAACTAAAATATTTGTATTGTGCTGTTCTCAATACCGGGTTGGGAACAGATCTTCACCTAACTGCATATTTCTGGTAAATTTTAACTTTTAAGCATCTTTGAAATATTTCTAAGTGAAATTTTTACAACTGGTTGCAGCTTTAATTTATTTGGCGAACATAAGGAAAATATAGTGAAAGAAAAAGAAAAAGAGATTGGAACAGTGTGGTGAAACAATGTTTTTATTTTATGTATTAGAGAGCTATCAACAAAAACCGGGGACAATTGAAGATTTCATTTCTTGAAAAGAACAAAATATTTTTTCTACTGAATCTACAATCTATTTTTTAGTCTTAAATTCCTCAACAAAAATTTACTTGTCAGTTGGACGAGAAAAATCTTCCGGAGTTGTAATGGATGGCGGTATATAAACCAGTAGTGAAGGATACAAAAACAAAGAATTCCCATCTCATATTTCAAATGTCCTTTTGATAGGGGTAGTGTGTGATCCTCAGGATGAGAAAATTCATTTAATACAATTTTTCTTTCCAATATGTATGTAATCATGTCTAAGGGATTCTGTTTCAAATATGAATTTATGCTAGTAACATAATGAAGTTTTAAGATTGTTTTTATTTATATTATTTATATTTATAGAAATCAAAAAAGTTAAAAAGTGCTTCTTTTTAAATTTTACAAAAGATTTTATTTTTCATTTTACCTCTGAGTTCCATTCCTGTCACAAAATACAGAAAATAGATGAGGGATCCATATTTTTTTACCAAAATCTTTTTACATTACTCTGACATTTCACTTCTATCTTTTAAAAAATAAAAAAAAATAAACTGTAATTTGTAGATTTTTAATCAGATTTTTTTTCATAGATCATCGCATTTCAACACACAATCACTTTACTGATTTTATTTTAAATGCTTTTAATATAAAAAAAAATGAAAACTCTTTTTACATTTTTATTTAGATTCCCAGAGATTTTCTTTATAAAATTCCGATGAGACTTCCATTAATTTGTTTCATCTTTCAAAGTTCGATTAAAAATATATTTTTCTTCAGATCTATTCGCTTGATTTAAGGGAATAGATTAAGACGAAAAAAAAATTGCAAAACGCTTTTTATAACTTTTTTTGCCGCTTTAATTAACCTCTGAGTAAGATACATTTAGCTTTAAAGATTGGAGATTAAGATCTTTATATTTACACATTAAAAAGTACAGTTTATAAAATTTCGGAAGATCATTTTTTGGAACATGTAAAAAAGAAAAAAACCCAAATATTTGAATAATGTATACAAATATGTGCATAACCGTAACGTGTGCATATGTGCTGTTTTATTTAATGGATTTACTTAAAAAAATAATTTTTATTCCGTTTTTTTCTAATCTATCAATAGTTACTTTGGGATTTTGAATGTTAAATATTTCTAAAATAAATATAATTTTTTTTTTAATTTTTTAAATCGTATAATTTAATTTAATGGTTTAAAAGCTGCTAGATTGTTGCTGGTACCTGGAGCAGATTTGATGAACAAAGTTTCTCATCAACCGTGTTTGATAAAAAAAATGTATGCTTTAGACTATGATAAATTTGTTATTAATTAAAAAAAAACGTGTTAAAAATTTGGAAAATTTGTGGGTTTTTTTTTCTTAAATTTTAATAATAAATTTAAAAAAGATTAAAACAATAATTTGTAAAAAATACATTTATAAAATTAAGACAATAAAAATTTACAATTTTAAGGTCAAAATGTTCCAGCAGAATATTTTTTTTTATTTCTTTTTTGTAAATTATTATTTTTATGAGTAAATCATTGTGTGATATAAGAAAAATATAATATTAATAGATATAATATTAATATTAATAAAAATACAAAAGTAAAAATGTTTTTATTTAAATAAAAAATTTTGAGATTTTAAATCTGAAAATTCATTCAATATTTAAATAATATAATTAAAATATGAAATAAAGTCCTTTTTGATTTCATTCTAAATATTTTAATATACATCACAATTTAGAAAATTAAATTTACTGAGTACATGTTTTCTTATCCCACTTTGTAGATAGCAGCATCTATAGACTAAGTCCATGAACCTATTTGTTCTCATGGAAGTCAGCTTTTGTTGTGATGGAACACACGCAGGTAGAAGTCTGATTTGAGTCCGCGACTCTGATAAAGGAAAACAGTGCTTTCCTGGAGGAATTTGAAGGGAAACTACCCTGAATTTGCATGAAATATTAAACCCGGTAAACTCGCACCAGGAAATCCGACTAACAAGACTAGATGCTGAACATGACAACAGCCATGCATTCTTCTCTTTTTAAAACAGTATTTGCAACAAAGCCGACAGCGGATTGAGAATCCGTTCTAATGCTCATCAGCAGCGTGCGTTGGCATATAAAAATTGCTATGTATTGTGGAAATGTGCAAAAAAAAAAAAATCTAAATTTTACCGTACTAATAAAAATACTAATTTTCATATTTAATGTTCAGGATTTAATGTTTATTTTACACTTTTATTTATGTAAATTATTCACTATAATAAATGTAAAAGGTATATAAAAATTCAACTTATATTTGTGGTAAATTATGCAGATTATGCTCATGTTCTTTGCGTTTTACAAAACTCTTGAATAGAACAGTGGCTCTCTATAAAAAACCTAGAAATATTTGTAGGTACACTACATACAAATTTCTGAGAAATAAGAATCCATTACCAACGTCCCACAGTTTTATTACTAGATGATCAACTAACTACTATTTGCAGATGGTAGAGTGTCAAAGACAGAAAAGAAAACTTTTTCAACATTCAAAATCATACAGACGCTAGCCTTTTTAGTAGACAACCATGAAAGTTCCAGCTCCTAGTTTCAAGGAAAATGAAAATTAATGTTGGTTGCAATGAAAGCTGTCTTTGAAATGAAAAGTGACAAAAATGAATAATTACATCTATTTTTATACCTGTGCATATATTTCTCTGGAATACAACTGGGCGCAGTCGGAAATTTTCTAGGGCGCACCTCTTGAGAACCACTGGAGCAGAATATTATTTAAATCATTATCTTTATAGCGCTCTGGCACCTGGTATCACAGATTTCAGATTCGAATCTCGGTGGTGACATGGAAGTTTGTAGTGTTTCGGAATCCCTTTTAAACCGTAGCTCCTTCTCTAATAAGATATTAGAGCGATGTGAGGTTATTTTTACTCACAGCATATCTTCAAGCTACACATGCCTCCTGGGGGAGTAACACCGCTGCAGCCCTTTCTTCTGACATCAATATTAACTGTCTCTATATTACCAGCTTCATTAGAACAACAACAACAACTTAACACAATACTTTATTCAATTGAAGGTTTTGCTAACTAGTAAGATAAATTTGAAATTTTTCTAAATTCTTTTATGTTTCATAAATTTCAAAAAAAAGTAAATAATGTAAACGATTCACCTACATATTAAAATTGCCTAAATAACAATTTTATTTAAAAATATCAATAAAAATTTTTTTTATTGTATTACACGATTTCAAAATAAAGACACAATTTCTTTTATCAGTCACAAGCTCAGTTATGTCCCCAGGATACTTAAAATACAAAATTATTGCTTTCGAAAAATAATCCTGTTATTAGCTGACTCCGAGTATTTAGCAAGCGTAACTGATAGTTCTCATTAAATTAGCTCCTGCAGCGATTATATTCCTTGGATGAAGAATACCGCGAGAAGGTAAAGAATACTACAGGCGCACAAACGACCTATTGTGAGAGGATAGAACGTTTGAGAACAATTGCGGCGGAACAGAACTTCATTAAGTGAGTAAATAGCCAAATCTAATGAGCCGTAATTGTCTGTAATTAACTAGATTAAACCAAGAAAAATTCGGTATGGCTATCTACGAAAACAGGGCGCAGTTTCTTTGCGACTTCAGTTCGAGGATTTTGTCATTAGTCTTCACAAAGGAAATGAAGAGAGAGTTTCAGGATTCTCAAATAAGTATGTTCATTTATAAAGGCAAACACACGGGCATTTGCATAAAGCAATCTAGGTTTTTTATATGAATCGAATTGGACTAAATGCTGAACTCGAATTGAAGAGTGGATCTAATATTTAATGAAAGGTTGGTTGTGTAATTAGAATTGAGGCACCGCATACAAATAAAAGGATGCGTATTGTAAAGCAGTAAAATTATGCATTTATCTTTATTGTAGAATGCGTTTTATGTATGGGCATTCACTGCGTTTCATATCTAATGTACATGATTTAATGTTTATTTTACAAGTTTATTTATATATATTATTAACTAAATTAAATGTACACGGAATATAAAAATTCAACTTATTATGTTTATTTGTTTTTGAATTTTCTAAAACTATAGAATGGTACAGTGGATCCTTTAAGAACGACTGAAATAGAAAATTTTTTAAATGAACATTTTATAAGCCAGCATTTTATTCAATTCAGTATTAGGCTAATTAATAAGATAAAATTTAAATTTTTCTTTATTTCTGTACAGTTTTTTGTCATGCATTTGAAAAATATATAATTTTAACAAAATTACCTACATAATAATTTTATTTAAAAATACTGTTAAAATTTCTTTTATTGTATTACATGATCTCAAATAAAGGCACGCAATTTTTCTTTCAGTAACAAACTCTGTTATGTCTACGAGAAACCTAAAATACAAAATTATTGCTTTTGAAAAATAATCCTGTTAATAGCCTAAAAGCCAAGCATGGAAGTTCCTGCTACAAATTGCTCAGAAACCTACTTTGGCGCATATTTGTTGTTTGGCAACTTTTTGTGTGAAGAATTAGATTTTCTTAGAGAATTTCTTTTTGTCAGTTACAAACTCAGTTATGTCACCAAGATACTTAAAATACAAAATTATTGCTTTCGAAAAATAATCCTGTTATTAGCTGACTCTGAGTATTTAGCAGGCGTAACTGATAGTTCTCATTAAATTAGCTCCTGCAGCGATTATATTCCTTGGATGAAGAATACCGCGAGAAGGTAAAGAACACTACAGGCACACAAACGACCTATTGTGTGAGGATAAAACGTTTGAGATCAAGTGCGTCGGAACAGAACTTCATTAAGTGAGTAAATAGCCAAATCTAATGAGCCGTAATTGTCTGTAATTAACTAGATTAAACCAAGAAAAATTCGGTATGGCTATCTACGAAAACAGGGCGCAGTTTCTTTGCGACTTAAGTTCGATGATTTTGTCATTAGTCTTTACAGAGGAAACGAAGAGAAAGTTTGAGAATTTCCAAATAAGTATGTTCATTTATAAAGGCAAACACACAGGCATTTGCATAAAGCAATCTAGGTTTTTTATATGAATCAAACTGGACTAAATGCTTAACTCGAATTGAAGAATGAATCTAGTATTTAATGAAAGGTTGATTGTGTAATTAGAAATGAATCATCGCATACAAATAAAAGGATGCGTATCATAAATCAGTAAAGTCCTGCATTTATCTTTATGCATGAATACGTGTTTGGTATGGGTGAAAGCGTGGACATAAAAAAGTTTGAATTCGTCTCCTTGCCGATATAAACGATAAAATAGAGAAAAATGTATATCAATTTATGCCAAAACTCATATGCGTATCCATATTTTTGTTTTTGTCCGTTTTTTAAGTCGAAAGGATGAATCATCTAAACACTTAAAACAATAAAATTTAAAATATCAATGGTATTCACAAACGATTGAAACTTCGAAATTTTTAGGCAAATATTACAAGAACTGTTGCAGCTAAATTTTTCTTAGTAAGTGAAATAAATTCGGGATAAAGTATATCTAAGTAGATAACAACTTTTTAGATAAAGCCTTTTAATGGAGATGTAAACAATTTTGACACCAAAAATTTATTTGCAGATATAAAAACTTTTGGTACGAAGGATTTCTTATTAAATAAAAGAAATTTGGCGTCAAGCATTTTGAAGTACATATAAGAACTTTTGAAATGAAGCATCTGTAGGCTGATGTAAGCAATTTTGGGGTCAGCAACATCTTTGCAGATATAAAAACTTTTAGGACGAAGGATTTCTTAGTAAATGAAAGAACATTTGGGATTAAACATTTCTAAGTAGACATAAGAACTTTTAAGATAAAGTATTTATATGCGGATGTAAGCAATTTTGGGACCTATAATTTCTACGCAGATATAAAAACTTATATAACGACGTATTTCTAAGCAGATATTTGAACTTTTGAAAAAAATATTTTTAAGCAGATGTTTGAAAATTTTGGCTCCAAATACTTTTACGCATATATTTGAACTTTTAGCACTAAATATTTCTAAGCAGATGTTTGAACTTTTGTTAACAATATTTCGACGCAGATGTTTGAACTTTTGGCACCAAATATTTCTACGCAGATGTTTGAAACTTTTGGCACCAAATATTTCTACGCAGATGTTTGAAACTTTTGGCACCAAATATTTCTAAGCAGATTTTGGGATCAAGCATTTTTGTGTTGATTTAAGACAAAACATTTCTACACAGATATCAAAACTTTTGGAAAGCCACCTTTTTTGAAGAGATATAAGTATTTAAGAGGATCAATTCCTTTGGTGCCCAACACACTGGGACTGCGATGTTAAACTCCAAACTCTGCAACTGATGTGGAATAGCAAATTGAAAAATTAAAAAGAAAATTTAGAAATGGCATTTGAGAAGCATCACACATTCCCAAATGTTTTTTCAATTAATTTAAATACCTTCAAATATCAATGAAAGTAAATTTGATCATATGAATTATATTATTTATAAAGGGATTAATACTGTTATATAAAAACAATGTCTTAGAAACTTCAGTGAGCGTAGAATTCTATTATACAATAATATTTAAGAGGAAGACTAAAATGGATAATGTTTTCCCAATACCTTCCAAAAAATATTTTACTCCCAAATATGTTACTGTTTCAGAAAAAAATCTTGGAAGTCAATAGTTAAAAGGACATAAAATCAATAAATGAACATATACAAGTCTGCTTAATATTGATGTTAGAATGTAAATTCATATGCATGGGTTTAAATATAGTTTTTCAATAGATTATGATTGACACGGTTTAATGTAAGGTAGTTAATAATCACCTTTTTTTTCAAAAAGAATAGTTTGTTTCTATTTATTCTGTGCAATTATTAGCCCTCGATGTATATCAAGATGTATTCCTCATAACTTTAGAATTTCAGAACCACCCATTGTCAATGGTTACGATATTAGTTAAACAAATATGATCATAATAGTTTGTAGAGGTTTCGAAAGGGCCTTTAAACGTCATTATTCCACTATACGAAGTGATAAAAAATAGTCTTATTTCCATGTTCTCTCAACGTCTCCAATCCTTTAGTTTTGATGCCTTTGATAATTATTTTGCAATTATAATTTCGGTTGAATGCAGACCTTGAAATTTTACCTTCTACGTATTTTCTATTGTTCATTTTTAAGCTCCGAAATAGATTTTGCACCCAATGTATACATACATTTTGGGCAGAAATCAATTTTAACAACAAAATAGAATTCAATTATAGTTTATCAGTTATAATTGAAAGTAAACTGGCAGAGATATGGCTTTGTAATTCTTTTATCTATTAGAGGAATAATTAAAAAGTGGCTTTAACTATTAAACAGATTTCCTAATACAGAATTTTTAATTTCTTATATATATTAATTTGTAGAATAGAATTCTAATAGATATACAGATATGTTCTAATATATTAATTTGTAGATATGAATTCTAATAACAAAACTTATGTAATGAAACATTTAAAGCAGACTCAATTTTTTCTGATTCATATAAAGACTTTTCTTAAATTACTAACCAGAAATGTATTCTGTTAGGACATTCAATTTAATTGCACATTTTAATGTTTAAATAAAAACAAATCTTAAATGTTTTTTAATGTTAATTTAATTTAATTAATTTTAGCAATTTCTTTTAAAATGAAGCATTTATAATAATATTAGAGCATTTCCTTTTATTAATAGAAATTTTTAGGAAAATCATGATATAACTTTGTAAAACTGTGCTCATTATTACTTAAATTTTATTTTACTGATTTCAACTAAAATAAAAATTTATAAAATGAATAATTTTGTTGTCAAAAATGAAATTTTAAGATTATGTTCTGGAAAAAAATTCTTTCTGAGCAAAAGTTAGAAGAATTTGTTTACAGTTAAAAAATTTAATCTTATTTTTATTATTTATGATTAATGAACATCAGTCCATATATACTTATTTATTTCAAATGCACATAAAAAATTACATCTTCTAAATATTTAACTTTGTACATCTTTATATGGCCTTAAACCAATTTCTATCAACAATAATCAGGAAGTAAGTATTATAAAATTAAAAAATGAAAGTCTACTTAAAAAAAAAACAGTAATAACTCTTTTGATTTTTAAAAAAACTTATAATGAACTCAAAAATTATTAATTTTTAATCATATGAGATAATTAACTTTTGAATAATAATTATGCAAATTAGAAATTTTATGAGATTTAATTCTAAATAATTTCTAATTAATGTTTTTATTCTTTCGCTAAAAATTATCAAAAGTAAAAAATATAAAAATTGTCAAATATATTTTTGAATATTTTATGTTTGTTATTGCACTTCCACAGAGATGAAAATCACACACACACACAAAAAACAACACACACAACAACACACACACACAACAACACACACACACACACACACACACATATATATATATTATATTACATTTCTATATATATATATATATTACATTTCATTGTTTTGTGTATAGCAGAGAAAACAAGCTGTTGTCTTTCTTTTGAGCCCATTTTGTAAATCACTGTATAATAAATATTTTTTTTTTTTTTTTTTAAGTTCATTAAATTCCAATTTTATTACAAGATATTACAACATTTTGCGATTTTTTTTTAAAATGAAAACCAGTAATATATACAACATTCGGCCAGTTTTTATTAGAAATTTAATTTAAGATATTTAAAATCCATCTAAATTGCAAATTTTTGTTTTGTGTTCAAAGATAGTCTTTTAATTTTTTTTCTTGTAAATGCTATTCAGTTAATTTAATGTATGAAAAAGAAATGATCAGAAATTTTGAGAAATTCCAAATAAATATTATAAAAAAAAAAATCTTTTTTTTTAAAATGTCATATTTTAATATAAAATATAACAATATTAATACAATAAATGATTATAAAATATTTATTTATTACTAAATAATAGTTTAACAAATAAAAGGAATTATGATGATATATAGAGAAATGTAACTGAATCTGTTACAAAAATTAAAACACCTGTTAATAAGTTAAAATTATAGATACTATCAGTTAATGCTTTATTTTTACTTGAATAATATGAAAAATTAATAAGCGATATATAAAAAAATAATATAGTGCTATTCAAAAGATTGAGCACAGCTTAATTTTTATTATATTTTATACACCAAAATAAAAAACAAAAAACAAATTACCAAATCCATGATTGAAAGTCCATGATTAAAAAAAATTAATTAATGTTAAAAATATTTCATATCAGAAACACGCAATTTGCAAAATATCATACAGAAAAAAAAATATTTTCATCAAATGAGTATTAAAAATATTCTTTTATAAAACAAACAGCGATTATGATAATTTTTTTGCTGTAACATTTGATTCCTTTATATGGAGTTTTCAGATATTCTTCAATGCAATATAAGTGTTATGGATAAAACTCTTACCGGAATTTCTCTATTTTTCTAACACTAACTCTAACTTTTTCACTATTATCTAACTCCCACTATTTTTCTAAGCCAATATTCACAAACCAAAAATGGTAAAAAAAATCATACAAAACAGAAATTTTTTGGAAAACACAACGAAGCATATTGGAAAACAAAAACAAAACTGAAATTAAACTGTATTTCATGGAGTATATGAAACGGAAAAGAAAATCTCTATAAATGAAATATTCGCTTTAGTTTATCTTCAATCTAGAGCATATCAGCAAGCTATCATATGCTTACAGTAAATATTTAAATACCTGAAAATAAATAATGTTCGAAAAAAAATAAGACACCCCTTTTGCGTCTTTTATCTGGACCCCCCACCCTTTTATGCTTATGATGTGAAAAATTTTGTCGATACGATATGATCTACGATACATTATTCCCCGTCGTTTTTTCCCTCTCTTGTTTTTATGAGTTTCCTCCCGGGGATAAAACCTTAACATTTACAAGAAAATATTCCCTCTGCTGCTGCAAAGTACAGCAACAAAATATATATGCCTAAAACTGAATGCAGAAAGATAAAAAAAAAGAATTGTTTTTTTTTCTTTGAATTTTTTGTATTGTTTAGTTTATGTTCTCGGTTCTTTTTGTTCTATTGTCTCAAGATGGGCATCATTACAATTAATACTTTCTCAATGTATTCGGCCATTCTTTTATTTTTCCGACAGATTAGGTGCTTTCAAACTACCGGCTTTTTGTGGTTGAGGTAATGGATAAAAAAAGTTTTTCAAAGACGAGATCTGAATATATTTATTCAGGAAATAGATGAATATTGTTGAAGTATTTGTTTTACTTGTAAAAATAAATGAGATGTTTTCGAGGTGGATGTTTCGATGTTTTAAGCGCCATAATATTTAAAACTAATTATATTGAAAACTTTTATGTATACTTTTTTTATTTAATTATATTTTTATTAGAACATTTATTTCTACATTTATTTAATTTTATTTTTTTATTAAGACCTTTGTTTTATACCTATTATTTTCAATATTTCAAATCTTACATTAAGTATACATTGAAAATCAAAACCCGTAATTGTTAACTATATAAGCTAAAGGGAAAATTTAAAATCATAAATTTAAAAAAAAATATAAATTAAATTTTAAATACATTTTTTATAATTCTTTTTAAATTTAATAAGAATATTTTTTTAAAATGTTCTATGTTAAATTTTTTAAATTCAATATTAAAGAAATAAATTATAAATTATATTCAAAACTCTGTCTCTCTCTCTATATATATATTGTAAGAAATAAACTATATATTGTTTATACAATAAAAAGAAATATGGACTTAAACTTTATATAAACAACATTTCATGTAACTGATGGATTCTTTTTGAATTTATCCTGAAGTCGAAGTTGCATCCTAGTTACCGAATGCAAGAATTCAATTTATTTGAATACTCGGACATGTAACTGAACGCAACAAAATCCATATCCTAAATTCAAATTGATTCTAGAGCAGCTCAAGGAAGATGTATAAAATCACGAAACACGTTCCCTAAATGGCATCACGTTCACCTCGAGACATTATTTCGAGGCAGGGATAATATATTTCGCCCCATCCGTCTTGATACGCAACTTTTGGATGGCACAACACACGTAAACAACTGGAGCAAGAAACTTTTGGTTCCTCAAAAAGGAAAATATTTGGACGCATCGTTATTGATCATTCTATATAATATTATGATGGATTCAGTATTTATTTTATACTAAAAAGAATTGATAGAATAACGATAAAAAATGCAAAATTGTTTAATAATTAGGAAGTTCAAAAATGCATTTGCTTCTATTAATATGTTGTAAAAAAATTCAATCGATTTGGCATAATAATGGGCAACTTAATCGATTGGGCATACATAATTTCAAACTTCTACATTGAAAGAGCTTATTATAACTTATGTAAAACATATATTGGAATATTTTCCTTCCAAACCTTTAATAACCTTTCATAAACAAACCTTTAAAAAAAGATATTTGATGCTGATTCTGTGATACAAAAATAAAAGATGGAGTTTCAAAGAACAGAAGCTTTCAGCTTCAGAAAACGTATGGTTGATTCAGTTGCATAGTTGATTCAACATTCCAGATAACCACTATTTGTAGCTAACTTCAGGGAATTACACAGCCACTACAAGAACCTACCACGGATTTTCTCTTGTTGTAGCCACTGGAAGTATGGCATCCAGATCAACAGCTTCATGAATAAGTTTCATCTTGCATTTATCATTGCGCGTACAGCAAAATCACGCACACACAGAAATCACAGAAATAAATGTTTAAGTGAACGCTTGTCAATTGTAGTATAAACCAATTTAGGTTCTGTATTCCGTACTGATGGGTTAATTACTTTTTAAATGATTGAAGTCGATTGTCAGTCTGCAATCTGAATGCCTGCTTGTGGGCAGTTATCTTTGTGAATGGCTTCAATAACCCAAGATGAAAATGCTAGATTCCATGGAGGTTATTCGGTTTAAGTATTTCCTTCGTAAGGATGTTACAGTGCATATTGATCAGCCAGAACTTTCTTTGGACTTGTGTCCAATTTAGTAGATTGTTTCAGATTTATATATATCAGACATTTCAGGGACCGTTTTCCTCAACTTCCCTGTGGATAGCAATAAATTAGGTATTGTACATTACTCATTTCAGGTGGACTGTCTGGTACCGCTGTTCTATGGATAACATTCAAGGGCAGCATATCCACCTGCACAAGAAACAGGATGTTTCTTTTAAGGCCAACTGTCACCTAATTACACACTATTATCTACAACTATATACTGAATTTTTGGTTAGACGATCGTCTTCTTCATTCTCTCGCGGCGTCCCGCAACTATCCCGTCGGCCGCCAGTCTCCTTTCTCTCTCTTTTCAACTGCAGGATTCCCCACTTGACACGAACGAACACGTATATATACATAACTTTATGATGTCATTTAAAATCTTAAGCGATTAACAAAAATTTTTACAACTGAAAATGTCGTTTAAAAAATATTTTATGCGTTGCCTTGGAATTTATTATAATTAAATAATTCTTAGAAAATACTTTTAAGGTAGTGTATATTAAAATTTAATTAAAAGCCATTTTAATATATTTGAACCTTTAAATTGCTAAACCCACCCACTCTTTATTATAACATTGATTCACCTAAGCTCCCTTCTGCTTTAATAGAAACTACTTCTAAAATTCGATGAAAGTCTTTGAAAATTGTGGAAATCCTTTTGATTAAGCCAATTTCTAGGAAATCGGTAATTAGTGCACAAGCACAATATTTGATGAATTAATTAGTAAAGTTCTGAATACGCCGATGCTCTTAAAATTAGCTGTTCCCGCTCTTTAAAAAAAATGACTTAATCGACCAGTAATTGAATCGGAAGACAACCATTCAACACGCCATTAAAAGCAGGATGGAGGATTTGTGTCTAATTAAATTGCAATGAAGAAAGAACAGAAACTAATGAATTACATGTAAATTAGAAAAGTTTGTTTGTAAGTGACTATTTGAATAAAAGTTTTTTCTTCAGGAACATAATTTCTGAATCGAAGCTTTGCTGGCGTTTATTGATAAAAGCTTAAATTAATTATACATAATTTAAACCATTTTCTTCAAAAAAAAATGTATTAGCACGTTTATTTTTTTATTGCTGTTTGAAAATTAATGATGAAATAGTTAACTAAGATATATAATGTGTATAAGATATATTTATTCACGTTTATTTTTAATTTCGATTAAATGTTATTAATGACTTTAAACTCAATTAAGACACCTTATTTTTAATTCCTGTTCAAGGCCAGAAATGACTAGTAGATAGTTGTGCTTTTGGGATTTTGGTTCGAAACTGAGCAAGTAGTCTGAAAAGTTCGTCCATTAAATTTGAAAGACAAAAGTGATGAATTCTTCTTAACATTAACAAAACTGAAGCAGTCTTCTTCATTAAGAATCAAAAATATAAAAAACCGGTCAATCTACCTCAAAAATCTACTTATTTTTTGGAAATCGGAAAAAATATCTTGGAATTTATTTCATAGACATCTAAACTGGAATTTTCATTTTAACTTTATCAAACAGAAATACAGACGACTCTGTCCCTTATAGCAAGGAACTCGAACATGAGTAGACGTAATAAACTTCTGATTTTAATCTCTATGCTTCGTCCTCTCCTCACCTATGCTTGCCGGCTTGGGCCTAATTATAATACTAAAATCTTGGAAGCTCAACAAAATATGACCATTAGACAAATAACGAATGCCAACTGATCAATCTGTTATTCAAAGATCCATCTCCCTTCTACTTCTCAAAAAGTACTCAAAGAAACTTTCAGAAATATTCTTCAATAATATTGATACAGTATATAATATTAGCAACAAACCGCACTCTAATTTTAAAAGACCTAGGAATATTCTGCTCTTACCTACCTAAATTCATTTTTAAATTTTAAAACTTTTTCAATTCATACGATTTCCTTTAACCTCTGGTCAATGCCAATGTTTTCATTTTATGTTTGTCACCACCACAGGTGAGGCCCCTGACAGGGCCTTTGACCTCCAACAATCTTCAGTATCATGATGATCATCATCATCATTGAAAGACAAAAGCGGAAAATGCTAAATTTCTGACATTCTCCTTGTAGTCTTCATTTCAAATTATGGTGGCTCCATTCACATTTATCTGATGGCTGTGATTGTGGTTCAGGTTTCTACTGCAATGATATTTTTGAGGGATATGTTGATGTGGGTTCTCCAGCAACTAATTTTGATGTCGAAATGGATGCTATCGGCCAAGCTGTCTCAAACCTCTCAACTATGAAAACTCAAAACAAGGTTGTTTTAATTATTGATCCATGTGCAGCAATCAAAACTCTGGGTTCTCTTCAAAAAAGTGATATTGCTGGGGTGCAAGCAACTCGTATTATTCTTGATAAACTTTTAATAAATGTCTACAATGCGTCCCTAGACACTGTGGCATCCCTGGCAATGAATGTGCTGATCGACTGTCTAAGGGTGACTGCTCCTTGCCCCTTCCCTTATAATGCCCCTGCTAATAATAGTCTATTGCCTATAATGAGATAAAACGAAAGACGACAACGTAATTAAGAACTATTATGTGACTGGGGCCACGGGGAAACCACAACGGTATTAATTTGGGTTAATTCCCTTCCCGGAAACCTTCCTAGATATTTGTGCCACTACCAATTTTAGACTCTTGACTTCTCATAGCTATTCACAAGGTCATTTATACCGCATTGATATTACCCCTTCTCCCGACTGCCCTCTGCGTTCAGAGGGAGTCTTTATGGATTTTAATCACTTTTTGCCATGTCGTGCTCTTTGTGACAATCCCATTACTTTGGGAAATTTTTAAACCGTATTGACCTATACTGGAATATAGGTCAACACGGTTTGTATATATTAACTATATTGCCTAAACATTTCTTGGGTGTAGGAGAAAAAAAACATATATCTGTCGTTAAACAACGAATTGTCTAGCTGTCAACATGTTGGTATTTTCCTACAATAAACAGACTTATCTCGTTCTATTGTAAGTATATTTATTCATCTTAACATTGGTTCCTAAATCCAAAATGATTTTTGCTACTTTATAAAGATAGCGCCATTTTTTTTTTTTGGAGAATCAGAGATGTTCACGAAAATGATGGTAGGGAATTAATTAATTTCTTTTGGGAGTAACTGACACCTTGGTCCGTGAAACTTCAACAAATCAGCCTATCTGTTGAAAACGACACTATCTGAATAAAATTTATGCGATAGTTGGTTTTTTTTAGAAATAGTGAATATAAACGCATGTCTACATTTCAATTTTGAATACTTCAATTTTTTGAAAGCTCGTTTGAGGCGTTCTTGCGCGACCTCAAGAAGCAACTTCCTTTACCATCGAACCTCCAGTCGTATTTTGAAAGGTCGTAAATTCTTTGATGCACTAACACTACATGAAACAGAAATTTTGTTGCTCCACCGACGACAAACGTTGCAGCATGCTGTACACTCTTCATCCATGATGAAACAAATTAGCTTCCTGAACTGTCATAAGCGTTACTCGCAGCTAACACATTCGTGTGTGGACGTGACTTAGCACTCATCATCAACTTGATTTAAAGCCTCATTCTTTGCTTCTTAGAAACTTCATGTAATTTTTTCACAATGTTCACAATACATATTAAAAATTAAGCTTGTATTAATGCATTTATACTATCATTAGCTGATATTGTAACGCCTCGCCCTATACTAGAAGTATAACGGTTTCAAGAAAAGGGATCAGGGCAACACTTTAATTTTAATTTACACTTTAATTTTATTTACTATTTATATAAATCACAAGTACAGTTTTCTCTAGAGTCAGAGATTTTCAGAGTTCTCGAATCTCAGAACACGTGGTCTTCGGCAGACCTTAATTATTGCAGTGCGTGATACAAGAAACCACAGTGGGCTCACTTTGGAAACAGACGAAAACTCCATTTTGTTTTGTCATTTCAGAGAACAACATCCCTTTAAGAAAATTCGTCAAGGGAATGGTCAGACTCCCTCATTTCTCATGGGTGTAAACATTTTCTCAGCTCATGGACTATCACCAATCACGATGCAACAAATCATAGCTGTCTCTATTTTCCATCTGTAATTGTTTTGACCTGTTAAGGTCGCACAGTGCAAAGCACTAATTGCATGCAATATAACTACCTACAATACTGCTTGTCAGCTGTCAAATTTGAGTGATGGGTTGTTATTATGTACTTGTAAAATAATATACATTCCTTTATCATCGGAAAGAAATGCCACAACTCTTACCATGAGAAAAAATTGCTACAATATTTAAAATACATTAATGAGGCAAAAATTTCATAGTTAAATTATTTTAAAACGTCAAA
The DNA here is from genome assembly GCA_021605075.1 of Caerostris darwini. Taxonomy (NCBI): domain Eukaryota; kingdom Metazoa; phylum Arthropoda; class Arachnida; order Araneae; family Araneidae; genus Caerostris; species Caerostris darwini. Next base: position 30,172 of record BPLQ01009612.1, read on the forward strand.
TGACGTGAATATTATCATATGATAATTTTTTTATTACTGACTTAATTTTCTGAATAATTAGTTTTCTGTATACAATCTGCTTTTTTTAATGAATATTTACTCGGAATGATATTTTTGTGATTTTCAAATTTCAAATTGATTTTTTTTTACAAAATTTTTAACTGTTAAATTTAAAAAAAATTCCTTAACTGTTATATTTTAAAAAAAAATCCTTAACCTTAAAATGTATGACTAAAACGTTTTCTTAGAAAATATTATAAGTTTCCTATAAATTATTTCTTTTTTCAGGAAGTAAGACTAATAAAATATTCAAACTTTCTAAGATGGAATGCTGCCAATAAGAAAAACCAATACTTTTTTTTTCTTTCCAAGAAATCAATAAGTATATGGTTTCCAATATATTTTATAGACGTCTGTTTATGAAGCTGACTGAATAGCAGGTAATGAAACTCAAAAATTCTTTGATAGGAACACCTGCAAACTTTACTAGAAAAACTGATATCTTCTTAGTGTCTATCAGCTTTTTCAACCCTGGAAAAAAATTGTGTAGATATATATTTTATTTTTCGCTCTATTACAAAGTAATACATAAATTTACTTTAGTAATTACATGTCAACGAAATTAATTATATACGGAGTTTAGTGTTAAGGTTATTATTACATATGTTGTTTATATGTTACGTATATGTTTATATATTAGGTAATTTGTTTATACTGTAACGTCATTGCCTATACTAGACCTAAAATAGCTTCAAAATGGGAACACTTTAATTTTTAATTACAAGTGGAGTTGTCGCAGAACACTATTTTTCTCCAAAAACCTCCCTTTAAGTAAATCCGTCAAAAGGGAGGAAATATCAGTTTCCTTCATTTCTCATTGGACTGGACACTTCCTTAGCACATGGTCTATCACCAATCAAAATGCAACAACTCGTGAGGTAGTCCATATTCAATCTGTAGTTGTTTCGAACTGTGAAGGTCACACAAACAATCACTAATTTCCAGAAAACTCATTATCTTTCACACTGATTATCTGCTATCAGATTTGAATGGCATGTTGTTCTCATTTGTACAAAACACTGACCGCATATAGTATAAATGCATAAAACACTGCTTATCTGATGTCAGATTTGATTGATTGATTAATTGTTATTAGGATCTTATTAAAGAATATTCATTCATTTCCCGTGGGCACGAAAATGCTACAATTTATTTACGTATGTTTATTCTTTCATATAACATTATTACTACACATTATTATATATTACTTTATATTATGAAACATTACAATACCACATAATATTAAATATTGTGATATTGCTGCTAATTAATACATATAACATAATTGCAACCTATTATTTATTACATATAAAGTTTTTACAACATAATATTACATATTATGTAATAAAAATAGATAGAAATATGTATGAAACCCTACGGTGCCATTAGAAAATAATATCCATTATTTTTATTGGGCTTTGAAAGATATGATATTTTTATCAAGCCTATACCATAGCATACCTGCAAAAACACAGCATCTATGTCCAGTATTGAGATAAAATAATCCATTCAGACTGTTCTCTTTGTTTTGAGAGTAAAACAAGCCAAATCGATAAGTTCAAAAGTTTTATGGAAAAAATAGATTATACGCCGAGGCCTTTTTTGCGGATCAAAAACTTGCATAAAACATTGCTCTTTTGTCTTGCCGGAGTTCGGGAAATGGCACCTCAGAAGTGCATTTCTCTGAGGTTCCACAAGATAAAGCAAACTCTCCTCTATCTCCCCAGAAGTGTCTGCCTGCAGCGCAATTTGTGTTTCGGTTAAGAGATGGATTACTCTGATACCGAGATCACGTCTACCTTTCCCCTACCTTCTATCTCCCAAGTTTAATATTTTTCTAAGGTTTCAAAAGTTTCTATTTATATTTTTTTATAGAAACACGCCATCCATTTATTTTTTTAAGAATATTATAGTCCTATAAAATTGACCAAAGATAAAGTTAGATTGAAGGATAATATAATTTTGTTCTGTACTTATTAAAGTGAATACTAGAGAAATATTTGAAAAATTTATGAGAATATATTAGATTTTAATTATCAAGCATTTTTTTAAAAAGCAATATAAAATATGAAGTGTATAATAAATAAACTTTTCATATCTATAAATCATTGACATGATTAAATATAAATAATAGTAATAATAATAATCAAACATCATTGGCACAAAAGGCCCATGGTCAGTCAAGACCGTCTGTCTACTAGCAGATTTCTAGACAACAAATGTCTTTTTACGTGATATGGTAGTCAGCCTTATGTTCTACAGTCATATTAGATCAGGACCTACGGTTTAAAGTAGATTCGGAACCACTACAAACAACCACGGCACCGCCGGTACTCGATACCGAAACCTATGGCAGTGAGAGCCAGTGCGCTACATTATATTACTACATATTATTAAATACTACAATGTTTCACATTATTGAATATTATAGTATTGTTCCTTATTAATAGTACATATATCATTATTACTACGTACTATTTATTACATATAACATGTGGGCTTGATGGCCGAGTGCCTGGCACTTGGTTCCACAGGTTCGAGTTCGAGTCCCAGTGGTACTATGGATATTTGTAGTGCTTCGGAATCCACATTAAGCTGTAGACCCGGTGTAATATGACTTTAGAGCATTGGGAATAGAGATGACAACACTACCCCTTAAAAGCCAGTGTCACGGAGCAAAGTCGAACTTCTACCTACAGGTTACTCCATCACAACATATACCACTTGTTCCCCAGAACATAGAAGCTTCCCCCTTTTCTCTCCTTCCATGAGACCACACGGGTTCTTGGAATTGGTCTAGATGTTCCGGTCTACGAAATGGGATAAGAAATAACATATATAACATTACATATTATATTATATATTCTACAATAAAAAAAATATTTGAATAGACATGAATTGAAATCCCTATTACAACATTAAAAAATAATATGGATAATTTTTATTTGTCTCTGAAAAATATAATATATTTTATCAAGCCTATACCCTAGCATACCTGCAAAAACACAGCATCTATGTCCAGTATTGAGATAAAATAGTCCATCCAGACTATTCTCTTGGTTTTGAGAGTAAAACAAGCCAAATCGATAAGTTCAAAAGTTTTATGGAAAAAATAGATTATACGCCGAGGCTTTTTTTGCGGATCAAAAACTTGCATAAAACATTGCTCTTTTGTCTTGCCGGAGTTCGGGAAATGGCACCTCAGAAGTGCATTTCTCTGAGGTTCCACAAGATAAAGCAAACTCTCCTCTATCTCCCCAGAAGTGTCTGCCTGCAGCGCAATTTGTGTTTCGGTTAAGAGATGGATTACTCTGATACCGAGATCACGTCTACCTTTCCCCTACCTTCTATCTCCCAAGTTTAATATTTTTCTAAGGTTTCAAAAGTTTATATTTATATTTTTTTATAGAAACACGCCATCCATTTATTTTTTTAAGAATATTATAGTCCTATAAAATTGACCAAAGATAAAGTTAGATTGAAGGATAATATAATTTTGTTCTGTACTTATTAAAGTGAATACTAGAGAAATATTTGAAAAATTTATGAGAATATATTAGATTTTAATTATCAAGCATTTTTTTAAAAAGCAATATAAAATATGAAGTGTATAATAAATAAACTTTTCATATCTATAAATCATTGACATGATTAAATATAAATAATAGTAATAATAATAATCAAACATCATTGGCACAAAAGGCCCATGGTCAGTCAAGACCGTCTGTCTACTAGCAGATTTCTAGACAACAAATGTCTTTTTACGTGATATGGTAGTCAGCCTTATGTTCTACAGTCATATTAGATCAGGACCTACGGTTTAAAGTAGATTCGGAACCACTACAAACAACCACGGCACCGCCGGTACTCGATACCGAAACCTATGGCAGTGAGAGCCAGTGCGCTACATTATATTACTACATATTATTAAATACTACAATGTTTCACATTATTGAATATTATAGTATTGTTCCTTATTAATAGTACATATATCATTATTACTACGTACTATTTATTGCATATAACATGTGGGCTTGATGGCCGAGTGCCTGGCACTTGGTTCCACAGGTTCGAGTTCGAGTCCCAGTGGTACTATGGATATTTGTAGTGCTTCGGAATCCACATTAAGCTGTAGACCCGGTGTAATATGACTTTAGAGCATTGGGAATAGAGATGACAACACTACCCCTTAAAAGCCAGTGTCACGGAGCAAAGTCGAACTTCTACCTACAGGTTACTCCATCACAACATATACCACTTGTTCCCCAGAACATAGAAGCTTCCCCCTTTTCTCTCCTTCCATGAGACCACACGGGTTCTTGGAATTGGTCTAGATGTTCCGGTCTACGAAATGGGATAAGAAATAACATATATAACATTACATATTATATTATATATTCTACAATAAAAAAAATATTTGAATAGACATGAATTGAAATCCCTATTACAACATTAAAAAATAATATGGATAATTTTTATTTGTCTCTGAAAAATATAATATATTTTATCAAGCCTATACCCTAGCATACCTGCAAAAACACAGCATCTATGTCCAGTATTGAGATAAAATAATCCATTCAGACTGTTCTCTTGGTTTTGAGAGTAAAACAAGCCAAATCGATAAGTTCAAAAGTTTTATGGAAAAAATAGATTATACGCCGAGGCCTTTTTTGCGGATCAAAAACTTGCATAAAACATTGCTCTTTTGTCTTGCCGGAGTTCGGGAAATGGCACCTCAGAAGTGCATTTCTCTGAGGTTCCACAAGATAAAGCAAACTCTCCTCTATCTCCCCAGAAGTGTCTGCCTGCAGCGCAATTTGTGTTTCGGTTAAGAGATGGATTACTCTGATACCGAGATCACGTCTACCTTTCCCCTACCTTCTATCTCCCAAGTTTAATATTTTTCTAAGGTTTCAAAAGTTTCTATTTATATTTTTTTATAGAAACACGCCATCCATTTATTTTTTTAAGAATATTATAGTCCTATAAAATTGACCAAAGATAAAGTTAGATTGAAGGATAATATAATTTTGTTCTGTACTTATTAAAGTGAATACTCGAGAAATATTTGAAAAATTTATGAGAATATATTAGATTTTAATTATCAAGCATTTCTTTAAAAAGCAATATAAAATATGAAGTGTATAATAAATAAACTTTTCATATCTATAAATCATTGACATGATTAAATATAAATAATAGTAATAATAATAATCAAACATCATTGGCACAAAAGGCCCATGGTCAGCCAAGACCGTCTGTCTACTAGCAGATTTCTAGACAACAGATGTCTTTTTACGTGATATGGTAGTCAGCCTTATGTTCTACAGTCATATTTGATCAGGACCTACGGTTTAAAATAGATTCGGAACCCCTGCAAACATCTACGGTACCGCCGGCACTCGATGTCGACACCTGTGGCACTCAGTGACAGAGCGCTACATTATATTACTACATATTATTAAATACTACAATATCTCACATTATTGAATATTATAGTATTGTTCCTTATTAATAGTACATATATCATTATTACTACGTACTATTTATTGCATATAACATGTGGGCTTGATGGCCGAGTGCCTGGCACTTGGTTCCACAGGTTCGAGTTCGAGTCCCAGTGGTACTATGGATATTTTTAGTGCTTCGGAATCCACATTAAGCTGTATACCCTGTCTAATATGACTTTAGAGCATTGGCATTGGGAATAGCGATGACAAAACTACCCCGTAAAAAGTCAGTGTCACGGAGCAAAATTCAAACTTCTACGTACAGGGTACTCCATCACAACATATACCCCTTGCTCCCCACAACATAGAAGCATCCCCCTTTTCACTCCTTCCATGAGACCACACGGGTTCTTGGACTTGGTCTAGATGTTCCGGTCTACGAAATAGGATAAGAAATAACATATATAACATTACATATTATATTATTTATTCTACATTAAAAAAATATTGGAATAGACATGAATTGAAATCCCTATGATAACATTAAAAAGTAATATGGAATACTTTTATTCGTCACTGAAAAATATAATATATTATATTCCCTAGCATACCTGCAAAAATGCAGCATCTATGTCCAGTATAGAGATAAAATAGTCCATCCAGACGATCCTCTTTGTTTTGAGAGTTAAACAAGACAAATCGATAAGTTCAAAAGTTTTATGGAAAGAATAGATTATTCCTGAGGTCTCTTTTGCGGATCAAAAACTTGCACAAAACATTGTTCTTTTGTCTTGCCGAAGTTCGGGAAATGGCACCTCAAAAGTGCATTTCTCTGAGCTTCTATAACATAAAGCAAACTCTCCCCTATCACTCCAGAAGTGTCTGCCTGCGGGACAATTTGTGTTTAGGTTAAGAGATGGATTACTTTGATACCGAGATCACGTCTACCTTTCCCCCGCGCCAACGTTCTATCTCCCAACTTTTATATTTTTCTAAGGTTTAAAAAATTTTCTATTTATGTTTTTTATAGAAACGCGCTATCGATATGTTTTTTTTTTTTTTAAATTGGTATATTCCTATAAAATTTACAAAAGGTAAAGTTAGATGTAATTAATTATTGCATTATTATTGTTCCGTAGTTATTAAAGAGAATGTCCAAGGAACAATTGAGATATTTTTGCGAAATCATTATATTTTATTTATCAACCATTACTGTAAAAAACAATATAAAATATTATATATATGATAAAATTACTTTTCATATGTATAAACCATTGACTTGATTAATTACAAATAATAATTAAGAATATTATGTATTATAAGGGTCGACATAGTCAATTAATAACACCTTGAATTTCCGAACTAGGGATGCTGGAAAAAGCTTCAATGTATATAATAATGGCTTCCACTGTATCTGCCTATTTTTGAAGTTCCTATCATAAAGAATCAATTATTATTTTTTTCCCACACTGTTTAACATGTACTATCAGAAAGTCATAAAGATATATTAATAGTTTGAAGCCTAACCTAATCACTTAATTTTATAACTTTAATAACGATTCTTCCATTTGAAAGCAACACATTATTCAAATTTAGAAATGTGTATCTCTATTAGGTGGATATGTTATTTTATTCGTCAAATAATTCGACTTCAGATTAAAAATATCGATCTCCCCAAAATAAAACTGTTAAAAACAGGAAAACCAACCGGAAGTGTGACCTCGGATATCTACAAGATCCACTGCCTAGATGTTTTCCGAATGCGGTGGCAATCCCCAATCAAAAGATCTGACAGAGATCTTAAAAAAAATTAAAGCTCTTTAGAATCCCCAATATAAGGATTACTCACAGTGTCTTTTAGTTTTTGAAACTTATATTATAGGGAATCAATGTATTCTCCTGGTATTTGCATACTGTCTAAAACAAATTACCACAAAGAAATGAGCTTATTGATAGTTGAAGCATTATTACCTACTGGCTATCAGGCGAGAATTTATAGCGGTTTTGTTTTCAAATGTAGAGCTGTTACTATTAAAAAAGTCCATACCGAAAAACCACATGGCCCTCCCTCTCCTCCTAGTGGGTTTTCGAAGCCTAAGTATATAAATGCAACCAAAGACTATTGATAGAAAAAAAAAATGCACGTTGTAAATAAAACAGGTAGTTGAACTGTCTAAACTAAACATTTCCTTCATCATCTGCTCATTTTTGAAGCTTATATTATAAAGAATCAATTTTCTTTTATCCGCACACAGTATATCACGTGCTACCAGAAAGAAATGAGGTTACATTAATAGTTTAAAGCCTAACCTACCATCCCCTAATTCTATTACTATAATACCGATTCTTCCTCTTGAAAGCAACGCATTAATCCCATTTAGAAATATGTATCTCTATTAGGTTGTTTATGTTATTTAATTTCTCCAATCATTTGAATTCAGGCTATCCAATGCCATTCCACAAAATAAAACTGTTACGAGACAGGAAAATCAGACGGAAGTACAACCTCGGATATCTACAAGACCCACCGCCTAGATGCTTTCCGAATGCGATGGCAATCCACAATCTAAAGATTCAACTTCCTTTTTCGATTCAACCAAGTTGCCTGAAACTAAAATTTTGTGTTGAAATGCATGAAGTTATGCAGCAAACTAATGAGTTACGGACGATGCATATTTTATCATGAGTAAACACAGTTTCGTGTCCATTAACTGTGACCGGAAGTTTAATGGACCCATCCGCCAGCTAATATGGTAAGCGACATTCATCAATACAATCTGATGTTGTCACTGGAAGTTGTAATGCAGTTCATCATTCCTGGTAGCTTTTGATGGAATGCAATAAACTACTGCATAGATAATTCTAACGCAATTGTGGTTTGTTTATAGTAAAAGAAAAAGTTTCGTATATGTCAAACAGCATTTGGAAGTTTAAAAACCATAACTAGTTATGGATTTAATAGATTTTTTATTCTTTTAGATAGCTTTTTGGGAATACTGTGTTGCCTCATTAAAAAAAAAATGTTTATTACTTTTTTTAAAAGAAACAGGTAAAAAGTTATTAATTTCAATTCAGATCCCGAAAAAATAATGACTTTGATGTTTATTTTAACTTAGCTATTATATTTCAAATTTTAATACTTCTTTTGTACATCATAGCGCCAATTTTTAAGAAATTTATTAAAATTAATTTAACTAATTAACGTATTGAAAAAGTATTGGTTGAAAATTATTTCAATAAATATTTAATTAAGCCAGCTTCTTCAAAACTCATTTGATTAGTTCGACGATCATAATTCCATTTACGGTTATTGAACATAGGTATATTTATGTGGCTGAATTCAAGTACAGATTTGCTTTGACTTATCGCTCTACGGTCATTTTCTGCACACGAGTGCTAAACAGACCGGACCCTAGAGTGTAAAATGGATTCCGACTCCCTTCCACCACATCCATGTCGTCGCCAGACTTCGAACCTGAAGACAGTGAAACTAAAGGCCAGAGTGCTAGACACTTGGACACCAGGTCGCTGAATTCTAGTACAGAGTAATCAATTCATTAGAAACAATTTAAAAAAGCACCTTCAGCACCATTTCAATATAAACTTGAATCAGAATTAAAGTGAATATGTTGATAATATATACATTAGTATATATTGTGATGTACTGTAAGAGCTAAACATACCTGAGCAGAACTAAGTCGTGACATTATGATATATTTTAATTTCTTCAGAAACAATGTTTTAGAAACTATGCATTTTTAAGCTAATTTTAGCCTATAGCCCCTTGTAGGTTTTTTTATATCAGCCTTACAAAATATTATTGACTGAAATTGAAATTGATATCGTATAGCTTTGATTAAACTTGATGAATTTTGGTGACAAACAATTCAATGAAGTACATTGCTATAATTTTATTTTTAATTTTATTATTTATATATTTTTTTTTATTACCTTTCTGCCATAAAATATTACTGTTATTATCATTACTTCTTCTTATACTTAATGAGTTACTTAAAGGAGTTTTATCAAGGACGGGGGGGAGGTGAATTGTACACCAAAAATAATGAAATTTCAGAAATCTAAAATACCTATTCAGTGCAAAAATACAAAAAAAATCTCAGCATTAGTAAGGAGGAAAGAGTGATTAAAATAATAATTATAATTCAAAAATTGTAAAACATAAGCAATGTATGGATTCAAATATATTTTTTATCGTTATATACTGTAACACTATAATATTTACGTTGAACATCACATATATAATTTTATATAATATTTACGATAAATTTCACATCATATTTTGAAAGTCAAATATTGCGAAGGGCAAATATATCCCGAATTTTACATAACTTTTACGGTTAAACAAATTCCAAACTCCATGAATATATTCTCATGTCCATGTGAATGTTTTAATGAGATTTCTTAATATTGACAGATTTATATACTGGATTTATTTACAAATGAAAGAATCTATTACAGATGTACCAAATTAACATATTAACATACTAATTGAAAAATTCACTTATAAGAATTTTCATTAATTTAAATCTGTATTAAGAGGTAGGACTAAAAGACGTTAATAATAATAAAAAAGCACTTTAATTTAAAAAAAAAGAAACTGAAATTAAAATATTTTCCGGAAATATATTTAACAAAACTATAATTTAAGCAAAAAAAAAATATATATATATATATATATATACATATATATATAAGATAATTATTTTTTGAATGTGTGATTCAATTATGAACATGATTGAATATGATGAATATATCTTTGAATGTGATCTAATGACATGTGGGGAAAATAACATGAAGGTAATATTATGACATGATGCAATATGTCTTTGAAAGCGTGATACAATAATGACCATTAATTTATATGATAAATATATTTTTGAAGGCGATTTAATGGCATGATCTAATGATATACGATGATAATTACATTAATGTGATCTAATGAGTGATTCAATATGTCTTTGAATGTGTACTCCAATAATGACCGTATTGCTATTCTATTAGGCATATACACTATGTGGAAGAAAGTGACGGGACACGACACTATAACGACATATACCCATATTTATTAAAAATTACAAATGGAACAATTTTACAAATGGAACTTAAATTTCTTACTTACTTAAGTTGTTCTTAAGTTGGATTATTCTCAAGAACTGCCATGGTCGTCGTTCTTCTTGGAAATCATTCTGGTTACGCTATTGTAGGAATCTTTACAAATGTAACAATAAAACTGAACAGAACAGTTTAATAGTAGATCCACAGTGTAACGAAATATCCACGTTATACTGCAGGCTCGGTCTAACTAGCCTAAAGTGTGCACAAAATGAGTGCAGAGCGACAAACCAAACCAACTTCTTTACAGAATAATATTGCTCGAAAACTAAAATTTCAAATAACATGCAAAGTATTTATATTTTTAAATCTTTTATTAAATTACATCCAAAAATAAGAATAACTGGTAAAATAAGAATAATTAGTAAACAGACCTTCACAGCATTTTATTAATCCATTATTGTACGCATATTTTGTATGTTTCGACAATGTGTTTTGTAATGTGATTTATTTAAAAATAAATTGTAATATTGAAAATAAACATGTGTTAAAAAAATCATTTAAAAAAAAAAACTTTTTTTAATAAAATATAAACAAGAATGACGTATGAAAACACTATTTATACTCATTCAAAATAAACATTGTTTCCTTTCAGCTTATAAATTGATAAAAAAAACAATCCAATGTCTTATGGCACTGGAGATTCAAAGTTCAAGCATGCCATCTCAGTGGTAAACAGTGCCTAGATTCAAAAAACAGCCTTGAGGAGGAATTTGATTTTGCGAGTCGACGTATTTGCATGTGCATGGTGTTCTGTGATGTCATCTTCATCTCATAGCCTTACGTAAGAGGCGCTGCCATGGAAACGACGTGACTGCTTCTTCGGGGAGCAGGATTTTCTTGAATTCAATCCTCTTTTGCAGGATATTCTTGGTTTTTATTTGCTTTATTCCATCATTTTTCAATAAACTTATTTGCCACATCGCCGGAATATTTTCATCTGACAAAACGCTGGTGTGAAAGCGAGTGCTGAAATTCACCATGATGTGAGAGTGAAATTCAAAGTATTCTTTCGATTTACATAAATAAAAAATAACAGTAAAATGAATATTTGAAATTAAATTTGAATTATATATTAATTATATTATATATTATATTATATTATAATATATATTATATATATTATTATTAAATAAACTCTTGCTGATATAAGGGTAGAGCATGTGAGAGGTATTTTAGTGAAAATATAGTCCGAATCTGCATAAAAATGAACGTAAAAAGTACAATTTAACATATCGAATTGGTATATATCTAAAGCGCAACTGCTTCAAATATACTCGTTCTTAAAATTAATGAATATAACGTGCATTATAAGTGAGAGTATCTACATACTCTTGCATTATGTCTATGGAGTACTTTTCTCTTGTCCTGTAATAGGATTAATTTATTACTTTCAATCATAAATGAACTAGTATTATTATAATAATGGCATTATTAACAATAATTTTTCTTTTTTTATAATATTATACAAATTCCAAAAATGCATTTTATACTGAGATTCAATATTTATCTTAACACATTTAGCACTCTAGTCAGTTTAGGATAGTAATATTTATAAAATTTTACTAATGTCACTTATGTACTTATGTAGAGATGTACAGATGTACAGATAGCATCATCACATTATGTACAGTACCATCAATTTTATGTACAGATAGTGATTATTTAAAATTTTTTTAGAAATTTGGTTGTATGATTGATGATTATAAGTTAATGATTTTTTAAAAAAATCTTAATTTCTTATTAGATTAATAAAATAAATTTAAGAAACAAGTAATATAAAAAAAAAAAAAGTCAATTCCTACTTGTTTTTCACTATTGCAGAAAGTCCTTTATAAATAATTTTCATACATTTTTTAAGTTTATCTGGCGCCATCTATTGGTAGATATATGCAACTTTAATCTAAAAAACAACTAAAATTAATTAATTAAACTTAATTACTGAATTAATATTTGAAAAAACTGTATTAACATTAAGTGTTATCCACTACAAGTTAAAAAAATGTGTCTGAACTTGAGTGGAGGAATAAAAATTATTTTATGCACGATTGAAAATTTGAACAAGATATATATAGGGAGAGTGTGAGCTAATAGAAGGAATTGAAAAAAATACATATACAAATAAAATTATACAAATTCTAAAAATACATTTTATACTTAGATTCAATGTTTATCGTATAAAACACATTTATCTAGTCGGTTTAGGAAAGTAATATTTCTAACATTTTAATAATACCCTGAGTTCGACACTCTTATGTACAGGTAGTAATTATTTTAAAATTTTTTAGAATGTTGGTTGTATGATTGATTATTAGAAGGTAATATTTTTTTTAAAAAAAATCTTAATTTCTTATTAGTTTAAAAAATAAATTTGAAAAAAAAAAAATGAATGCGACACAAAATCGAATTGACACGAGCTACATTAGAACAACAATATTGTAAGGAATTTATAATAAAAATGCTTAATAAAAAGCTTAAGACGAGAAAAACAGAAAACTGAACTTTAAAAATGAACAGATGATAAAAAGGGTGAAAAAAAATAACTGAGATTGACAAAAAAAAACTAGCATTAAAAATTTTGCTTAGGCCGAAAAAAATGCAATTTTTTTTGGTCTGATAGTTATCAATCTCTTTTATTTTAACTAATACATTTTTTAATCAATTTCTATCTAATCACTTTACAAGCTTCACAGCTAAAGGCTATATACATTTTGAGCAACAAACAAAAGTCAAATGCCCTCAATAGTTCATTTTAATAAGAAAAGAAACTGGCCTTCAATTTTTTTTTTTTTTAAAGTGCCACTCTATGGTAGTAATTTGTTTTAACTAATCATGTTTTAAAGTATCATTAAATACCTCCTGAATGGAGTTCAAGATGACATATTTCCCCAAATGCCATTATTTTATTAAAAAAGAGATTGTAATTAAGTTTTTCACTCATGAAGAAAAAAATTTGAAAGGCAATTGCAGTTTTTTTATAAAAAGAAATTAAGATTATATCTATCCATTTTATAAAGCATAATAAAAAAATGTTTTTCTTTAAAGACAGAAAATAAATTTTGAATCTAAAATGAAGTATAAGTTTAATTTAAATTTAAATTCGAATCGGTAACATGTTATTTTATTAATGAAATTATTATGATGGATTAAACAGTATAGGAACTGGGAATGAATGGCCGAGTGGCCAGGGCTCTGGCGCCCGGTACCATAGGTTTCGGGTTCGAGTCCCGGCGATGCCATGGACGTTTGTAGTGGTTCGGAATCCACTTTAAACCGTAGGTCCCGGTCTAATATGATCGTAGAGCGTCGCGGGGGCATTGTTACTTCGCGTCCGTGGCTTATCTTCAAGTTACACGCCCCCTGGGTAATGCAAAGTAATTAACGTCTGTGCAGCGATTACCTTAAGGCATCCAAGATCAAGCTGTTTGAGATTGTTTGCCAGCTGCATTAGAAAGAAAAAAAAAAAACTGTATAGGAACTTTAAATGATCATCCCTTAATGTGTAAAAATGTAATTGATATATTTGATAAAGAAAGATTTGTTGCAGTGTCACAATTTTAAAACAAAAATATTGCACATACGTATATTTTCATACTGTTATATATACAATTAAAATATTCTACTAATATTACTGTTTAAAATGTCAAAGGAAAACCACTTTAAAAGAAAATATTAACATTTCATCGTTTAAGCATTTTTATTCTTTTAACTACTAAAATATTCATTAAAAATTACATAAATGACTCACGTTGACATTTAATTAATTAATGTTTAAAGGAAAAAAAAAGAACAATTATTGTAGATTATAAAGCTGACGCTTTGTAAGAAATTTTGGAAATAATTTAATTTTTTTCCAACGCAACTTTTTTCATGAAAATATAATTTCGTTTTCATATGAATTCAAATTTTTGAATTTTTTTCAAAAACGATAGGAATGTAATATTTTTTTAAAAAATTAAAATTAATATGTTAACATTGATTACTTAATAACACTACTACGCATTTTATAAGATAAAACACACGCACATACATATACGTATATATATACACTCAAGAGCCAAAACAGTATGATCACCTGTCAATAACGAGTTGGCCCATCTTTGGCGCGTAACACAGCTTGAACCCGCCTTGGCATGGATTAATACCACCACTTAATACCAGTTAAATACCACTTCCACCTGGTCACGTTCCTTCTACGTCATCCAGGCGAGTTCATTGCACAATGTAGAGGTGGTCATAATGTTTTGGCTCTTGAGTGTGTGTATATATATATATACTGGTATCCAGTATCCAGTATATATATATATATATATATATATATATATATATATATATATATATATATATATATACTGGACTGGATATATATATCCAGTCCAGTACATATCCAGTCATTTAGCAAATAGAAATAATACTGGTTATATCTTGAAGGCGCGCGTATTCCGTGATAAAGTTATCATCAGGATGTTGCAAATACTTAATCGGGTTTTACAGATTATCTGAAAATCTTTTCACACCTTGTCATTATCTATTTTGTACAAATTTTGTAACAAAGTTTCATTATTATTATACCAATGAAGTGTTTCCTTTTACACCTTTGGATTTTTATGTTTATTATCTTCAGTTAATTATTTTCAGTTGCATTGCTGGAGAGTATGCGTTTTCTGGATCTTATAAAATGTCTTCCTATTTTTTTTTCTTCTATTTTAAGAGGTCCGAATGTGAGCCACATTCAATTTTTTTGACAGTGATTGCTATGCCGGTTATATTATACGATTTGATGGTATATGATTGTTATGTTATACTCACAGTGAATGCTAGTAGTAGGTTCTGATGTGCAAAAGGTTACTCCGTATGTGCTGTCCTTTGGATTTTGTGTTCATGTGTTGCATACTTATATGCGCGTGTGCGTGTTTGTGTGTGTGTGCGTCATATTCATTTACATTTTTAAGTTTGTTATTTGATATATAATGGTACTAGAATTAATACGAACGTTCGTCATTAAAATTATTCAGAACTTTTATTTATTCTGCGTTTACGAATGGTGATTTACTACATTTAATGATTTTGTCCATAATGATATTTATAAAGATGGTATGGATTTATTTTAAACTGTAAAGCATTTATTTTTAATTTTCTGTAAAATAATTTTCTCTATTTCTATAAACCAGAATAATGTTCTGTATAAGACAAGAAGTACTACAAAGAAAATGGTGAACAGAGCTACAATTGAAAATCTATTTTACCCCACTGATCTTAATACATTATTTAGTTAAAATACTAAATGGACTGCTAAAATATTTTGATTGTGCTGCTTCCAATACCGGGTAGACATTAAAAAATTGAGCAGATCTTCATCCGTCCACATATTTCTGGTAATTTTTAACTTTTGAATCTTTTCGAAATGTTTCTTTGTGAAAATATTTCAACTGGTTGCAGAGTTAATTTATTTGGCGGACATAAGGAAAATATAGTGGAAAAAAAAAGAGATTGCAACAGTATGGCGAAACAATGTTTTTATTTAATGTATTAGAGATATATCAACTAGAAACCGGAGACTATTGAAGATTTCATTTCTTGAAAAGAACAAAATATTTTTTCTACTGAATCTACAATCTATTTTTCAGTCTTAAAATCCACAACAAAAATTGACTTGTCAGTTGGACGAGAAAAATCTTCTGGAGTTGTAATGGATGGCGGTATATAAACCAGTTGTGAAAGACACAAAAAACAATAAATTCCCATCTCATATTTCAAATGTCCTTTTGATAGGGGTAGAGTGTGATCCTCAGGATGAGAAAATTCATTTAATACAAGTTTCCTTTCCAATATGTATGTAATCATGTCTGAGGGATTCTGTTTCCAATGTGAATTTATGTTAGCAACATAATGAAGTTTTACCATTGTTTTTATTTATACTTATATTATTTATATTTATAGAAATCAAAAACGTTCACAAGTGTTTCTTTTTAAATTTTACAAAAGATTATTAAAATATTTTTTGGTAGATAAGTGATTTTTTAATTACATCTATTTTAAAATATTAGTACAGAAAAATACATTTTTTCATTCAATACAACTTAATGATTTTTAAAAATATTTCGCCACTTTACATTAATTAGTTACAGTACTTAAAAAATAAGCTAAACGGTCACTGTGCTTCCTCCTACACACTTCAAGAGCGCCTCCTGTGACATTAAGGAGAAACTTAATAATAAACTTTATAACAAATAACTAACTTCCATAACGAGAATAATATAAGATATATCTTCTACTCTTACCTTATTTTCTAACTCTTTCAATACGTCTATCTTTATAGTATATATACACAGGTTCTCTCTAAATATACCGAATCTGCAATCTTAAAATTAACAAATCAGGTTTATTTATTAATGTATTAAACTATAAATGTCATCTGTACTTTGTATATTATATTTTTTATGTTGGCAACGCATTAAAATTGTCATTGTGGTTGTGGTTTCCTGTCAAAATGTCAGCATTCAATTCTTAATGTCGTAACCGTGATTCCTCCTACACAATGTCACATGTTAGACCCCGTCCTACACACTGTGGCGTTCAGAACAAATTGTCAGTAGGCTTCGAGATCTTTATCAGGGAAGAAGTGCAGCGCAAATGGCGCTGCCGCTGATAAACGCTTAGTTTGTAATTTCTCATCCTGAGAATCCTGTGTAATAGTTAGCCTACAGGCTTTCACCCAGAGATAAAGTATATTTCGCGCATCCAATGCGTACCTGAGTATGTTGTTTTAAGGCTTAGAAGTAGAATCCTGCAACGAATCTATTATATCTTTAAATGCGTTAAATATTATCTGTAGTTAATTGTGTGTATGTAGTGTGTGTGTGGTGTAAATAAAGTTTTTCTCAAACCTGTGTCTCAACCCAACCCAACCAGAGGTGCACAACCTACAACACAACAAAACATAATTAAATAACAATTAACAAAAATAATAATTACCAATTTTTTATATTGAAGATATTTTTTTATTATTGCTTTCAAAGACTTTGTTAAGATATTGTTTATTTATTTTATAAATTAACGAGATAAAATTGAATTCATTAGCCATAAATTTAAACGTAAAAGGTTACCTTTTAAGACAATAAAAACTTTTCATTTCAAAATTAAATATTGAATTATATAAATAAACAACAATCAAATATAGACGTTAGATCTTATTTAATTAGATAGATGAAATAATTTCATTTTTTTGATCTTGCATTGCTTCATTTGAAAACAAATAAACAAAATTTCAATTTATTTAAATCTTAAATACGCAAGTTTACTTAATAAAAATATTTGCGATGTAATAATTCTATTGCCTGTAAAATCTTACAAAAGATTTTAATTTCCATTTATCATTATTTATCAAAGCATGTTAAATATGGAGTACAATCTCCATCAATAACATATTTTTCAACTATGTTTATCAGAAATTTGTTGTTTGTTCTACAGAATAGTGTAGTAAAATTACCGTTACAGATTATAATGTCATTAAAATTTAACAATATTTTAATAAATCATCAGAATTTCAAGAATTGATGTTTTGAGAGAAATAAATATTAATAATTTTTTTTTGTGTTTATTAAATGATCATATTTGTCATTTAAATTCCTTTTTACTATGATTTATCAATTTTGATTTGCTTCCTGTTATAATTGTGGTGTTACTTTATGGAAATACTACAGATGTAATTTAGTGAATTGAATTTAAGGATGTTGCGAAAAGTTGCATGAATCTTACAAGATTAAATTGGTTCGAATTATCCTTTCTTAAATAGTTTTAAAGCTTAATTTTATATATTTACTACATAAAAATATAAATAAAAAAGTGTTTTAGGGTAACTTAATGCATTAATAACCAATATTTTGTTCTAATTATTTTTACAATAACTAACGTAACATTATCTATTTCAAAAAAAAGTTTTATATTCTGTCATGTTCTCCTTCTTCATTGGCGCAACAGCCCTATGGTGAGCCTAGACCTTCTGCCTACTGGTAGATTTTAAGATAAGAGATGCTTTCGTTTTAAAGGGTATTGTTGACAGTCCTACGCCCAATAGTTATATGAGATTGGGACCTACGGTTAAAATAGAATAAATAAATAAACAATATACACTGAAGTGACAAAAGTCATGGGATACCTCTTATTATCGTGTCGGCCCTCCTTTCGCCCGGCGAAGTGCAGCAACTCGACATAGTATGGACTCAACAAGTCGTTGGAAGTCTTCTGCAGGAATATTGAGCCATTTTGTCTCGATAGAGATCCATAATTGTGAAAGCGTTGATGGTGCAGGATTTTGGGCACGAACAGACCTCTCGATGATATCCCATAAATGCTCGATGGGATTCACGGTGGTGGCTCATGAATCGATCTAGGTGGCCAGATCATTCGTTGGAATTGTCCAGAATGTTCTTCAAACCAATCGCGAACAGTTGTGGCCTGGTGACATGGCGCATTGTCATCCATAAAAATCCCAACGTTGTTTGCGTACATGAAGTCCATGAATGGCTGCAAGTGATCGCCAAGTAGCTGAACATAAGCATTTCCAGTCAATGTTCGGTCCAGTCGCACCAGAGGACCATGTCCAGGCCATGAAAAAACAGCCCACACCATTACGGAGCCACCACCAGCTTGAACAGTGAATTGCTGACAGTTTGGGTCCATGAATCGTGGTGTCTGCGCCACACTCGAACCCTACCATCAGCTCTTACCAACTGAAATCGTGACTCATCGGACCAGGCCACTGTTTTCCCTTCATCTAGGGACCAACCGATATGCTCACGTGCCCACGAGAGTCGCTGCAAGCGATGCCGTTCTGTCAGTAAAGGCACTCCAGTCGGTCTTCTGCTGGAATAGCCCAAGAAAGCCAAATTTCTCCGCACAGTTCTAACAGACAAGTCCCTTGTACGTCCCACATTGATTTCTGCGGTTATTTGACGCAGTGTTGCTTGTCTGTCAGAATTTACGACTCTTTGCAGACGTCGCCGGCCTCGGTCGTTAAGTGCAGGCGGTCGACCACTGCGCTGTCCATGGTGGGATGTTATGCCTGAAATTTCATACTCTCGGCACACTCTTGACACAGTGGATCTGGGAATGTTGAATTCCCTAACGATTTCCGAAATGGCAGGACCCATGCGTCTAGCTCCAACTAACATTCCGCGTTCAAAGTCTGTTAATTCCCGTCGTGCGGTCATCATCACGTCAAAACCCTTCACATGAATAACTTGAACAGAAATGAAAGCTCTGCAAAAGCACTGCGCCTTTATACCTGTTCTACGCGATGCTACTGCCATCTGAAAATTTGCATATTGCTATCCCATGACTTTTGTCATTTCAGTGTAAAGTCGTTTAAATGACAGTGCTAATTAAGAGAATCGTTTTATGGAATTTCGTTCATCACATCTTATTTAGCATTAAACAAAAAAATATCCCATTCAAGTAATAATATTGAAAAATACAAAAAAATTAAAATTTATTATTATTTATTATTATTTTTTTTTTTAATATTCTTCTTCTTTTCATTGGCGCATTAGCACATGGTGACCCAAGGCCGTCTTCCTACTGACAAAATTCGAAAGAGGATATGTTTCCTTTTTACAAAGTAGGGTTGGCAGTCGTAAGCTCAACGTTCTGCAGTTGTATTAGATCGGGATCTACGGTTTAAAGTGGATTCCGAATCACTGCAAACATTCATGGCACCGCCGGGAATCGAAACCAAATCATGCGGCATCGAGTGTCATGCTTCCCCATTACCCACTTATAAATCTTATTAATACAGGTAAAAATCTCCTTTTTTTTTCAAGGAGTCTGTTATCCGAGTATCTGACGCTCAGTACCACAGGGTTCGGGTTCGAATCCCGGCGGTGTCATGTATGTTTGTTGCGGTTCGGAATCCACTTAAACCGTAGGTCCCGGTCTAATAAGGTCGTAGAACGTTGTAGGATAGTGTTACTCACGGGTGTGGCCTATCTTCAAAGTTACACTTGCCCCCTGATTAGTGATAAATGAGCAACAGTACCGCATCCTTTGCCTACTGCATAAACATTAATTTCTGTATTGCTAGCTGCATTAGAAACATCTACTTTTTTGAAAAAAAATTATTAAAAATTTAAGTAAGTAAATAAATAGATAAATAAATAAAATAAAATAAGTAAATGAAGAAATAAATTAATAAAATAAAATGAGTAAATAAACAAAATTAAAGTCGTTAAAATGACAGTGTTATTTAACAAAATGGTCTTATGGAATTATGTTCATCAAAATTTATTCATCAATAACATCCTATTCACGTAATAATATTTTTTTTCTAATGCAGCTAGTAAACACTTAGACATGGACGTCTTGGATACATTAAGGCAAGCGCTGCACAAACTTACTCACTTTGCATTACCCGGGAGGCGCGTGTAACTTGAAGATAATCCACGGACGAGGAGTAACAATGCCCCCGCAACGCTCTACGATCATATTAGACCGCGACCTACGGTTTAAAGTGGATTCCGATCCACTACACACATCCATGGCACCGCCGGGACTCGAAACCGAAACCTGTGGTACAGAGCGCCAGAGCGCTAGCCACTCGGCCATTCAGGACCCCACGTAATAATATAGAAATATATATAAAACATCGTATTTTATTGAAACAAAAGGAAATAAGGAAATTTAAAGATGTTTCAATTTCGGTTTTTCTCCAAATTAAATTTACATCTTACAGGAATTAGAGAAAAACAAAAAAAACATTTTGATGTAAACAGCAAATTAAATTTCAGTGCTATTTATTAAGAGACTCTACGCAAAACTAACACAATATTTTTTTTTCAACTTAAACCAAGAAAACATTAATTTTCATCAAATAACAGAAAAGCTTAGATTAAAAGAGGAATCCACGCAAACGTAATTTATGATTTTTGTTAATGTAAGACGAAAATTAAAACACACACACACACACACAAAAATACATTCTCACAAAAAATACTAAGACTCCACAAGCCGACCGAACATCTTGAGAAGAAAAATGAAGGAGTTTGTTCTCTCCTGATCACATTTTTTGTACCATGCATTTTTCTTAAATCGCGACGGAGACACGCTTTTAATTAGATTTCTTGAAGAAAACGACTTGTTTCTAGCTGCAACCCCACATACTCTGAGCTGAGTCGTTAAATACTCAGTCAGTGATCTCAACACTGTAATGAAAGTGGATATCGCGACAGAGTAAATCACGATGACGCAGACACAATTAAGACTTGCTGAAACATTTTAAAGGTCACAACTGAAAAATGTGTTTGTGGTAGATTCGTTCATGCCTTAACTATTAACACATCGTCAAAAGCATTCTAGTTGGTGACAATGAATTCTTTTGATGAATTAAAAATGTAATGGCTTTACCGTGTTTACTTTTATATTCTATTTGACCTTGATCTACTTTTTCTCATGGACTTTATATGATTAAGGATTAAAATACTTATACTTCTTTGCTTATAAAATACAAATTTAACCTTTTACAATTGATGTTATTATTGTATGCTAATATCAGGCCCGATTCGTAGCTCAGTGGCAATATGCGCCACTGGTGAGCATTAGGGTGGATGTTCAATCCGCTGGCAGCTTTGTTGTAGACACTGTTTCAAAAAATCGACAAGATTCAATGGCGTTTGTGATGTTCAGCGCCTTGTGTCGTTAGTCGGACTACCTGGTAGGTGTTTTCCGTGTTTTCTTCCATACAATATTCAAATACTGGTTAATTCCCCCTGAAAGTTCTTCTTGAAGGCACTGCACTCCTTCCTGAGAGACACGGAGCCAAATCAAAACTTACACTATCATAACAGAACTTTTTTTTTTCCTCCATCCATGAGTAGATTTACTCAAGGACAGTGTCCGTCCCGCATTGCTGGACACTGAGGACTAAACACAACAACACAAAATGTACTTTCATTTAAGGTCTTTTGCTACTTGTATAGTAAAGATGTGGCAGATTCATTGTTGAGTGGATCAAGAGAGGAAGTATCAGCATATTGTGGTACAGAAATTTTAAATGATAATCTTTAAAAGTTGCATCTGAGAGTTCCGTCTATTCTTTACGATTGTATTGGTAAAGAGATATATCACACCTGTCATCGTCAAATGTATGAACATTTTTAAATAGTCATTAGTCATATTTTCAAATAGTATCTTTGGTTCGTCAATGTAACTGAAAACTTTTATATCTATAAATAATACTTTGAAATGATTCTCTCCTGGTTTACAATTGGCTCCTATTCACATCTGGAAAATATATGTACGGTAGATTCACTGGTGTCTTTTTAACACATTGTCGAAATCATTTTAGTTTGCGACAATGTATTCTTTTGATGGATTAAAAATCTAATAATTTTAATCTTATATTCTTTTACATTCTGTTTGGCCTTGATCTGTTTTTTTCCATGGACTTTAGTATGATTGAGGATAATAAGTCTTTGCTCATAGAATTCAAATTTTATCTTTACATTTGATGGTTATTATTGTATTCAAATATCAGGCACTGTCAAGTTCAACTCATTGCTCAGTGAGCATTAGTACAGATTTTCCATACGCTGGCGGCTTTGTTGTAGGCACTGTTTCAAAAGGCTAGGAAACTCGATGGAGTTTGTGATGTCCATCATCTGGCTTCGTTAGTCGGTGCCTGGTGGGAAGTTTCCGGATTTTCTGAAAATACGATACGCAATTGTGGGGTAGTTGCCACTAAAGATTAATCCTTTGTTGAAAAATATTTTTTATTTCAATAATATGTGTCTAGATAATCATTTAGGTAGGCGAATTAATTTTAATAAAAATTGGAAAGGTTAATTGCGTAATTAAAGAGAAGCAGTCAATTCTTAGAATAGTTGTTTGAAAAGCACAATTTTTTTATTGAAATATATAATCATTTAATTATAATATATTTAGTAGATTTTTATAATATTTAAACACTAAATAATGGTGTTTTTAATAATTGTGTTTTTAGCAAAGGTGGTAATGTTTTTAATAATGGTAATTTGAATAATAGTGTTTTTTTTTTAATTAGTTAAAAAAATTAAAACAGGAATAATTCTTATTTATAAGAATAATTAATAATAAAACAAGAATGATAATTAAACATATCTTCACAGTTTTTTTATTAATGATTGTTATAAACACATAATGTATTTTCGACTACGTGACTTGTAATGTGAGTTAAATCATAAAGTTTATTTAAAAACGTTTTGTTACATTTAACATCAACACAAGCTAAAAACAATTCAATTAAAAAACATATTTTAATAAAATGTAAATATGAACGACGTATGAAAACAATATTTATACCCATTCAAAATAAACATTGTTTTCTTTCTGCTTATAAAACGATAAAAAGAAATCCAATGTCTTATGGCACTGAAGATTCAGAGTTCAAGCATGCCATCTCTGACGTAAACAGCGCCTAGATTGAAAAAACAACCTTGAGAAGGAATTTGATTTCGCGAGTCGACGTATTTGCATGTGGATGGTGTTCTGTGATGTCATCTTCATCTCACAACCTTGCGTAAGAGGCGCTGCCATGGAAACGGCGTGCATGCTTCTTCAGGGAGCAGGATTTTCTTGAATTTATTCCTCTTTGCAGGATTTTCCTTGGTTTTTATTTGCTTTATTCCATCATTTTTCAATAAATTTATTTGCCACATTGCCGGAATATTTCATTTTACAAAACGCTGGTGTAAAAGCGAGTGATGAAATTCTTTAATTTGATATCATAGAATTTGCACTCTGATGTGAAAATGTAATTCAACGTATTCTTTCGATTTACAGAAATAAAAAAATAAGAGTAAAAATGACATTTGAGATTAAATTTTAATTATATATAAAAAGCGTTACTGAGCCCGAATCTAAGTAATTTTAAACAATGACCTTACAGTTTTAAATCTTTAAAAAAAAAGGAAATAAATTAATAGGTTTAAAGAATAACGTATAACTTTTAATTTCCATAATTAAATTAATGATGGTCATAAGATGCCTGCTGTGAGGTATCTGGATCAGGTGTAATATTATTTTGTTAAAATTTAATAACGGTTTAATTTGAGCAAGTTTAAGTTGACCCCGGAATTAAAAAGCAAGTTATAGGCATGATACGATGTATTGCTGACATTTGAATAATGGTGGACAGTACTACGATGTATCAATGTATTTTTTTATAATTGAGATCCCTCTGATGAGATTTAAGGAAAACTGTTTCCCTCAGGGAGTTCAACTGCAAGTGTGAGACCTTTTGTTGTAATCGTCTGTATATACTTGATTATCTAATTGATAATGATTGTACATTCCATAACAAGGAATCCAATCTACATATTCTCTTTTTCTAGTTAGATATCAGTTTCGATTGCCCTGGAGCTTAATTAATTTGCTGACTAACAAATCTAAACGTTGGTAATTGTACATTCCATAATAGGAATATCCTTATATTTTCTAGTTAGATATCACTTTCGCTTTCCCTGGAGCTTAATTAATTTGCTGACTAACAAATCTAAACTAATACAATTATCCTTATATCAGAAGTATTTATTTGATAAAAGATTGCTCATATACGGATAATTTCAACTGATATGAGGATGATTATTGATGAGTTTTTGATATAAGGATGATTACTGATGAGTTAAGGATATAAGGATGATTACTGATGAGTTAATGATATAAGGATGATTACTGATGAGTTAATGATATAAAGATGATTACTGATAAGTTAATAATATAATTATGTTTACTGAGGAGTTAATGATATAAGGATTATTACTGATGAGTTAATAATATAAGGATGATTACTGATAAGTTAATGATATAAGGATGATTACTGATGAGTTAATGATATAAAGATGATTGCTGATGAGTTAATGATATAATTATGATTACTGAGGAGTTAATGGTATAAGGATGATTACTGATGAGTTAATAATATAAGGATGATTACTGATGAGTTAATGATAAAAGGTTGATTTTATAATTAAGTTTTATTGATAGAAAAATACGGATATAAGTATAGTTATTGTGACAGGAACATTAAATAAAAAGTGCCGGAATCTGCATAAAAAATGAACGTAATATATGTAAATAAAAATAGCCAATTTGTATGCATCAAAAATGATTATACTCGTTCTTCAAGTTAATGTAGATAACGTGCACAATAAGTGAAAATGAATTCACATACTCTTCTGTTCTAGCTAGTGCTCCACTTTCACTTTTCCTGAAGGTTAATTAATTTGTTAACTGCCAAACCTAAATTAATACAATTATCCTTATTTCAGTAATCTTTCGTAGATAAAAGGTAGTACCTGGTAAAGGAACTTTGATATAAAAGTGATCCGAATCAGTAAAAAAAAAAAAAAAGAACGTAATAAGTGTAAATGAAAATATTCAATTGGTTTACATCCACAGAACAACTGATGTAAATATAATCGTACTTCAAGATAATGTAGATAACGCGCATCGTAAGTGAGAATGGAATTCGCATACTCTTCTGTTCTAGCTAGTGCCCACTTTCGCTTGTTCTGTAGTTGGACAAATTTAACTACTAAAAAACATCCAGGAACTAAAATTATTATAATAGTAATATTTTTTTATGGTGATCTTATTAAATTCGTTCATCACACTAATCGGTTTGGTATATTAATTGTTAAGATATTACTAAAATATTTATAATATTGTAGTAATATCTTGAGTTGGATACATTTATGTTTAAATAGAGATTTTAAAACTTTTTAAAAGTTGGATGTATGATTGATTATTAGAAAGTGATAATTTTCAGTAAAATTTCTTAATTTCTTATTATTTAATAAATTAAGTTGAAAAAAATAAATGTGACAAAAATAATTCAGTTATTTTTTTAAATAATTAAATTACACAAATTTATTATGCGGGCTGTTTCTATGTTAAATTTAATTTAAATTAATTAACTTCATATGGAACTTTCTATATAAAATTATATATATACATATATATATATATGTATGCATTTAACTTTATGTATAAATTTATTTTTATATAAAATACATAATATTATATTTTAAGAAATTGATGATAAAATAATGTTTAATAAGAAGCAGAGGACGAACAAACAGAAAACTGAAGTTTAAAAATGAACAAAGGATAAAAAGTGTGAAAAACACAAAAAACTAGCCTTTAAAATGAAAAATTTTGCTTAAGCTGAAAAAAAGCTGTAATTTGTTTGGCCTAATAGTTATTCATTTCTTTTATATTAACTAATATAGTTTGTTACTCAATTTCTATCTAATCATTTCAAAAGCTTTAGAGCTAAAACTATACACATTTTGAGCAACAAAGAAAAGTCAAATGCCCTCAATAGTTCATTTGATGAAGAAAATAAATTTCAATTTTTTTTTAAGAACGACCCTATGGCAGTAATTTGTTTTAACTAATGAGCCTTTGAAGTGTCATTAAATACCTCTTCGTTGGAGTTCAAGATGACATATTTTCAAAAATGCCATTATTTTATTAAGAAAGAGATTGTTTGTTGAAAGTTTTTTTTTTTTTTTCTCACGAAGAAAAAAGTCTTGAAGAACATTTACTTTTTTTTATTAAAAAAAATAAGATATTGATATAACCATTTTATAAAACACGTTAAAAACTGCATAATTTCTATAATCGAAAATATATAAAATAAATTTGTAATGTAAAATAAAGTATAAGTTTAACTTGAATTGCAATTCGATTCTGTAGTATGTTATTTTATTGATATATCTCTAAAATTTATATGATACATTTAAAATAATAGGAACTTCAAAAATAATCATTCCTTAATGTATAAACATTTAATTGAAGCATTTGATACGGAAAGAATCGTTATAATGTCATAATATTAAAACTAAAATATTGCACATATATTTTCATATTGTCATATGAACAATTAAAATATTCTAGCAACATTATTCTTTAAAATTAAAGGAGACCGTTTTGAATAAAATTATTAACATTTTATCTTTTACAAATCTTACAATTTTAATTAAGTTATTGATTAAATATTGCGTCAGAGGTATCACATTGAAATTTAATTAGATAACATTTAAATGAAAATACGATTGTAGAGTATGCATAGTATAGTATAAAGCTAATATGAGAAATTTTGGAAAGAATGTTACTATATATATATATATTGTTGTTATCATGTCCATGGATTTAAAATATAATTACCAAAGTTAGATCAAACTATATATAAATATATATATATATATATGTGCGTGTCTGTATGTGTCAAATTTAATTACTATTTTACATTTGGTGTGTTTGATAAAAAATTATAGTTGAATGAAAGTGAACGTTCAGCATTAATACTAATCAAAATTTTTATTTATTCTTCGTTTTAGAATGCTGTTTTTTTTTATTTAGAATTTTTTATCCATTTTAAAATGCATAAAGCCTGAAAGAATCTATTTTTTTCTTTGATGCATATATTTTAATTATTTTTAATAAAATTAGCTCAAATTATTGTTACAAACACGAATAATTTCTCGTTAAAGACACGAAGCTCTAAAAAAATGGTGAACTGAGCTGTACTCCTGAATCTATTTTCCCCCACTGTTCTTAATAAAGTCTGAATTTTGATAAATCGACGACTAAAATATTTGTATTGTGCAGCTTTCAATACCGAGTAGACATTGAGAAACTGAACAGATGTTCATCTGCCCCCATATTTCTGTTAAATTTTAACTTATGAGCTTTTTCGAAATGTTGCTTTGTAAAATTATTACAGCTGGTTGCAGCTTTCATTTACTTCGCTTGCATAAAGAAAATATAGTGAAAAAAAGAGAGAGAGAGAGATTGGAACAGTATGGTGAAACAATGTTTTTATTTTATATATTAGAGAAGATATCTACAAAAATCTGAGACAATTGAAGACTTCATTTCTTGAAAAGAACAAAATATTTTTGTCTACTGAATCTACAATCTATTTTTTTAAGCTTTTAAAATCCTCAACAAAAATTGACTTGTCAGTTGGACGAGAAAAATCTTCTGCAGTTGTAATGGATGGCGGTATATAAACCAGTTGTGAAAGACACAAAAAACAAAGAATTCCCATTTGATATTTCAAATGTCTTTTGATAGGGGTAGGGTGCGATCCTTAGGATGAGAAAATTCATTTAATACAAGTTTTCTTTCGAATAGCGTATTGTAATCGTGCCTTCAGACTGCGTTTCAATTGTCAATTTAACTTAGTAACAGAATGAAATTTTACCATTGTTTTTATGTATACTAATTGTTACAAATCAAAAACGTTAAAACCTTTTTTTTTAAACGTTACAAAAAATTCTTAAAACATTTTTTTGCAGAAAAGTGATTTTATATATATATTTTAAAACTTTACTTCATGAACGATATTTTTAATTCAATACTGATAAATGATTTTTTTAACTCTTTCACTACTTTCAATTAATGATTAATTGCAGTACTTAGAAAATAAGCTAAACTATAACCATGCTTTCTCCTAGGCACTGCATGAATGCACAATGTGGCGTTCAGGAGAAATGATCAGTAGGCCTCGAGACTATTACCAGGAATGAAATACAGCGCAACTGGCACTGCCGCTGAGTAACGTTTAGTTTGTAATCTCTCTCACAAATATATTCAACTATACTAATGTACTCTCTCTATATTTATTTTCGGCTTAGAAGTAGAATCCTTCCATGAATCTATATCACATATCTTTAAATGTGTTAAATAACATCTGCAGTTAATTGTGTGCGTGTATATAAAACTACATGTTCTCAAACCTGTGTCTCAAATCTCAACCCAACCACACCCATTTATAATCCAGAGCTGCAAAACCTACAATACTACAAAACAT
The DNA here is from genome assembly GCA_021605075.1 of Caerostris darwini. Taxonomy (NCBI): domain Eukaryota; kingdom Metazoa; phylum Arthropoda; class Arachnida; order Araneae; family Araneidae; genus Caerostris; species Caerostris darwini. The sequence continues at coordinate 59,668 of BPLQ01009612.1, forward strand.
AAATAAATAGCATTTAATGAAAATAGTAATTAACAATGTTTTATAATATACGTATTTTTATTGTTTCTTTTAAGGACTTTGTAAAGAGATGTTTTTATTCTTTTTTTAACTTAATGATGTAAACAGGAATTCAATAGCCCTAAAATAAAACGTAAAAGGTTGCATTTTGAAGATGATAAAAACACTTCAATTTCAAATTAATTATTTAATAATATAAATAAACAACAATCAAATGTAGAAGGGACATCTTATTTAGTTAAGATACATAACATAATTAGATTCGTGTTGATCCTGTATTATTTCATTTAAAAGCAAATAAATTAAAATTTCAATTTACTTAGATCTTAAATACACAAGCTTAGTTAATAAAAATTATGTGCGATGCAATAATTTCATTACCTGTAAATTCACACAAAAGATTTTAATTTACATTTTTCATTATTTGTCAAAATATGTTAAATACGGAGTACAATCCCCATCTCCCACTGCTGGATGTATAACAGTAACCAAGACACATCAATGGAAGGAAGGATGCATGTTGTAGTGAAGAAAACAGGCAGTTGAACTATCGATACTAAAAATTTAATCAAAATTTCCATACTATCTACTAATTGAAACTCATATTAAAAAGAATAATTTTTTTATCTGTACACTGTATATCACGTGCTACCAGAAATAAATGAGACTACATTAATATTTTAAAGCCTAGCCTACTATTACCTAATTCTATTACCTTAAAACCGATTCTTCCTCTTGAAAGCAACGCATTATCAACATTTGGAAATGCGTATCTCTATTAGGTTGCTTATATTATTTAATTCCTGCAATCATTCGACTTCAGACTATCCAATGTCATTCCACAAAATAAAACTGTTAAGAGACAAGAAAATCAGCCGGAAGTATAACCTCGGATATCTACAAGATCCACTGCCTGGATATATTCCGAATTCGATGGTAATCCCCAATCTAAAGATTCGACTTCCTTTTTCGATTCAGACGAGTTGCCTGTAACTAAAATTTTGTGTTGAAATGCACGATGTTATGCAGCAAACTAATGAGTTACGGACGATGCATATTTTATCATGAGTAAACACAGTTTCGTGTCCATTAACTGTGACCGGAAGTGTAATGGACCCATCCGCCATCAATACAATCTGATGTTGTCACTGGAAGTTGTAAAGCAGTTCATCATTCCTGGTAGCTTTTGATGGAATGCATGGTAAGCGAATTCATGATGTTGTCACTGGAAGTTGTAATGCAGTTCATCATTCCTGGTAGCTTTTGATGGAATGCAATAAACTATTGCATAGTTAACTGTAACGGAATTGTTGTTTGTTTATGGTAAAAATAAAAGTTTTGTGCGGGTCAAATGACAATTGAAGTTTAAATACCAAATCTAGTTTTGGACTTAATAAAATTTTGATTCTTTTGGACAGCTTTTGTGGAATACTTATATTGCCTCTTTATGAAAAAAAAATGTTAAAAACTTTTTTCAAAAGAAGCAGAGAAAAAGTGATTAATTTCAATTCAGACCCCGAAAAAATAATGCGGCGCGCGGCACTCACTTTGAACAGAACTTCAGCATATCCAAATATTCATTCACGATATGTCCAACACGTTCCTTTGATATCTTTAGGTTCTCAGCTATCTCAATAAACTTCACTTTACGATTATCAGAAATTATTTTGTTTTTTTTTTTTATGTTTTCGTCGGTAACAGCCTCTTTGGATCGTCCACTGAGTGCATCGTCGTCGGTGCTCATTTCGCCTCGTTTAAATTTAGCAAACCACTTCTCTAAGGTTGATTTTCCTGGTACAAACTCCAAATAATGTTTATCAAGTCTATATATCTAATTCTATATTTATGTAATGTATATCGCCTTGGCTCCAATAGTATTTTTTTTCGCCAAAAAGCAATGCTTTATTAACACACGAAATTCCTTTTTATCTATTTTTTTCAAACTAACAAAAGTTGCTTCACTAAAAATGCTATAACTCACATACTAATATTGCAGCATCTGTCAAATGTATACACCTGTCTTTTGAAGGTTAGGGCTAACTAAAAATCATATGGATTTAATACTAGTAGCGCCATCTATGTGTCAGTCTACGACTTTTAAGCCTACCTGTTATTTTTATGCAAACAATATAAAATAGTGTCGGAAAAAAGCCTAGAAAAAAATTAAATAGTATATGTATATATATATAGAGAGAGAGATAGAGATAAATAGATAGATATGTACATATAAATAATTTACAACAAGATATACGCAATGTTTAATCATGAAAAATATAGGACTCTGTCTTAAATATTTCAAAAAAAGTGATGTGGACTATGCTACGTATAAAATTTTGTCTTAAATTTCTGTTCAGAAGATGTAAATATTTATTTACTTATGAAAAGAAAATATTATTACTTCATAGTAAAATGTTGTCGCAGTTGTTGGAAATAGGGCGACCGAAACTTTTCATATTTATCTTTCCTTAAGAATTTAAAATTCTTGCATTTTTAACAAATCGATGTGCGAGAGGTGTCCTCTTTTTCGTAAGGGGGATAATACAGTGGTTTACACTTTTGAACTGAACAAAAATCTGATATAATCTTTGAGACTTGTAAACAATTATTAATATATGAAATCAAATTCTGTTCATTTATAGATGGTTATTGTTCAATGTGGTTCAATATTTTCATTAATTAACTAAACATGAAGTTTATTTGATGAATCATGGGTACGTCATGGGTCCCTTGGTTCCCTCCAGGACAACCACACATCCGCTGAACATACACCCATATAATCGGAATACAGGGGACACATCTGTATTAGCATGTTCTTGTCAATTTAAAGGCTCCTGTTTGTCAATACTTTTGATTTTACTACACCCATATGCTAAACCTTGAGCCAACACCTTTCATCTTCATTTGGTACAGTCTGTTGCTCCAATGTAATGAATGTTGTGAGGAAGGTAAGGAGAGATTAATCGTGAATTAATTCGGGTTCTGATGATAATCGTGTCGGAAAGCCACATATTAAAGTCTTTATTGATAGTTATTTTTTAGGAGCTACATATCTTACCTACCCTTCGGGTGTCACTTCATATAACGCGATCCTATAAAGTTCTGAAATGCTATTGCATACAGTTTAGAAATTCAGCATGAGAGAGCCCAGATATACATAAGTTCTATCATTATGCCATTATGTGGTTGGTTTCATGGTGGAATTCTTAGAGAAGGAGTTTTTGGTAGGATAATGTCCGCAAACGAATGGAAAGGGAACTAAGACAAAATATTACATTGCCCAATTGCTGGATGGTAGAGGCGTCACAGTCCATCTGTGCCAAAACACAGTTGAATAGGTGTCACAGTGGACATAACTGTTTCTTCAAAATTAAAAATCTTTCTTCAACAGTCTGATTCCTAGATTTACTGTGGATTGAAAATAATTTGTTGTATAACCTGTCATGGATGCGTAAATTACTTGGAGCATGCATTTCAGATCGCATTAAATTTTAAATTCAAGATAGAGGTTGCCCAACGATATATTTATTATTCCCTGTATTTATTTCTGAGATTTCTTGCAATAAATGATTCTTTAATTTCATTTTCCAATTACGTATTTGAATCAATATTTTATTTTAATGAGAATTGGATATACACACCATAGCCGATTTACATAGCATATTCTTACATATTTTCTAACATAGTATAATAATGTGATATACTTTCATATGATTTACTGTTTCGGCAGTTATACAACCGAACAATTGTTTAAATGTCAAAATATTTATCGAATGCCCGTAACATTGTTTTTACGTAGTCTTCTTATTAAATTATATTTGCATATTTTTGTAAAATATTATCATTATATTGTCGATTTGGAATTAATAATCAAAATGTACACGTCTACAATATGTTAGATAAGTTTTACTTCTGGTGAAACTTTGCTTAGGGCGTGGTCTTTTAACTAGGGAAATCTCTTTGAGCCCATGGTCTTGTTTTAAGGTAGTCCCTTATCTTGGATGGAAAAATATCATAATTTATATTTTCATTGTCCTCTATTTAAAAGTATATAATTCATAATAATTTTATTAATTGAATTTGTGATTATCAACCAGAAATAAACAGATTGGTTTTAGCCACATAACAATTTATAATATCTATTTTATGTTGCATATTAATTCTCGTTTTGAAATTTGTTTTAGTGCTTTATAATGTGCAAAGAAAATAAGATTAATTATTGTATTTCAAATTGATGATGGTTTACCAGACTGATGGTTGTATTTCAGATTGATGATTGCATATGATTATATTTCATTGTTTCTAATATATCGGAATTATTCCAATGATATGTGTCGCCTCTATAAATATTTTGTGAGAAAGAGGTTTATACCTCGTGTTTTAATGAAGACAGATATCCATGGAATTAAAAATAATATTTATAATCCCTGCTGTATTTCTGGAAATCGAAATCTTTCAAATAATGTGTAAAATATTAAGGCTTTTAAAAAATGGCGTTTTTTTTTGCTGAATTCTTTTTAAATTAGCTGCAAAAATAACAGTAACTAGTAAACAGAAAAACAGAACTTCACAGCATTTTATTAATATATTGTTGTAAACACATTACGTATTTTTCGATTATGATTTGTATTGTGATTTAAAAAAAAAGTTATTTAAAAATAATTTGTAACATTTAAAATTAACACATGTTAAAAACAAATCATGTAAAAAAAAAAACCTTTTTCATAATAAAATGTAAATATGAATGACATATGAACTTAAAAAAGTAAAACATTGTTTTCTTTCAGCTTATGTAACGATAAAAAAATCCAATGGCATATGGCACTGAAGATTCAAAGTTCAAGCAAGGCATCTCAGCGGTAAACAGCGACTAGATTGAAAAACAACCTTGAGGAGGAATTTGATTTCGCGAGTCGACGTATTTGCATGCGGATGGTGTTCTGTGATGTCATCTTCATCTCATAGCCTTGCGTAAGAGGTGCTGCCATGGAAACGGCGTGTCTTCTTCTCGGGGAGCAGGATTTTCTTGAATTCAATCCTCTTTGCAGGATATTCCTGGTTTTTATTTGCTTTATTCCATCATTTTTCAATAAACTTATTTGCCACATCGCCGGAATATTTCCTTTAACAAAACGCTGGCGTAAAAGCGAATAACGAAATTCTTTCATTTGATATCATACTAGAATTTGCACCATGAGATTTGAATGAAATTCAAAGTATTCTTTCGATTTACAGAAATTAAAATAAAAGAAAAATTTATATTTGAGATTAAATTTGATCTGTATATAAAGAGCATTACTGGGTCCAGATCTAAGGAATTTTAAACAATGGCTTTAGAGTTTTGAATATTGTATAACATGTACGGGTTTAATTTCGCTAATTAAATTAATAATGACCGCAAGATGCCAACTGTAAGTTATCTAGATCAGGTATAACATCTAAAATCATCATAACTAGTATCATAACTAGCTAAAATTTAATAATGGCTTAATTTGAGCAGATTTAATTTGACAATCTAAAAAACAAGTTATAGATTAATGACATTATTGATTGAAGATGAAAAGGAGAGAGGCACAACGTTCTTGAACGAAATTTATTACTCAACTAAGAAACGATACATGAAGAAAAACACTTGACGAATGAAAAGCGCCCTCTTACGGAGAACGAATTATTACATAGAGAATCTAAATACGGTTACAGTCTGAACAATTATGTGTTGTTGATATCTCAAAATAATGGTGGTAATATTCGATGCATCAATTCAATTCTTTGTTGTTGAAGTTTTTTTGAGGAGATTTAAGAAAAAGTATTTCCCGCCAGGAGTCCAACTAGAAATGTGAGATCTTTTGTTATAATCTTCTGAATATACTTGATTTTCCATTTAATAATTATTGTGCACCCCACAACTAGGAATCCAATCTGCCTATTTTGTTATTCTAGCTAGATCCACTTTTGCTTGTCCTGGGGTTTAATTAAATTGTTGACTGTAAAACCTAAACTAACACAATTACCCTTATATCAGTAATATTTCGTAGATGATGTAAGGATAGTGCCAGTGAGATGAAAAAGTGGTCCGAATCGGCATAAAAATGAGCGTAATAATTTTAAACGAAAATATCCAATTAGTATACATCCAAAGTACAACTATTCCGAATATACTCGTTCTTCACGTAAATGAAGATAATAATGTGCCTCTTAAGTGAGAATCGAATTCACAAAAATATTGTATTCTAGCTGGTGTCTACCTTTGCTTGTCCTGTAATTGAATTAATTTCCCGACATTCAAACTTAAATTAATTCAATTATCCTTATATCAATAATCGTTTATCGAAAAAAGATTTGTGATACAAGGGCAGTTCCTGCAAGAGGAACGTTGATGAAAATTGGCCGAAATCTGCATAAACAAATGTGCGTAATAAGTATATACAAAAATATTTAATTGATATATATTCAATTGATATATATTTCAATTGATATATATTCAATTGATATATATTCAATTGATATATAATCTCCAATTGATATATATTCAATTGATATATAATCTCCAATTGATTTATATTCAATTGATATATATCACATACTCTTACATTCTAGCTAGTGTCCACTTTTGCTTGTCCTAGAGTTAATTAATTTGCCTACTGGCAAACATAAACCAATTCAATTATCCTTATATTAGTAATCTTTCATAGATAAAAGAGTGCTGATATAAGGGTAGTAGTAACTGTGAGAAGAACTTTGAAGGAAAAGTGGTCCGAATCTGCATAAAACAATTAAACGTAATAAGCGTAAACGAAAATATCTCACCAAAAGTGTATCTGCCGGAATATATTCGGTCTTAAAGTTAATGAAGTTACATGTGTCCTAAGAGAGAATAAAATCCACATAATAGTGTATTTTAGCTAGTGTTCACTTTCTCGTGTCCTTTAGTTCAACTAATTTGACTACTGACAAACATCAATTAACTAATATTATTATAATAATGGTATAATTAACATTAATTTTTCTTTCTTTATAATGTTATTCGAATACATACTTAGACTGAGTAGCAATGTTTATCTTATTAAATTCGTTCATCGCTCTATTCGATTTTTTAAATTTAGTGATGTATATTTGTAATAATTTAATAATATCTTGGATGGCATATTTTATTTTGAAATATATTTTTAAATTTTTAAAAGTTAGATATATGATTGTTTACTGTAAGGTAATGTTTTTTTAAAAAAAATTCTTAATTTCTTATTACTTTAAAAAATTAAATTTGGAAAAAAAAAATTAATGTGACACAACTTTGAATTCGTTTATTTTTTAAATATTTAAATTGCACAAATTTATTTTTTTGGGCGGTTTTTTCATAAACTTTAATTCGAATTAATTAAATTCGTATTTACGTTATAGTATATGAATATATATTTAAATTTATATATAATTTTATATTTAAATTTATATTTAACTTTAAGTGAAATACAAAATTTTATTTTTTAAGGATCTGATAAAAAAAAAAAAAAAAAGTTTAATAAGAAGAAGACAGAAAAACAGAAAACTGAAGTTTAAAAATGAACAGCAGATAAAAAGTGTGAAAAAAAAAACTAGCATTCAAGCTAATAAATTTTGTTAAGGCTGAAAAAAGTGTAATTTTTTGGTCTGATCGTTATCGATTTCTTTTATATTAACTAATACATTTTTTTATTCAATCACTATCAAGTCACTTCAGAAGCTTCACAGCTGAAAGTTACACACATTGTGAGCAACACACAAAAGTCAAATGCTTCTAAAGTTCATTTGATGAAGAGAAGAAATGTGTTTTAATTTTTTTTAAGAGCCACCCTATGTTAGTAATTTGTTTTAACTAATCATCCTTTAAAGTGTCATTAAATACCTCCTCAATGGAGTTCAAGATGACATATTTACTCCAATGTCATTATTTTTTTAAGAACAAAATTTTAATTAAGTCTTTCACTCATGACGGTAAAAACCCCTTGAACGACAATTACTTACTTTTTTTATAAAAAATATTAAGATACTAATATATCCATTTTATAATATATAATAAAATATTTAATATTTTTTTAAATATAAAAAATAAAGTTTTAACGTTAAGTTAAGTATAAGTTTAACTTAAAATTACAATTCGAATCTGCGGTATGTTATTTTATTAATATATCTATAAAATTTGTAGGATGCTTTAAAAAAATATAGGAACTTTAAAAATAATCACCCTTTAATGTATAAAAATTTTATTGATGCAATTTATAAAGAAAGATAGTTGTAGAAAGAAAAGTTGTAGTGTAACAATATTAAAACTAAAGTATTGCATATATATCTCATATTGTCATATTCACAATTAAAATATTATATTAATATTCTTGTTTAGAATATCAAAGGAAATAATTTTAAAGAAAAATATTAGCATTTTATCTCTTATAACTTTTACACTTTCAATTAATAATTTATTGATTAAAAATTTGTTAGATATATTACATTGAAATTTAAGGAAAAAAGGAAAATAAGTAAAATAAAAATAATATACATATATTTTTAAATAATATATTATTTATTTAAAAATAATATTTTATTATTATATTTTGTTATGCTCTTATTTTTCTTTAAAATAATTTTAAAGGAAAATAAGAGCAATTATTATAGAGTATAAAGCTAATATTTTGTAAGAAATTTTGAAAATAATGTTATTTTTGCAAAGATAAGTTTTCTTTATAACAATATATATTTTTTATAAATATTTAAGTTGTTGGAATTTAAAGAAAAAATATAGGTAGGTAATATTTTTAAAAAGTTAAATATTAATATATCAATCATTTTAAATAAGAATGTTGGGTATTTTATTATAAATATACATATTGTCTTTGATGCATTTATCTAGCGAACAGAAATGATATGGTTTACATCTTCAGGGTTCCTATTCCGTGATAAAGTTATACTCAGGATGCTGTAATTAATTTCTTTGGAACCATCACACTGTGTGGAAATATATTTCGCGCATCGAGAGCGTAATTGGGTATTTTTATTTTTGGCTTAGAAGTGAAATCCTTCCATGAATCTGTAAGTTTATATTTTTATATGTGTTAAATATTGTCTGTGGTTATTTGTGCGTATGTCGTATTTGTGCGAGTATAAATAAAGCTGGGTATTTTCAAACATGTGTCTCAATTTTCAACACCACCACACCAGTTACAATCCAGAAATTCACAGCCTACAAAATTACATAACATAATTAAATAACATTTAATGAAAATAATAATTAACAAAGTTTTATTTTTTATTGTTTTTTCAAAGGCTTTGTTAAGTGTTTATTTGTTTATTTTGTAAATAAATGATTTAAACAGGAATTCAATAGACCTAAAATAAAAATAAAAAGGTTGCGTTTTGAAGACAATAAAAACACTTCAATTTCAAATTAATTATTTAATAATATAAATAAACAACAATCAAATGTAGACGGGACATCTTATTTAGTTAAGATACATAACATAATTAGATTCGTGTTGATCTCGTATTATTTCATTTAAAAGCAAATAAATACTAAATTTACTTAGATCTTAAATACACAAGCTTGGTTAATAAAAATTGTGTGCGATGTAATAATTTCATTAACTGTAAATTCACACAAAATACTTGTTTTTACATTTTTCATTATTTGTCAAAACATGTTAAATACGGAGCACAATCTCTATCAATAACATATTTTTCAACTCAATAACAATATTTTTCAACAATTTTATACAATAAAACTTATTTAGCACAAACCAAAAATCTATCATATTTACGTAATAATGTAAAAAAAAAAAAAAATATGTAACACAAACTAGGAAAAAAGGCGTATTTAATTGAAATGAAAGGAAATAAGGAAATTTTAGAATGTTTAAATCGCTGTTTTTCTGCTAATTAAATTTACATCCTACAGAAATTATAAAAAAAAAAAAAAAATTTTGATGTAAACAACGATTAATTAAATTCCAGTGCTATTTATTAAGAGACACAACGAAACAACTAATAATTGTTTTTTACTACCAAAAACAACTTTCATTTTCATCAAATAACAGAGTAACTTAGATTAAAAGAAGAATCCCCGTAAAGTAATTTATGATTTTTGTTAATGAAAGACGAAATTTAAAACAGACACACGGAAAAAAAAAACCCCAAAAAAAACAAAAAACATTCTCATGAAAAAATAAGATCCCACAAGCCGACCCAACATCTTCAGAAGAAAAATGAAGAAGTTAGTTCTCTCCTGATCAAATTTTCTCTGTTATGCATTTTTCTGAAATCGCGACGGAGACACACTTTTAATTAGATTTCTTGAAGACTATCACTCGTTTCCAGCTATGACCCCACATATTTTGAACAGAATCGTTAAATACTCAGCCAATTATTTCACCACTGTATTGAAACTAGATAACATAACCAAAGTAAATCAGATTGTCACAATGTCAACTGGAATTGTTGACAGCTTTTGAAGGTCACAATTGAAAAATATGTGTGTGGTAGATTCGGTCGTGTCTTAACAACAAAGCAATATTTATACCCGTTCAAAATAAATATTGTTTCCTTTCAGCTTATAAAACAATAAAAAGAAAATCGAATGTCTTATGGCACTGAAGATTCAGAGTTTAAGCATGCCATCTCAGTGGTAAACAGCGCCTATATTGAAACAGCCTTGAGGAGGAATTTGATTTCGCGAGTCGACGTATTTGCATGCGGATGGTGTTCTGTGATGTCATCTTCATCTCGTAGCCTTACGTAAGTGCCGTTGCCATGGAAACGGCGTGTCTGCTTGCTCAGAGGGAGCAGGATTTTCTTGAATTCAATCCACTTTTGCAGGGTATTCCTTGGTTTTTATTTGCTTTATTCCATCATTTTTCAATAAACTTATTTGCCACATCGCCGGAATATTTGATCTGCAAAACGCTGGTGTAAAAGCGAGGGATGAAATTATTTAATTTGATATCGTAGAATTTGCACCATAATGTGAGAATGAAAAGCTGTAAAAATGTGAGCTGTAAAAAAATAAATTAATTAACTAATAGTTTTAATGAAGCGTGTATAAGTTTAATTTCCATAATTAAATTAATGATGGTAATAAGATGCGTGCTGTAAGTTATCTAGATCAGGTATAACATTAACTAGCTAAAATCTAATAATGGTTTAATTTGCTCAGATTTAATGACTCCGGATCTAAAAAAACAAGTTATAGATTAATGACATTAAGTATTGTTGATATCTGAATAATGGGGGTCAGTACTTCGAAGCATCAACTCAATTCTGTATAGTTGAAGTTCCTCTGATGAGATGTAGCGATAATTGTTTCCCTCCAGGAGATCAGCTACAGGTGTGAGATATTTTGTTATAATCTTCTAAATATACTTTATTTTCCAGCTGGTAATGATTGGGAACTAAGTAACTGGGAATCCAATCTGCATATTCTATTATTGTAGCTAGATACCACTTTCGCTTGTCCTGGAGTTTAACTAATTTGCTGGCTGACAAACCTAAACTAATACAATTCTCCTTATAACATAATAACATAAAATTACCTCCTTATAACATAATATGCCTATAAGAGGAACTTTGAAGAAAAAGTGCTCCAAATCTGTAAAAAAATGGTGTAAACGAAAATATCAAATTGGTATATATCCAAAGTACAACTGCTCCGAATATACTTGTTCTTCAATTTACTGAAGATAATGTGCCTCTTAAGTGAGATCGAATTCACATAATCATGTGTTTAGCTAGTGCCACCTTCGCTGGTCCTGTAGTTGAATTAATTTAAAACTTATTATTTAGGTTTGTATAAAACAATTATACAAACCTAAACTAATACAAATATTCTTATATCAACAATCTAACGATAGTGCCTGTAAAAGGAACTTTGAAAAAAAAAAAAGCAGTCCGAATCGGCATAATTGGTATATATCTAACAAGTTCATCTGCTCTCAATTTCTTCAAGTTGCATTATAAGTGAAAATCGAATTCATACAGTATTGTATTCTAGATAGTGATAGATAGATACTGTCGTTTGTTCTGAAGTTTAATTATTTTTTGATTGCCAAACTTAAACTAATACAATTATCCTTATACCTGTTATCTTTCACAGATGAAATATTATGGATATAAAGGCAGTGATTAAAAAAAGTGCAATTTGTGAGAAAATTTGAAAAAAAAGTGCTCCGAATTTTGCATAAAAGAAATGAACATAGGAATCGGAAAGTATGTGACCAAAGTACAAACGCCATATTCGTTCTTCAAGTTGATGAAAAACAAGGGCATCAAAAGTGATAATGAAATCCACACACACTTGTGCTCTAGCTAGTGTCCACTTTCGCTAGGGCTGTTATGGGATTAATTTGTTTACTGATAAACATCAATTAATTAAAAAAAAGTAATATAAAAAAAAAATGTTTAAGTCAATTCTTACTTTTTTTCCCCACTATATTGTAGAAAGTCCTTTATAAATAATTTTCATTCATTTTTTTATCTGACGCCATCTATTGGTAGATATGTGCAACTTAAATCTAAAAAAAAACCTAAAATTAATTAATTAAATTTAATTATTGAATTAATATTTGAAAAAAGTGTATTAACATCAAGTGTCAGCCACTACAAGTTCAAAAAATTGTATTTGAATTCCTGTGGACGTATAAAAAGTGTTTTATTAACGATAGAAAATTTGAACAAGATATATATAGGGAGAGTGTGAGTTAATAGAAGGAATTGAAAGAATTATGATAATGGTATAATTAACATTAATTTTTCTTTCTTTATAATATTATTCAAATATTTTCTGGCATTCTAAGACATTTTATAGTGAGAGTCAATGTTTAACTTAGTAAATTCGTTCATCACCTCAATCGGTTTGGCAAAATAAGTTATCTATATTTATAATATTTTAATAATACCTTGAGTTAGATAATTTTATGCTTAAACAGAGATTTTAAAACATTTTTAAAGTTGGACGTATGATTGATTATTAGAAGATAATAATTATTTAAAAATTGATAACTGGATGTATGATTGATTAAAATAAATTTTAAAAAAAATTATTGTTACAAAAAATTGAATTCAATTATATTTAAATAATTAAATTACACAAATTAATTTTTTATGGGCTGTTTCTTCATTAATTAAAATTTAATTAATTAACTTCATATATAACTTCATGTATAAATTTGTATTTAATTTTATATAAAATACATAACTTTATATTTTAAAGATTTTATAATAACAAAAATGTTTAATAAAAAGCAGAAGACGGAAAAACAGAAAACTGAAGGTTATAGGAATATAAGGAATAGAAGATAAAACGTGTGAAAAACGAAAAAAACTATAATTTAAACCGACAAATTTTGTTTTGGCGGAAAAAAGTATAATTTTTCTTTTGTTTTGACAGCTATCAATTTCTTTGATAATAACTAATACATTTTTTTACTCTATTTCTATCTATTCCTTCACAATCTTCCATCTTCATAGCTAAAAGTTAAACATATTTTGAGCAACAAACAAAAGTCAAATGTCCTTAATATTTCATATGATGAAGAAAAGAAACGTGCTTTCAATTTTTTTTTTTTTTTTTTTAAAGAGTCACCCTATGGTAGTAATTTGTTTTAACTAATCATCCTTTGTCATTAAATACCTCCTGAATGAAGTTCAAGATGACATATTTCCCCAAATGCCATTATTTTATTAAAAAAAAAAGATTTTAATTAAGTTTTTCACTCCTGAAGAAAAAAATCTTGAAGAGCAATTACTTATTTTATCAAACAAATTAAATATCTATTTTATAAAGTATAATAAAATCTCCTTTTTTTAAAATAGAGAAAATAAATTTTCAATATTTAATTTAAATTTAAATTCGAATCTGTACTATGTTACTTTATTAATATATTTATGAAATTTATGTGATGCATCAAAAAAAATATATATAGGAACTTTAAAATAATCATTCCTTAATGTTTAAGCATGTAATTGCTACATTTGTAACGAAAAATTTGCTGTAGTGTTACAATCTAAAAACTAAAATATTGCACATATGTTTTCATATTGTCAAATAATTCATTAAAATAGTCTATCAACATTATTGTTTAAAATGTTAAAGGAAACCATTTAAAAAATATTAGAATTTTAGCTTTTATACCTTTTACACTTTTTGACTATTAGATTGTTGATTAAAAAATCGTTGGATATATTACATTGAAATTTAATTAAATAATTTTAAAAGAGTGTAAGTAAAATTATTATAGATTATAATCAAATATTTTGTTGGAAAATTTGGAAATAATAATTAAATTATCTAATTAATAATTATCTAATGTAATTATCTTAATAATAAATAAATTAAGATAATATAATTTAATATATTTTTTTAATTTAATATAATTTAATTTTTTATTTTTTTTATTTTATTTTCCATAATAATATAATTTAATTTTTTTACGTATTATATTTAAAAAAATTGATAGGTATATAATATTTTTTAAACATTAAGTATATAAATAATGAGTACTTTAAATAAGAATGTTAGGCATTTTATCAGATAATATATATCTCTCTATACACATAGAAATACATATACGTACGCCTTGGATGCCGCCATCTAGCGAAAAGAAATACACAGTTTCTATTTTGAGGATACATATTCCGTGATAAAGTTAACCTCAGGATGCTGTAATTAATTTTTTTGGGATTCCTAATTTATTTTCGGCTTTACAGGTATCTAAACCTGTCACTTTGCTATTGTACGTTTTGTACAAAACGTTTTTTTTTTTTTTTTTTTTTTTTTTTTTTTGTTTTTGTTTTTTTTTTTTTTTTTTTTTTTTATGCCAATGAGGTTTTTGCCTAGAAGAATTTCAAGTTTATTAAATTATTTTTAGTTTCATTGCTGCAATATATGCGAACAGTTTCTTGCTGTTTTGTGAATGGTCATAATGTCAGAACATTTAAATTTGTGTTTTGCGTATGTTATGCTGGTTTTACTATGCAGTTTGCTTGTAGGAAATACTAGTAGTAATTTTTGATGTGAAAAATGGTCGTATGGCTAGTTTACACCTTGTTTGGATTTTGTGTTCATAAGTTGCATTCTTCATGTAGCAACTATTGTAGAATTATAGTAGAATTAAAACGAATGTTCGACACTAACATTAGTCCTAATTTTTAATTAATCGTCGTTTTAGAATAGTGATTTACTATACTTAACTTTTTTATCCATAAGGAAATTTATAATAACAATATGAATTTATTTTTATACTTGATGCAATTATTTTAATTATTTTGAATAAAAATTAACTCAAATCATTCTTAAAAACCAGAATATTTTTTTTGAAGACAGGAAATTCCAAATAGTAAATGATGGAGCGAATTGTATTCAGGAATCTATTTTCCGCCATTGATTTTAATACATTCTTTACAGTTTGATACGCCAACTACTAAAATATTTGAACTGTGCACTTTCCAATACAGGGTAGAGCCTAAGAAATTGAATAGATCTTCATCCACAATCATATTTCTGGTAAATTTTAACTTTTGAACTTTTTTGAAATGTTTCTTTGTAAAATTATGACAACTGGTTGCAGCTTAATTTATTTGGCGAACATAAAGAAATGATAGTAAAAAAAAAAAAAAAAAAAAGAGACAGGAACAGTATGGTGAAACAATGTTTTTATTTTATGTATTAGAGAGATTTCTTCCAAAACCCGGAGACAATTGAAGAATTCATTTCTGGAAAAGAACAAAATATTTTTTTTTCCTACTGAATCTACAATCTATTTTTTTATGCTTTTAAAATCCTCAATAAAAATTGGCTTGTCAGTTGGATGAGAGAAATCTTCTGGAGTTGGAATGGATGGCGGTATATAAACCTGTTGTAAAAACTCACGAAAAATAAAGAATTCCCATCTCATATTTCAAATGACTTTTGATAGGGT
Organism: Caerostris darwini; assembly: GCA_021605075.1. Lineage (NCBI taxonomy): Eukaryota > Metazoa > Arthropoda > Arachnida > Araneae > Araneidae > Caerostris > Caerostris darwini. The sequence goes on from BPLQ01009612.1 coordinate 75,618, forward strand.
AGAGTGTGATCCTTAGGAAGAGAAAATTTATTTAATACAAGTTTTCCTTCGAATAGCATTTTGTAATCATGTCTACCAGACTGTTTAAAATGTGAATTTAACATAATATCATAACGAAATTTTACCATGGTTTTTATTTGTACTAATTGTTACAAATCAAAAGCGTTAAAAACTGTTTCTTAACTTTTGTTTCTCAAACTTTAAAAAAAAATCTTAAATACTTTATGACAGAAAAGTGATTTTTTTAATTACATTTATTTAAAAAATTTAGTACATGAAATATATTTTTGATTCAATATAGCTTAAGGAATTTTCTAACTATTTTCGATTAATGATTAATTACAGTACTTAGAAATTAAGCTAAACTGTAACCGTGCTTCTTCCTTCAAATTGCAAGAGCGCCCCCAGTGGCGTTCAGGAGAAATGGTCAGAAGGCCTCGAGACTCTTAGCAGGCAGGAAATACAGCGCAACCGACGCTCTCGCTGAGAAACGTTTTTTTTTGTAATCTCTCGTCTCGAGAGTAAATAAATTCAATGCAACCCTGATTAATACTAGCCTACAGACTCTCACCCAGAGATGAAGTATATTTCGCGCATCCGATGCTTACCTGAGTATATTTATTTTCGGCTTAGCAATTAAATAGTATCAGAACGATATTTTACCACTATTATTTATATTAGTTAAAAACAAAAACGTTAAAATGTGTTTCTTTTTAAATGTTCCACAAAAAAAAGTATTTAATTTTTATTTTTTATATATATATATATATATATTTTAATTATATCAGTTCTTAAATTTTATTACATGCAATATATTTTTTGATTAAATACAGCTTAATTAATTTGTTAACTATTTTACCACTTTCAATTAATGATTTATTACAGTATTAAAATATAAGCTAAACTGTAACCGTGCTCCCTCGAACGCAGTGCATGAATGCCCCCTGAGGCACTCAGGAGAAATGGTCTGTAGGAAGTACATCACAACTGGCGCTGAGAAACGCTTAATTTGTAACCTCTTGTCCTGAGAGGAAATACACTCACAGAAAAAAAATACCATCGCCAAGAAAAAATTATTGTAGAGTAATGAAACTCGAACAATGCATTTGTCTAGTTAACATATTTAATTGATTAAATTTTAAAGATCACAGTTTAATTTAAGATCAAGAAAATACATTTCAAATGTAAAATGCTGTTACATTAATAGCTGGTGTAACATCCACAATTTTGAATGCAAGCCTGAAACGTGCAGGCATTGTGTCATACAGGTGTTGTAGTTGTTTTGCCAATACTGGGACGGTCAGTGCCTGGCTGTGGATGATTTTGGATGATGTCCAATTATATCCCATACGTGCTCAATTAACACAGATCTGATGATCTCGTAGGCCAAGGTAACATGTTGACACTCTGTAGAGCACGTTGCGTTACAGCAACGATATGAGGGTGAGCGTTATCCTGTTGGAAAACTCCCCCTTGAATGCTTTTCATGAAGGGCGGCACTACAGGTTGAATTACTAGACTGACGTGCAAATTTGCAGTCAGTGTGTTTGGGATAACCACGAGAGTGCTTCTGCTGTCATAGGAAATTGCTCCCCAGATCATGACTCTAGGTGTAAGTCCAGTATGTCTAGGCCGCAGACAATCTGGGTGCAGGCGTTTACCTGGCTTTCTTCTGACCAACGTACAGCCATCACTGACACCAAGGCAGAACCTGCTTTCATCGTAAAACCCAACAGGTTTCCACTGCGTCCTCTAATGAGCTCTGTCTTGACACCACTGGTAGCCCAAACGGCAATGGCTTGCAGTCAGTGGAATGCACGCTACAGGACGCCTGGCTCGGAGCTGCCCATGAAGTAACCGATTTCTAACCGTCTGTTGTGTCACTGTGGTACCAACTGCAGCTCGAATTTCTAGCGAAACTCAGTACGCTGCGCCATAGCTGTACGCCGAATACGGCGGTCTTCCCTCTCAGTTGTGCCACGTGGCCGTCCGGAACCCAATCTTCTTGAAGCCTTACCATCCCTTGACCACCGCTTACAACAACCACGCGCAGTGGACTCATTCCGGCCAAGTCTCTCGCAATATCGCGGAAAGAAAATCCATCTTCTCATAACCCTATTATAAACCCTCGATCAAAATCTGTGAGCTGTTGATATTGGCTTCTTCGTCTTCTTAAGGGCATTCTTGGCTAACATCAAATTTCAAAGCTCAATAACGCTCACGAACTTTACAGCAGGCATTTAAAGCAAACTTCATTTGAATGCTCCGAGTGGTACTACTAGCGCTACTTCTGCGAAAAGCGCAAAAATTGAATCAATGTCATCTTTCAGACGTTTAGACACGCCTATCAAATTTCGTTTATCTAACACAAGTATTTCTTGGTGTTAAGATTTTTTTTTCCGTCAGTGTATATTCAACTCAGTCGTGCGTAATAGTTGGCTTCAGACTATCACCCGGAGAGGAAGTATATTTCGTGCATCCAATGGTAACCTGAGTATCTTTATTTTCTTCTTAGAAATGGAATCCTTCCACGGATTTATAAGTCTATATCTTTAAATGATTTCTATAACATCTTAAATATTGTTTGCAGTTAATTGTGTATATGTGGTGTTTTTGACTTGTAAATAAAGATGTGTGTTTTAAAACCTGTGTCTCAAATGACAATCCAGAACTGCACAACCTACATCGCAACAAAAGAAAATTAAATAACAATTAATAAAATAAATAATTAACAATATTTCATACTAAACATATTTTTAAATATTTATTTTAAAGGCATTGTTAATAGATTATTATTGTTTTTTTCTAAATTAACAATTTAAACAGAAATTCAACAGCCCTAAATTAAAACATAAACGTTAACGTTTTAGGACAATGAAACGTTCTTATATCAAAATTAAATATTTAATCATATAAATAAAGAATAATCAAATGTAGAGGGGACATCTTATTTAATTAAGAAACATAAAATAATAGATTTGTGTTGTTCTTGTATTACTTTATTTGAAAGCAAATAATTAAATTTTGATTTACTTAGATCTTAAATACACAAGTTTAGTTAGTAAAAATACTTGTGATGAAATAATTTCTTTGCCAGTAATATAACACAAAAGATTTTAATTTGAATTTCTCATTATTTATCAAAACATGTTAAATACGGAGTACAATTTCCGTCAATAACACATTTTTCAAACCTGTGTATCAGAGATTTGTTCTATGGAATAGTGTAGAAAAATTAACGTTACAATTTATAATGTTATTAAAATTTAGTGACATTTTAATAAATCCTCAGCATTTCAAAAATTTATTTTTTGAGAAAACAGAATATTATTAAATTTCTTGGTTTGTTTTCATTAAATGATAACATTTGACATTTCAAAGCAATTTATTATAATTTTGCAATTTTCATGTACTTCCTGTTATAACAGTGGTGTTAATTTATGAAAATACTTCAGAAGTAATTTAGTGAATTTAATTTAAGAATGTTGCTAAAAGTTGCAATAATCTTACAAATATTTTTTTTGTTTGAATTATCCTTTTTTTTTAAGAATAATTTTACAGCTTAATTTTAAATGATATATTTAGTACATGAAAATATAAATTAAAAAGTGGTTTTGGGTAATTTACTACTTTAATAAAAACAGTTTTTTTTAATTGAAGCACTATTAGCTATTTAAAATAAAATTTTATATATTTTTTTTTTCATATTCATTTCTTCTTCTTCATTAGCGCAACAGCCTGTCTACAGGTAGGTTTTCAGTTAGAGAGATTTATATTTTAAACTTACTTATATTTTTACATTTTAAAAGGTAGGGTTGACAGCCCTACGCCCAATAGTCATATGAGATTGGGACCTACGTTTAAAATAGAATAAACAAATAAACAAAAGGTGTTTAAATGACAGTGTTTTTTAACAGAATCGTTTTACGGAATTTTGTTCATCAAATCTTATTTAGCATTAAACAAAAAAAATATCCCATTCAAGTAATAATATTGAAAAATATAAAAAAAATGAAAAATTATTATTAAAATTATTTTTATATTCTTCTTCTTATTATTCATTGGCACAACAGCACATGATGGGCCAAGGCCGTCTTCCTACTTGCAGATTTCGAGACAAGAGATGCATTCTTTTTATGGGGTACGGTTCAAGACAGCCATACAAGACCGGGTCCTACGGTTTGAAGTGTATTCCGAACCACCACAAACGTTCATTATACCGGTATCGAAACCAAAGCATGTGGTATCGAGCGCAATTGAGAGGTAATATAAAGCCATCCTTTCATATTATCCACTTATAAAAATTATTAATACACGTAAAAGTAATTTTTTTGCAAAAAAAAAGAAAAAAAGTAAATAAATAAATAAAATAAATAAAAAAGTAAATAAGTAAAATAAAATAAGTAAATAAATAATAAATAAGTAAGTAAATAAAATAGAATAAATAAATACACAAATTAAAGGCGTTTAAATTACGCTGTTCTTTAACAAAACAGTGATGATCATCAAAATATTTTTAGCAATAACCAAAAAAATTTCTCATTCACGTAATAAAATAAAAACAAGTAATATAAAATAAAAAAAAATAAAGTCAATTCTTACTTTTTTTTCACTATATTGCTGAAAGCCTTTTATAAATAATTTTTATTCATTTTTTTAAGCTTATTTGGAGCCATCTATTGGTAGATATGTGCACCTGAAATCCACAAAAAACTAAAATGAATTAATTAAATTTAATTACTAGATTAATATTTGAAAAAAACTGTACTAACATCCAGTGGCATCCACTAAAAGTTAAAAAAAATGTATTTGAATTTGTTTGGGTGATTAAAAAGTATGTTATTAACGATTGAAAATTTAAACAAGATATATATAGGGAGAAATAGAGCTAATAGAAGGAATTGAAAAAAAAATGTATAAAAAAACAAAAAAAACGTATTTAATTGAAACAAAAGGAAATAAGGAAATTTTAAAATGTTTCCATCCCGGTGTTTCTACAAATTAAATTTACATCCTACAGGAATTATTAAAAAAAAAAAAAAATTTGATGAAAATAACAATTAATTAAATTTCAGGGCTATTTATTAAGAGACACAAAGCAAAATTAATAAAATATTTTTTTCACTTAAATCAAATAAGGGAAAAACTTAGATTAAAAAGAGGAATCCACGTGAACGTAATTTATGATTTTTGTTAATGAAAGACGAAAATTAAAACACACACACACATAAAACATTTTCATAAAAAATAAGATCCCACAAGCCGATCCAACATCTTGAGAAGAAAAATGAAGGAGTTGGTTCTCTCCTGATCAAATTTTCTCTGTCATGCATTATTATGAAATCACGACAGAGACATGCTTTTAATTATATTTCTTGGTGAGGGTTACTCGTTTCTAACTATAACCCCGCACACTTCGAATGGAGTCATCAAATACTCAGCCAGGGATATCAACAGCGTAATGCAACCAGATATCAAGACAGAGTAAATCACTATATCAGTCATTGAAATTGTTGAAAGATTTAAAAGATCACAACTGGAAAACATCTGTACGGTAGATTCGTCCCATTATATTTGTCGACAATGTATTCTTTTGATGAATTAAAAATGTAATCGATCATATTTATTTTATTTCCTGTTTGACCTAGTTTACCTCTATTTTTTCAATAAATAAATAAATAAAATAAAGACGTTTCAGTGACAGTGGTATTTAACAGAATTGTGTTTTGGAATTTTGTTCATCAAAACTTATTCAGCATTAAAATTAATCGTAATAATATCGAAAAATATATACAAAAAATAATTGAAACAAAAGGAAATTAGCAAATTTTAAGACATTTAAATCTCAGTCTTTCTCCAAATTAAATTTACATTTTACAAGAATTATAGAGAAATAAAAACATTTTGATGTAAACAACGATTAATCAAATTTCAGTGTTATTTATTAAGAGACACAAAGCAAACCTAACACAATTATTTTTTATTCACTTAAACCAAAAACAAAATTTCATTTTCATCAAAAAACAAAAAAAAAACTTAGATTAAAAGAGGAATCCACGTAAACGTAATTTATGATTTTTGTTAATGAAAGACGAAAATTAAAAACACACACACACAAAGATTCTCTTAAAAAAGAAATAATAACATTCCACAAGCCACCCAAACATCTTGAGAAGAAAAATGAAGGAGTTAGTTCTCTCCTGATCACATTTTCTCTGCCCATGCATTATTATGGAATCGCGACGGAGACACGATTTTAATTAGATTTCTTGGAAGAAAACGACTCGTTTCTAGCTGCAACCCCACATATCTTGAACTCAGTCGTTAAATACGACTCAGATTGGTGACCGGTGATCTCCACACTGTAATGAAACTAGATATGCGACAGAGTAAATCACAGTATCATTTGAAGTTGTTGAAAGATTTTACAAGTCACAACAGGAAAATATCTGTACGGTAGATTCTCTCGTGTGCTAAATATTAACACATTGTCGAAACATTCTAGTTGGCGACAATGAGTTGTTTTGATGAATTAAAAATGTAATCGCTTAACCTTATTTACTTCTGCGTTTTGTTTGATCTGCTTTTTTCAATTCCTTCTAATAGCTCACACTCTCCCTGTATATATCTTGTTCAAATTTTCAATTGTTAATAAAATACGCTTTATTCATCCACTCAACTTCAAATACATTTTTTCTTGAACTTGTAGTGGATGACACTTGATATTAATAAAGTTTTTCTAAATATTAATTCAGTAATTAAATTAAATTAATGAATTTTAGTTTTTTTAGATTTAAGTTGCATATATCTACCAATAGAGGGCGCCAGATAAACTTAAAAAAAATGAATAAAAATTATTTACAAAGGACTTTCTGCAATAGAGTGAAATAAAAGGAGGAATTGACTTAATTTTTATTTTTTTTTTTTTTTTTTTATTTTTATTTTTATATTATTTGTTTATCATTTCCAGTTATAACGCCGCCTACTTTGAACTGAGTCGGTCGTTAAATACTCAGCCGGGGATCTCAACACCGTAATGAAATCTGATATCAATACAGAATAAATCACGATATCATTTATCGGAGTTATTGAAGTATTTTAAAGGCCCTCAACATGAAAAAAAAAATTTTCTGTACGGTATTTTCGCTCGTGTCTTAGTAACACATTGTCGAAACCCTTCTGGTTGCGACAATGTATTCTTTTCAGGAATTAAAAATGTAATTGTTTAATCTTGTTTATTTTCACATTGTGTTTGACCTTGATCTATTATTTTTCGTGGATTTCAATGTGACAGATCATAATAAGTCTTTGCTCATAGAATTAAAATTTAATTTTTTATATTCGATGTCTATTGCTATATTCAAATATCAGGTACATTAATTCCCGACGTGGTTCAATGGCAACGTGCGCCGCAGGTAAACATTAGGGTTGATAGGGTCAATTTGTCGCTCTACGGTCATTTTCTGCACACTTTGTGTTAATTAGACCGATACCTACAGTTTAACATGGATTCCGAACCACTCACAAACGACCATGCCACCGCCAGGAAGCGAAACCTGATGCCAGTGGTATCAAAGGCCAGATCGCTAGCCAATTAGCCTTAGGCGGCTATTAGGGTTGCTGTTGAGAAATCTGGCGGCTTTGGTTTCGCGCTTGTGATGTTCAGCCTCTTGCTTCGTGAGTCAGGCTACGTGGTGGGAGTTTGAATGCTTTCTCTCATACTTTTAGGGGGTTAGTTCCCCTAAAAGTCCTACCGGTAAGCACTGTCCTCAATCCTCAACGGTACGGAACCAAGTTAGATTTCTACCTATGGGTGCTCCATCACAAAAAAAGCTGTCTCTTTCCTCCCATGTATGAGTAGACTACTAATGGAGTGTTCGTCCTGCACTGCAGGATACTGCACAATACAACAACAGATACTTTCATTTCAGGTCGTTTACCAAATAAACGATAACGATGTGGTAGATATAACAATACATGGGGTGGATCACAAGGGTTTGGTACATTGTAATATTGATTTTGAACGATAATCTTTAAAAGTTTTATCTGGTAACTCACTCTCTTCTTTATGATTGTGTTGTTCAAGAAACATATTGCACCTGCCATCGTCATATGCCCAGTCCAGTCACATTAATGTGATCACCTGTCAAAAGCCAGAATAACCACCTTTGGCAGAGCAGACCGATTATATATATTAACGATTGAAAGGCTTTCCGATAGGACATGTTTTATATATATCCAATAATTTTACCTGCCTTTTGTGATTGGCAATTTCACGTTGACGTGAGGCATTAGTCATATTTTGAACAAGTATTTTTAGTTCGTCAATGTCAGAAGAATATCAGAAAGCCTTCATCTCTATAAATAATACTTTGAAACAATTCTTTCCTGGTTTGCAATATGGCGTACTCAATTTAGAAAATGAATAATGACGTAGGAAGTAACATTATTTAAATAGTGGTATTTTTCTAAATATCCATTCCTATATATTTCAGTATTAGGTGCACCATTTTCTCATGAATATACAACGAACACACCCTAACGATCGGAAAAGATAAATCGTTGGCTTCTGAAAGCTGTTCAGGACTAATTAACTACTACTATGGCTCAAGTTCTTTTGTTGTGTGTTGTAAAGGAGAAAATACAAGAAATCCTTAATAGGCTGTAATACTAACGATACCACGCTCATTAATTTAAACCCAAAATGCATTCTGAATATGTCTGATATTGTTTGTAATAGTGACAGATAGATGGATAGATTGTTTGATATTGTTTGATACAGATTGATATAGTTTAATATTGTTGTAAGCTCTTTTATTTATAAATTCTTTCAATGACTTTCAAAAAATTATAATCCTGTACCTTTTATTTGTGCATGCTGCCTTTTTAAATACAACTCTTATATAATTAAAAATATCAACGAATTAAGTGAGTTGTAGCATTGTTTGATATTGTTTGATATAGTTTAATATTGTTGTAAACTCTTTTATTTATAAATTCTTTGAAGGAAGTTCAAATAAATTATAATCATGTACCTTTTATTTGTGCATTCTGCCTCTTTAAATACAACTCTTATATAATTAAAAATATCAACGAATTAAGCGAGTTGTAGTAGAAATTACAAAATACAGTATAAAAACAGTAAACAGTAAAACAGTAAAATCAATGAAATAAATAAATTATTTGCATAAACAGTTATTTTTGCATTAACATATTAAAGAATATAGAATGAAGTATTGTTTATCACTACTTGATAAAATAATTTAAAAAAAAAATATTCTCAACAATGATATGATAAAAAATGTATTCATTAGCATCCATTAAAATTATTAAAAAGACTGTAACACAGACATGGTAATTATTTCAGGACGATTAACACTATTAGTTCAGCTTTTAGATTTGTGTACTAATAAATATGTGAATGTTACAAGGTGAAAAAACTTTTACAAAATGAGGCAAATGAGTCATGTCATTCTAGAAACAGTGTTTGAACTGATTATAAAACATGGAATGAAATTAAACCTAACATAATTCAAAAGACATTTAAAAATGTAGTATATCAAACAATCTAGATGGAACGGCAGATGATTTATGTATGGACAGTGATGGTGTAAACACAATGCGAAGATGTGCCTGAATATATAACGGAATGCGAATATGACGAACTTTTCATGTTATGGAATAATGAAAGTTTATAAGAGACGCCATTTCTTTTAAATAAACAATATTAATATATATGTAGAAATATATTTTTTTATACACATCTGTTTTGTTTTTCTTCAGTTATCCTTTTTAATAATCAGCATGCATCCCGTAAATTTCGATCTTATTTCAATTCCTTCTATTAGCTCACACTCTCCCTATCTATATATCTTGTTCAAATCTTCAATCGTTCATAAAATACTTTTTATTCATCCATTCAAGTTCAAATACATTTTTTTAAATTTGTAGTGGAGGACATTTGATGTTAATACAGTTTTTTCAAATATTAACTCATTAATTAAATTTAATTAATTAATTTTAGTTTCTTTTTAGATTTAAGTTGCATGTATATACCAATAGATGGCGCCAAATAAACTTACAAAATGAATGAAAATTATTTATAAAGGACTTTCTGCAATATAGTGAAAAAAAGGTAGGAATTTTACATTTTTTTTTTTATATTACTTGTTTTTACTGCTAAAAGTACTATAAGCCGGAATATACGGTACTTAAAATGCCCTTTTTTTCAAATATATTGAAGATATTTTACAGGAATATTTACATTGAAAAATTAAAAAAATCTCTTATTAATATCATAATCAGTTTTATTTTACATGAACGTTACTAACGGTTTAAAGTGTTTCATTGTAACTCGTTATTGGGAGTTTAATAAAACTAAAAATTAATAAATGATCCTTACTAGTTATTTCGCTTTAACACAATTTAAATAAGTTAATCGCAAAATAACGATTCGTTTCTTCATTTCACATTCTTGTTCAATTCTCAAAGGCGACTCAATTTTGTTTTTAATTGAACATCTACATGTACGTTACGTTTTATCGAAATATAGAAATGCTAATATATATATATATATATATATATATATATATATATATATAAATCAATGCAATATAGATTGAAGCAATATATATCAAATGATTAACTAAGGATTTACTTAAACTGAATTTGAAATTGCAACGACTTCATATTAAATATCTCCATTTTGATTTTGATTTTTTCACCATTAGAATAAAAAACTTATTTACTTTAAACGCTCTCTTATAAGATGTTGTCGATGAATTTGGTTTTCAATTTCTTCGAAAACTAATTTAACAATCGAATAAAAGGCAAAAAGGCATCAAATTTATTTCCTTTCTGCAATGGAATCTAATTTTCTTTTATCTTGAGTACATAAAATAGATATTATTTAATTGATATAAAGAAGAATGCATGAATATTTTAATAACAAAATTAATATAAATTCAAATAACAATTAATTTTTATTTTTATACATTTTAAATACTATCACAAATAGAAATATAATTTTATTAAAATTGTATATATTCATTTTTTTTTTTAATTATTTTTTAAATTACATTTATGTTTGTGATAATGTTTACAGGGACATATATAAAAAAGTTTATGTTTGAATTTATAACATATGAATCCTTTGATATAATTTTTGTCATTAAAATTTTCATATATTCTTCTTTATATCCCATAATTAATGTAACAAAGGATTTATATGTTATAAATTCAAATTCAAATGAAATTATAAATTAAAAAAATATTAAAATAATAAAAAATATTATAAATTAAATTATAAATATAAATTTTTGATATTCATTGTTAATAATATCACAATAATTTTATAAAACAGTTTATATTTATATTTTAAAACATAATTTACATTATAAATGTAGCATTATTAATAAAATGCTTCGATACTGATTTTATTCATTAAATTATATCCAGAAAAAATTTCATGTAAACTATTTATATTTAAAATATTAAATGTTAATTATACTGCTTTAAAAATGATTTGTACATTGTTTACGACGTAAAATTATTCAAGTTTTAGGGGTTTAAAATCGAAATAAGTAGTCCTTTCTAAATGTTACTGATTTTTGATCTGAAGTCATATGCCAATACAAAAATGTAGCAAATTACTCAGGCTACACAAAATATACCTACTATACGGATACTCAACTGTGGTTTGGTTTGAGAGCTCTACGGTCATTTTTTGCATAGTTTGGGCTAATTAGACATGGACCTACAACTAAAGGTGGATTCCGAACTATTAACAGACAGCCATGCCACTGCCAAGATTCAAACCTGAGCCCATGTGTACCAACTGCCACAGTGTTGGCCCATTCGCCATCAGGATGCACTTAATTTTGGAGCACATATCTTTAAGTCTAGTATCTGAGAATGTTCATAGCGTCTTCTCTATTTTATAGAAACAAAAGGAAGGATTTTCAAACATGAAAATTTATCGTACTGTGTTTTTTTTTAACTCGAGTTGCTATATTTGTTTATTTGTTGCTTGCCCATATTTGTTTCTTGCTCATTTTTGCTTGTTCATCACCTAGTTTATTTTATTTATATTTTAGTATTAATTCTCAATAATTTTATATAAATTAATAATAAACGTACACTCAAGAGCCAAAACATTATGACCACCTGTCAATAACGATTTGGTCCATCTTTGGCGCGCAACGCAGCTTCAACCCGCCTTGGCATGGATTAATACCATCACTTAATACCAGTTAAATACCACTTCCAACTGATCACGAGAATTCCACGTCATCCAGGCGTGTTCATTGCAAAATGTAGGGGCGGTCATAATGTTTTGGCTCTTGAGTGTATATTAAGCTATAAAAATTTACTATTTTTACATAAGTTCATAAAAAAGTACATATAATTTTTACTTAAAGATTGACTTAAACTGTAGATTCCGGTCTAATTAGTCCAAATAATGCAAAAATGATCGCACTGCTACAAACCAAACTTTATTTAAAGTTATAACAAATGTAATGGTTTTTTTAATAATATATATATATTTTATTTCAAAGAACAAATAATTTTCATACTTCTTAAAAAACTTTTAAAATGTTACTGAGAATAAATGTTTTCAATTCTGTTTATTTATTTATTTTATCCACTGACTTCTAGCTAAATAAATATCAATCCAGATCAAAAAATCAAAACCGCAGTTCTTTGCGTCAAAACTTTCTTTTTTTATATACAGATAATATTTTCGTGATAAGAAAGGGAGCACATTTATCTTTCTTATTGCATGTCTTATTTTAAGAAAAATGGAAACATGTGCTGTTTATTTCCGCTATCGAATAAAAAAACATTACTTGTTGTATGTTATGAATACAATTGCTTAGTAGACATAATTTATATTTAATTTAGCCAACGGCCATACCATGCTGAATATACCGGTTTTCGTTAGATCACCGAAGTCAAGCATCATTGGGCGCGGTCAGTACTTGGGTGGGTGATCACCTGGGAACACCGCGTGCCGTTGGCATTCACAAATTTGGGACCTGAAGGGCCCAGTGTCTAGCGCTCTGGCGCTCGGTGCCACAGGTTTCGGGTTCGAATCCCATGGATGTTTGGCCATGGATGTTTGTAGTGGTTTGGAATCCAATTTAAGCCGTAGGTCCCGGTCTCCTAAGACTGTAAGAGCGTCACGGAGCCAAAGTCAGACTTCTACCTACGGGTGCTCCATCACAACAGAAGCTGCTTCCTTCCCCTTCCACCATGAGTACGTATGGGCTCGTGAGCTTGGCCGGCCAAGTGGGATAACAAACAACAACATATTTAATTAATTATAGACTTATTTTAATTGAAGCGAAAAATTAATGATGTATAGCATAAAATAATTATTTTTATAGCAAATTTAAGATACAAAATTATATTGAACTTATTATTTAATCATCAATTGTTAGGCTAATATTATTAAGAAACATATTGTGGAAAATGTGGAACAAGTTTAAATATTTTTTCTTATTAGCAAATTCTTTTTTTTAAAGTTATATATTCTGCAGATCTGCATTGCTTAATATAATGAAAAAAATCCTTCATTTGAAATGTAAAGAAATACAAATTACATTTCAATATTTTTGTTATACAATTCTGCGCGATATTTAAAAATATATATACGGATGAATGGTAATGGTGTTGCGTTTATTTGATGCTGAAGGGCGCTTTATTATTATAAACACCTTATACCCTTTAATTTATCATAATTAACTTAATATATTTATATTATATTAAAAACAATTTTTTCGGATTTTTCTAAGTTATAATTGAAATTATTACAACCAAAACGTTACATACATTTTGACACAAAAATCACACACATTGCTGAAATCAAACGTCCTTAAAAAGCCATTTGAAAAAAAATCGCCACTTTTTCTCAAAGTGGATCCTATGCTAGCAATTTGTTTTAATCAATCATCATTTAAAGTGTCATTAAAGACCTTAAGAATAAGGTTCAAGATGACATGTTTCCTCTTATGTCGTCATATTATTAAAAGTATAAATGTAATTAAATATTTCACTCATTAAGAAAAAAAAAACTTGACGGGCAATTACATTTTTTTATTCAATTAAGCATCCGCCATTGATATTGAAAACGTTTTTTGATTGAAGAATTTTTTTTAAATATTGCCCATATATAAATATAATAAAAAACTGTTAATAATTATTATTTCAAAAGTGATGTGTTACATTAAAAACAAAGTGATTATTATAAAATTTTTAACATGGATATGTAATAAGTTATTTAATAAATATCTACAAAGATTTGTATCTATATATTACAGAATCTGTTCTATCTTTTTTTTTATTGCATTTATCTACTGCCCTTATTGTTGCTTCCAAGTGCAAGCTTAGCTTTATAATTTCTAGTACACGATAATTCCCTGTAAATTAAACAATAAAAAATTAAATTGCTGTGTCATCCTGGGAACAAAAAATGGAAAAATCAAAAGCAAGTAGATTCTGGTCGTGTAAAGATTATATATATCTATAAAAGTTTAAAAACAATGATGTTTCGTTTCAAAATGGAATATATTTTTTTCCTACTATTAAAGCTACAATTTATTTTTTAGGCTTTTAAAATACTCACAACGATTGACTTGCCTGTTCCTTGAGTGAGATCTTACGGAATTGCAATGGATGGCGAGAATAAACTAGTTTTGAAACAAGTTGAGAGACACACGGAAGACAAAGAAATACCACCTCACATTTCAAATATCCTTTTGGTTGGGGTAGATTGTGTGATCCTCAGGATGATAACATTTATTTCAGATCAGTTTTTCACTTGGATGGGACTTCGTAATCTTCGCGATCTGTCTAGGAAAAATCAATTTAGTGAACACAAATAAATTTAACCAAAGTATTTTATTTCCTCTTGTTTACAAACTAAATGTTTTATTTTACAATACTCTACAAAGAATTTTCCTCGAAATTTTTAATTACTTTAATGAAGAAAATTTAATGTTTTAAATATAAAAAAAGCCCTTTTTTCTTAAATTCAGAAGAGCATAAGGAATTTTTCATTTATTTCGCCAATTTTTAGTTTTATTTAGGTTGACTAACTTCCATAATAATTTGAAAATAACTACATATAATTAAATAAAAACTAATAAATGTAACGAAAAAAAAAATATATCTCTAACTAACACTTTTTTTCCTGTCAAATTTCGTTCTTGATAATACACTGTTATATTTTTTATTATTACTTTTTATTGAAATAATGCCTTACCTATGCAGTGGCCATAAATTAAATAACTGATTAAATAAATTATGATTATTTGGGTTTCATGTTAAATATTTAACTGCATTAAATGAAGAGCAATCAAACTTAAATGAAAATCAAACTGTTTATAGTATATGATTGCTTAAAGTTAATTAAAACAAATGTCTTTTTTTGCTTTCAGTTATATTTGAAAGTGAATACAAAATCAATTAACTGGTAATCAATGTTTTTAGGTAAAATTGTAATTTTAACTAATAAACTATACAACATTATACATCTTCGTATAGTGATTAGTATAATTATTGAATTATTTATATAAAAACAAATTTTATTTAAAAATCTTTTAAAAAGTAATCAAATTTTTAAATTATTTATTGAATAATCACTATTTTTTTCTATTTAATTATTAAAACTGTATGAGAAGTAATTAATTAATTAGTTGAAAATCGCATACATTATCAAATATTCATGATAAGTTTGCATTTGTCAGTGTTTCAAAAGAT
Organism: Caerostris darwini; assembly: GCA_021605075.1. NCBI lineage: Eukaryota > Metazoa > Arthropoda > Arachnida > Araneae > Araneidae > Caerostris > Caerostris darwini. The sequence goes on from BPLQ01009612.1 coordinate 91,380, forward strand.
GTACTAAAAATGAAGTGCAGTCTCAATCAGATAAAAAATTTAATTGTCTGGAAATCTGAGCTTCGTTAATTCCTCAAACCAATAATATTAAACAAGTTATTTTAGTTGCAAAAATATGCTACAATTTATATAATTATGGTAAATTTTTATTAATATTTACGAAATTTCACTTTAATAAAAATATTTAGTTTAATAAATCTGTAACAATTTCAAAAAATCGCGCACTTGAGCAAAAAGAAAATTTATTCCTCAATATTTTTTTATTTTTATTTTTTTATTTTTATTAACTAACCACATCCAATATCCCTTTTTGATTTTCCTTTCAACTTAAAGATTTCATCTTTTTGCCATTATACTACTATCCAACTTCATGGAAACAATGCAGAAATAATTTACTGTACTAATATTAAGAATGTTAATTGATTTAATTTTTAATTTTTTTATTGTTTTACTGTAGAAGAAAAATGCAAACGAATGACTGATTTCAATTGACGATACAATTTTGATTTACGAAATGATTTTCCCAGAAATTCTTTACATGAAACTAAATAACTATTAACCATTTTAAAATGAATCTAAAATGTCTTTTAAATAATCTTAATACCTATGCATAAGCTTCGATAAAATAAAAAAAAAAAAAAATAAATAAAAAAATAAATAAAAAAATTCAACGCTAATGGACTACTGTTATTTAAAAATGTGATCTTACATTAAAAGAGGTAATCAAAAAATTAACAATGTTATCTAAAGTTAACAATGTGATCAGATAATCTAACATTAAAAGAGGAATTGCAGTAAACGTAATTTATGTTATTTGTTAATGAAAGACGAAATAATAAAACAAGGACAACAATAAAAAAAATCTACTCTCATTCGAAACAAGATTCCAGAAACCAACCTAATATGTCCTTCGGAAGAAAGATGAAGGAGCTACTAGCTCTTTCCTGATCAAATTTTCTGCGTCGTGTATTTTCTGAACTTGTGATCGAAACACACATTTAATTAGATTTCTTGATGAGTGTTACTCGTTACCAGATGTACTCCTGCATACTTTGACCCGCGTCATTAAATGCCAAGCGGGTGATATCAACGTTTTAATGAAACCGGATATTGCTACTGAGTAAATCACGATGGCATGTGTTTGAATTGTTAAAAGGTTTTAAATGATTCAACTGGATGCTACTCCCTTCTGGAGATTCACAAGTGTCTTTCTAATTAAGTCACTATAGATGCCATTCTTAGTCGAGATAATGCATAATTTGATGAAGACAAGATTTATTTTTAAAAATATGTTTATATCGCTTTTAATATCGTTGAATATTAAAAACAAATTTTCATAGAAGTCGAATTTGAATTTGCAATTTTGATTACTGTCAGTTGTGCTCATATACAAACACTATTATTTCAGATATAAAGTTACTGTAATTGAGCAGATGCTGCAGATTCAGCATTACCAGTGGGATATTATTGGATTGTGCCCCAAAATACTTCTGACGGATATCAGCAGCACTGACATCTAGCCGTTAACTAATTTCTGGAACTTACTGAACTTAAATTCTTGACCAGCAGAATTACCGTATTTGTTTTCTTTATACACACGGAATAGCTTGTCGATTTTAGATTCCCAGAGCTCTTGATTAGAAAACGCTTTGCCTATTAAAAAGGCAAGCTAATGATTTGATGTATTTTATTTAGAAAAATAAATACCCACATGGGGCGTAATAGCATTTAAATACCATCATTCTCTAATTTTTTCTGATTTATATTTTTAAATTAGAAATGCCCGACTCATGGCTCAATAATAACATGCGTCCCCGGTGAGCATTAGGGCTAAGGTTCAATCAGCTGAAGGCATTGTTGTTATCACTGTTTCAAAATTTACGAGGCTGGATGTTTAGCATCTTTCTTCTTAGTCAGATTACCTAGTGAGAGTTGTCTGAATTTTCTTTTATTCGATACACAAATGAGGGGCCTCTACAAATCCTCCAGAAAAGTACTGAACTCCTTCTTCAGCGACTATGAGGCAAGTCAGATTTCTACCTACGGGTATACTATCAAAACAGAAGCTGTTCCGCTTCTAAGGACACTGCAGGACACTAAGAGTTAGTCGCAACAAAAATTAGTAACTCTTTTTTTTCTGAAATATTCCAGGAACAGTTCCTGGCTATTGAAAAGGTTGATAATTTCCTTTGGAAATTTTTTGAGGATTAATTAACAGCTTATATTTGTATACAGGAAAAAGGACTATAAAACTCCCATGAAACTTTATTATTAACGGTGCGAGATTCTTAAGACCGAAATGAACACTAGAATTATTTGATATAATTAAAAGTCTTATATTCATCATTTTGTTTAATTTGTAATAAAAAATGTGACATGTACGCTTCCTATTTTTATCAAGAATCTGTCAATATGCTTGTTTTGTTTGTTTCTTACCCCACTTGGTAGACAGCAACAACTAGACTAATTCCAAGAACCCTTGTGTTCTCATGGAAGGGAGGGCAGCTTCTGTTTTGATGCAGTACCTGTAGGTCGAAGCCTAATTTGGCTCCATGACCCTAAAGAAAGATTTTTAGGAGAAACTACCCCGATTTGCGCATGGCATGGAAGAAAACTCTGAAAACTCCCACCAGGTAGTCAGGCTAACTAGACAAGATGATGAACATCACAAACGTCATTGAATCTTCTCTTTTTTTGAAACAGTATAACAAAGCCGCCAGTGGATTGAAACTTGCCAATGAGTCATGAGTCCGCCTCGTAAATATGTAAATTTATTGAGATATTAATTAATGCAGTTTTAATAAAAAATTTGATATCTATTGCTAAAAACAATAATTCATGTTTTTTTTAAAAATATCAACCTTCTATATGTATATGTAACAGATTTGCCTTCATAAGTAAAATTAAGCAAAAAACAAAATTAAAAACAAAACAAAAACATTTTTCTATTCTATACAAAAACTTTTGTTTTTACCAAAACTAAAAATAGTAAGGTTAGAGAAGGAATCTCTATGAAAGTAGTTTATGTTTCTTGTTAATGAAAGGCAGAAAAAAATGTCTCATAAATAAGCACAAAGAAAATAAAAGCATTCCTAATCTAAATAGGATTCCACAGGCCTGACCAAATAGCACCTTCACATAAAAGACGAAGAAGTCAGCTGTTCCCTGATCAAATTTTCACGGCCATGTATTTTCTGAAATCGTAACGGCGACATGCATTTAATTAGATTTCCTGCCAGGATTACTTGTTTACAGTTGTGACCCCCACATACTTTGAGCTCCACCATTAAGTATTCTGGCAATGGTATCTTATCCTTGTAATGAAATTGGATACTGGGACAGCATAAATCAATGTGTCAATGATTCGAGATGTTAAAAGGTTTTAATTGTCTCACAATTGCTAATTCAAGAGCACCTTTACGTTACTATCTTTTGTAGATGCCCGTTTTTCACTACTTTTACAACATTGTTGACTATTATCAACCCACAGTAGCATTAATTTTTTGATTAGTTTCTACATATTACAGTTAAACATTTCTTCTGGAGGTCCTGAATGGCCGAGTGGCTAGCGCTCTGGCGCTCGGTACCACAGGTTTCGGGTTTGAGTCCCGGTGGTGCCATGGATGTTGGTAGTGGTTCGGAATCCACTTTAAACTGTAGGTCCCGGTCTGTTCAATCCTCGTGCGCAAAAGATGACCGTAGAGCGACAAACTAAACATATCTTGTATTTTCATACATTATAGATTCTTATTTTTGGCCGTTATATATGTTTATTTTGAACTACTTTTGACACACAGAAGACGTACAATTTATAATTAATTTGTTCACAATATATATGTGCATGTTCTATAAGTGCTATATATGAATTTTTTTTATATTTTTTTTACACATATACGTATTCTTAACACCTTTTCACAAAATGCAGATAATATTCTTAAAAATTTTTTTTTTTTTTTTTGCTAATTCATGGTCATCCTTGCGTTACACCTTTTCAGTAGATTCGCGTTTCTCTCTGATTTTGATATCAACATTGTTGACTATTATTAACACACAATAGTGTTAATTATTGGTTAGTTTCTACACATTGCAGATAAATATTTCTTGTACTTTTGACAAGGGTCCTGATGGCCAATTCACTTGTCTTTGGTACCACATGCTTCATGTTCAAATCCTGGCCTGGGTGTTTGTTTGTGGTCCATAATCCACGTTAAACTGTAGGTTGCGGTCTAATTAGCCTAAAGTGTGCAAAAAATGACCGTAGACCGACAAATTAAGCTTATAAACCTGTACTTTTGATAGGCATATTTTTTACTACCTTATATGCTCATTTTGAACTAATTTTCACACAGCGTAGATGAACAATTTAAACTTATTTTGTGCATATATATTATTTTATGCATACCATTTTTAACTATTCTTATATAAGCCTGAAATTGTTAAAACAATGTAAAGCATCCTTATAATATTTTCATGATACGAAAAGTTTAAAGAGCCAGCATAAAATTATCAGAATTTAATTAAAGAATGGGCTTGAATGGCCAGCGCTCTGGCTCTCGGTACCACAGGTTTCGGGTTCAAGTCCCAGCGGTGCCACATATGTTGTTAACATTTCGGAATCCATTTTAAACCGTAGATCCCGGTCTAACAGGATCGTAGAGCGTTGTGGAGGTATTCTTAGTCCGCGACCGTAGCTTATCTTAAACCTACAGGCACTTCCTGGGTAGTGGTAAGTGAGTAACGTTGGTGCAGCGCTTGCCTTATGGCATCTAAGACAACTGTCTAAGTGTTTGCCAGTTGGGTTAGAAAAATGAAGAAAAAAAAATAAAGAATTAAATAACATTCTATAAATGATGAAAATTATAAATAAATATAATTGCAATTAATTAATTACAGTTTTAAAACAATCAAGGAATGTAATTCCACGGAAAGTCTATATTCCGTTTTCGTTTGCGTTTGTTAAAAAACTATGATATATTAAAATGTAGGAATTTAAAATCTTTAAAATTAACCATATTTCTTACATAATTATTAAAAAAATCTTTATTTTCATATTTATTGAATTTATTTTACATTTCAACGTAACATTTTACCTGATTTATTAATGAAAAAAATCAGTTTTTCGTTTTCATGAAGAGAGATTACGATTGACGGCTTTGTAATTGATTTTCTTTATTTGTAGCTTAATAAAAAATAAAATAAATAAATGAAATAGCGATTTCAATTTCCTGTTAACACAATTTCAATCAAATAGTAGCAATATAACTGTCTTCTTTTTATTCATTTCTGAAAGTTGGCTCAATTTCTTTTTAAATTCAGAATTTTTATACTCGTTGCTTTAAACAAAATGGAAGTGAAAAAAGCAATATAGGTTGAAGTACTTACTCTGTATCAAAAGATTAAGGGGAAAATTGCACAATTAAAATGGATTTGAAATCACAGTGATTTTCAATTAAATATCAGCTATTTCATTTTTATTTTTATACAATTGGAATCGTGGAGATTATTTATTTTAAGTGATTATATTATGTTCTTTTGCTTCGAAGCTTTGTCGATGAATTTGGTTTCAATCTTCACGAAATAATGTAATTTAATTTATAATTCCATAAAAGGTATCAATATCATTCGACTACCTTAAAAATTCGTAAGTTTTTTTTTCCCTGCACTTTAAATTACAATTTATTTTTAGCTGTATGATTTTTTAATTTACATAACTGATGTATGGTTTCTTAGATGTGAATAAGAATAAATCATGATTATAACCATAATTTGATTACTAACCAAGGTAAATGAGCAATGTGTAAATTATATTAAAAAAATGAAATTTTAAAGGAATATATTCAAAATATAAATATATTACTTTAATGATTTTAACTTTAATAATATTAAGTATTTTTGAATTACAATTTAAAGTTTGAAAACAGTGTTTTCTTTTAACTATAAATTAATACTGATCTCTTGTTAAATAATATTATGAAAGAATATTATTTAACAAGCAATTTTTTATATAAGCTATTTTTCATTGAAATTTTCATGACACTATTGTTAAAGTGATTTTTGATGATTTATTTTCACATGAAGAATATATCATACCTAATATTCTCTTTTAGATATTATAATATAAATATGCTGTAATTTGCCACTCCAATGCTAAATCACATATCGGCCATCACAAAAAGATCTGGCCGAGTATCTGGCGTTTGGTGGCACAGGTTTCGAGGTTCGAGTCTTGGACTGTGCCATGGACATCTGTAGTGCTTTCGGATCACCTTTAAACAGTAGGTCCCGGTATAATATGATTGTTGGGCGTAGAGCAGACAATCCTAACACTGTAAAAAGAAAACATATCCTGTTTCGGCTTGATTCCACGTGGTGCCATGACTGTTTATAATGATTTGGAATCCACTTCAAATCCAGTCCGGTCTAATATGGATATAAATCATAGGGCTGACAAACCTGTCCCATAACATCTCATACTAGGGACCTGAATGGTCGAGTGGCTAGCGCTCTGTCGCTCGGTACCACAGGTTTCGGGTTGGTGTCAGTGGTTGAATCCACTTTAAACCGTAGGTGTTCATCGTAGAGCGCTGCTGGGGCATTTTTACTCCACGTCCGTATCTTCAAGTTACACGCGCCCCCTGGGTAATGCAAAGTGAGTAACGTCTGTGCAGCGCTTGCCTTAAGGCATAATTTAGGGCCCGAATGGCCGAGTGGATAGCGCTGTGGCGCTCGGTACCATATTTTTCGGGTTCGAGTCCCGGCGGTGCCATGGATGTTTGAAGTGGTTCGGAATCCACTTTAAACCGTAGGTCTCAGTCTCATAGGATCGTAGGCGTTGCGGGGGCATTGTTACTCCGCGTCCGTGGCTTATCTTCATGTTACACGCGCCCCCTGGATAATGCAAAAAAGCGCTTGCCTTAAGGCATCCAAGACCATGCTGTCTAAGTGTTTGCCAGCTGCATTAGAAAGAAAAACATCTCATACTTCGGAATCTAACAAAAGACCTTAGCCCACCATGCGGCCGGCGCGCTGTTAAAAAAGAAAAAGAAAAAAAACTTTAAAACAAGAAACGTAATTATACCTCTTAAAATCTATATGCCTGTTTGTGTATTCATTTGTTAACAACTGTGGCATAATAAACGGTAACAATTTAAAACGTCAAAATTGACGAAATTTCTTGCATAAGTATTTACAAAATCTTTATTTTCATAAGTATTGAATTTATTTTATATTTCAACGCACTATTTCCAAGAAAAGTAAAATTATCAATTAATCAAAACAAAATGATTTTTTTTAATTTTCATGAAGACGGCTAAAGATTGATAGCACTGCAATTGATTTCATTAGTTGTAACTTAATAAAAATAAAAAAAAAAATAAATAAAATAAGGATTCCAATTTCCTGCTAACACAATTTCAATCAAATAGTAGCAATATAACTTTCTTCTTTTTGTTCATTTCTGAAAGGTGCCTCGCCTTTTTTTTTAATTCCGAATCTTTATGCACGTTGCTTTAAATGAAATGAAAGTGAAAAATGCAATACAGTTTGAAGTACACCGTATCAAAAGATTAAAGAGGAAATCGCACAATTAAAACGGATTTGAAATCTCAGTGATTTCCAATTAAATATCAGCTATTTCATTTTGATTTTACTACAAATAGAATCCAGGAGATTATTTACTTTAAGTGATTAGGTTATATTATCTTGCTTCTGTCGTTGTCGATGAATTTGGTTTTCAATCTTTACGAAATAGTATAGTTTAATTTATAATCCCATAAAATGTATCCAGATCCTTCCATTTTCTTAGAAATCCCTACTTTTCTTTTGTAATTTAAAGTACAATTTCTTTTTAGTAGTATGATTTCTTTTTAACAAATAAAAGGGTGTATGTATGATTTGATGTAAATAAGTGTACACGATGATTTTAAAGCACACTCTGATTAATAAGCAAGATAAGTGAGCGGTGTGTAAATTATTATAGTAAAATTGAATTTTTAAATTAATATATTCTGAAATATATATATATTATGGTAGAATACATTCATAATGATTTTAATATTAATAATATTAAGTATATTTTATAATCTGTCATAAATTGTAGATTTGAAATATAATTTATTCTATGTTTATTTTACTATAAATCAATACAGAATTCTCGTTAAATATTATTATGATGGAATATTATTTATGTTATTTTTATTGAAAATTTCATTAGACTACTATTAAAAGACTTTTGATTATTTATTTCCCACTGGAAGAATATTTTAGTCATCAGCGTATGGATGACAACCGTAGCCCGTAAAAAGAAAACATCTCCATGGACCTTAGTGCCAAGCATTTAGTTGCATATTTATATATATATTTAACCCATTAAGCACTACCAAAGTTTCACCATGGTGGCCTACTATTAAAAAGAAATTAAATTAAACAAGCCAAATCTAAATAAAATATAAATTAAAATAAATTATTAAATATAATCTGGTTTTATATTGGATAATTGTTAAGAATAACAAATATATTATTTTATGTTTTACAAAGTCCAGCATATTAATTTTATAATTTATTATAAAATAGTGTTTACTTAGTCATGGATATATAAGTGCATTCAAAAACATGTATACACAAATATTTTTTTTATTTGTTTATTGCAATTTAGTGGTAAGAAAAATAGAATAATTTAATAATAGAACTATTATTTATGTTTCATTTATTTTTCTAAATAATGATTTTTGCATTTCATTATTATAAGCAGATTTGAACAACACATTATCCAACGAAAATGTAATGGGTAAACAAGAAATATTATTTCACAAATTATTAACTATTAAATGAAGAGCGGATATTAAAATTATCTATTATGTGTATTATGTTTCTTCAGATTTTGTTTTATAATTCTGTTATAATAACAGCTGCTTTAGAATTCTATTATCTTAACTTCAGTTTAAAAAAATTAAATTCTATTAATTTTATTCATTCGAAATTTTGGAACACAGACTAGCTTCTGAAAGAGGTTTATCACCTCTTTCCAATCTTCTGGAGTCTAACGGAAGGATTTTCCAGCCTACAAATTTAACATAACTATATTGGACATAATTCAATATGACTTGTTATATTTTAAATCACATTTCTTTAGTTTGGAAGCTCAACAATCAGTGCATTCGCCACTTCATTCCAATTAATTTCTTTTTTTATTTAATTTGTAGAGATTTTCAATAAAGTTATAATAATTAAATAAGATTTAAATACCAGAAATAAGTATAATAAAATAAAATATAAACGTAAGCTTATAAAAATAATGTTATTTATGTTTTTTAATAACTACATATTTTTCTCGGATATGAATAGATTCTTATATTTCTTTAAAACTTAATTTTTACTGAGAATATAAGATTTAGATTCTGTTTAGTTTTTTATCTACAGATTACAAAGCAAATAAACAACTAAATTAACAAATCTAAACTACAGTTCTTGGCATCAAAACAATTTTTCTTATCTGAATCTTATTTATACAAAGTAACATTTTTTTTTTTTCATTAAAAAAAAGTGAGCAAATTTATCTTCCTTGTTTAATTTATGCCTCATTTTAAGCAAAAAAAAAAAATTTGTTTCCTGAATTCCTCTCTCAGAAATAATATAATTCTTTTTCTATGTTATATATACAAAAAAAAGCACGTTTAATTATTTTGCGCCGTAGAATTATTTAAATTTATGCAAAAATTATTATAGAGAATTAATAATTATTCTTATAGGAATTATTATTGTAAAATTTGAATTTTTTTAAACTGAAGTTAAGATAATAGAATTCTAAAGCAGCTGTTATTATAACAGAATTATAAAACAAATTATGAAGAAACATAATGCACATTATAGATAATTTTAATATCCGCTCTTTGTTTAATAGTTAATAATTTGCAAAATAATATTTCTTGTTTACCCATTAAATTTTCGTTTGATGATGCTTATAATAATGAAATGCAAAAATTATTATTTAGAAAAATAAATGAAACATAAATAATATTTCTATTATTAAATTATTCTATTTTTCTTACCACTAAATTTCAATAAACAAACAAAAAAAATATTTGTGCATACATGTTTTTGAATGCACTTATACACTGGAGTGACAAAAGTCATGGGATACCTCTTAATATCGTGTCGGCCCTCCTTTCGCCCGGCGAAGTGCAGCAACTCGACGTGGCATGGACTCAACAAGTCGTTGGAAGTCTTCTGCAGGAATATTGAGCCATGCTGTCTCGATAGACGTCCATAATTGTGAAAGCGTTGATGGTGCGGGATTTTGGGCACGAACAGACCTCTCGATGATGTCCTATAAATGCTCGATGGGATTCATATCGGGCGATCTAAATCATTCGTTGGAATTGTCCAGAATGTTCTTCAAGCCAATCGCGAACAGTTGTGTGACATGGCGCATTGTCATCCATAAAAATCCCAATGAAGTCCATGAATGGCTGCAAGTGATCTCCAAGTAGCTGAACATAAGCATTTCCAGTCAATGTACGGTCCAGTCGCACCAGAGGCCCAAGTCCATGCCATGCAAAAACCGCCCACACCAGTACGGAGCCACCACCAGCTTGAACAGTGCCTTGCTGACAGTTTGGGTATCGTGGGGTCTGCGCCACACTCGAACCTTACCATCAGCTCTTACCAACTGAAATCGTGACTCATCGGACCAGGCCACGGTTTTCCATTCATCTAGGGACCAACCGATATGCTCACGTGCCCACGAGAGTCGCTGCAAGCGATGTCGTTCTGTCAGTAAAGGCACTCGAGTCGGTCTTCTGCTGGAATATCCCAAGAAAGCCAAATTTCTCCGTACAGTTCTAACAGGCAAGTCCCTTGTACGTCCCACATTGATTTCTGCGGTTATTTGACGCAGTGTTGCTTGTCTTAGAATTTACGATTCTTTGCAGACGTCGCCGGTCTCGGTCGTTAAGTGCAGGCGATCGACCACTGCGCTGTCCATGGTGGGATGTTATGCCTGAAATTTCCTACTCTCGGCCCACTCTTGACACAGTGGATCTGGGAATGTTGAATTCCCTAACGATTACCGAAATGGCATGACCCATGCGTCTAGCTCCAACTAACATTCCGCGTTCAAAGTCTGTTAATTCCCGCCGTGCGGTCATCATCACGTCAAAACATCTTCACATGAATAACTTGAACAGAAATGAAAGCTCTGCGCATTTATACCTGTTCTACTCGATGCTACTGTCATCTGAAAATTTGCATATTGCTATCCCATGACTTTTGTCACTTCAGTGTATATCCATGACTAAGTAACAACTATTTTATAATAAATTATAAAATTAATATGCTGGACTTTGTAAAACATAAAATAATATGTTTGTTATTCTTAACAATTATCCAATACAAAACCAGATTATATTTTATAATTTATATTTTATTTAGATTTGGCTTGTTTAATTTATAGTATTTTTAATTTAATTAACGTATTTTATGAAGTGATTAAAATTATAATTTTAAATTGCTAATTTGAAATTTGCTTTTAATAAAATGAAAGACAGCTAAACTTTTTGAAGAATAGATAGTGGCCAATTCAAATAAACTTTTCAAATGGTCTTTCGTTTGGTCAGCCTAATATAAATGTGTTTAGTTTACTTTATGTTCTTCAAATTTTCCAAAATAAAAACAACTAATATCTTTTTTAATATTTATCTATTGAAATAATATATTACCATTATATATTTTCAGATGTATTTTAAGAGAGAGTTTAATAATTCTTTATAATTATAAACATTTTATCAAAGAAGATAATGTATTTTAATGTTTAATGATCTTTAAAAGATTTCCATAGCGTTTCAGAGTAAAAATTAAGATGAAATTCATTTGTTAACATTTTTGATTAAAATTTAATTTATCAACATTGGTATTCATTTATTATATTGATGAAACTCTTTTTATTAACAATGACATTCATTACCATTGACAAAATTAATATTGAATACTGACAGACACATCATCATCAAGTAGTCCCGGAATAAGATTTATATAGTCCCGTTGTCTTAAAAAATAGCGGTGATACGAAACTTCGCATAAAGATTATTATTAGATTAAAAATACACAAATGAATAAAACTAGGGGGTCAGTGGAAACCGTTAATATGCTTTGTCGGAATACTTAAATACCCGCGTAGAAATTGAGAATTTCCATATGTGATCTACCATTTTCCTGCTGTAAAATTCCACTCCGTCTATGTCAAGTAATTTTCCATAAGAAATAGCACATGCTGTTTAAAGAAAGACACGAAAGTATAACTAAAAGTCACGCAATTGTGAAACATTTCTAAATTGAATGCAGTGGCTAGCCAGACCATCATACTGGGTGTAACTGTGGTATGTCATTCCAAATAGTAGGCAGCATGTAAATGTATAACTTGCGGCTTTCAAACAAATACACGATTGTCATGAGAACCCAAATTAATTCACGATTCTTTTTTGAAAATTGTGAAACATATGCACTTTATTTACTGAGTAAGGAATCTTTATTATTAAAAATTACTTTATTCACCAAATGCAGCCTGCATCAGTAACTGTCACATTTTGAAAGGGGTAGAATCATCATATGAATTAAGGGATTAGCTCAAGTGTTGTTCAGATAATGCTCTCTCAGAATTTGGGGGACAAATGGAGAATAATGAGTTCACAATCATGATGTCTTAGCTCAAAACATTATCTAATAAACGGGAAAACTGCTTTCATTGTCCAACGAACATTCACACAGCCCAGTACAACATTGTTCGAAATCGGCACATAGGAGTCCGTTTTTTTTTTGTGCCTATCCGTTTTATGGCTTCTGTTTGACAATTATTTTGATTCCGTAAACCTCATGATAAGAGTCGTATTTCAACCAACCACCGCAGCCTTCATTTGGTGTGATGCTTCACTCTTCATGGTATTAGACTCTGATTAATATGTGACAAATCGTTTCCAGAGATAAATCGTGGATTTATTAGGGTTCTGATGACAGATGTGTCATTTTCTGAAAGACAACGTAGAATGCATTTTGATGCTACTGGCTCTTCTAAGTAAACACCACACCAAACATTCAGTGTGATAGTTTCAAAGATGCCACTGCATTCAATTCAGAAATTTTCCATATGTTTGTAATTTCCTTAAGGCACGTGTGTTACGTATCACGACAAACTTCATTGGTTTAGATAAAGTGACAATGTTTCAAGAAGGATAATGCTTTACCAAACACAGAAAAAGTGTTGCATTTGCTGGACGACAAATATGAAACTCTTTCGGTTTTAGATGTCACAGTTATTACAGTCATAGTTGCAGGATAAAAAGTACACCACAGTTGCTATGCCTAATGACTCAGTTGAAAGATTGTCATGGCATACAAGATTATATCTCAATATTATTAATCTTCTTTCGTCCTCCCAATATGCAGATTTGATTGACCTTAGTCCACAAGGCGAATATCATAAGAGTGCATTAAAACTAGAGGCCCAATTACGAAATGAAATGTTGGAAAACGTCTTACGGGATACGTCTGATAATTTCTTCTCGTAATAAATTTTGATTTCAAGCTATATACTACCCAAATAATTTGTGAGCATTTTTTGTAAGATTTCCTGCAAAGAATCATTATTTTACTTTCATTTTGCAAATAGCTAATTATATCAGCATATATTCAAAATTTATTTCATTTCGAAATATTGCTTCTTGCTGTAGAAATTTTGTCTTATTTGTAAGACTAGTTCTGCCAAGATCCTTAAAATGTAGGTAAAACCATGAATAAATATTTAGATTGTTGAATTACGCCATTTTTATTTGTGAATTATTTTGCTTCAAATTATTTGAAAAATTTTAATTTTAGGGGGCAGATTTCAAAAATATTTTATTAGTAAATTATTTTTAATTAAATGATGTAAAGTAGATAAAATATAACATTATTATATAAGAAAATATAATAGTGTTTTTTTATTTAATATAATAATGACATAATATAAGAGTTACATTTTATCTACAGGAAACTATCTGAAACATTTGAAATTGATCACAGATACTATAAGCAAATCTTTTAAAAACGTTCTTCAAAAAATTGTAAATATGACATGATACAATATTTATCTCCATTCCGATTTTTTATTATTATTTATTTTTTTTTATTTTCTCCAGGCTTTTAAAACGATAAAAAAAAATCATATTATCTTATTATATTTCATAAAATTCAAGTATGTTATCTCAGAAGTATACAATGTCTAGATTGGAAAAAAAAACTAATTTGAAGAGGAATTTGATTTCGCAGACATATTTACATGTGCATGGTGTTTTGTGATGTCATCTTCATCTCTTAGTCTTATACAAAACACGTTGCCATGGAGATGGCGTATCTACTTGCCAGGGAAAAGGATTTTCTTGAAATTCAATACCTTTTTCAAAATATTCTTGGTTTTTCGTTTCTTTATTCGATCCTTTTTCAATAAACTTATTTGCCATATCATTGAAATATTTCTTCTGACAAAATATTGATGTAAAAGCCAGTGATGAAATTCTTTAGTTTGGTATTATAGAATGATGATGAAAATATTTAAATCTATGATATAAAAATCAAAATACAAGATATAATTTCCCATTTATAAATTAAATAACAGTAAAAATAATTTTTGATATTAAAATTTCCTTTGAATGTAATGAGTATTATTAGATGTAGCCCTGATGAAATTTATCAAATAACGATATAGTTTTGAATGATGTAAAACATTGTTAAATTAAATAACGCTTTTAAAGAAATGTGTACGCGTTTATTTTCCATAATTTAAGACTAATAAGACTTAATTCAGATTTTATTAAATCAATCTAGAAATATTTTGCTAGGAGTTTAGAGAAAGAAAAAAAGAGTTTTCATTTGACTCAATAAGTTATGAAAAACGAAATTACTGCTGCTAATAGATGTTGTTGACATCTTAATAAAATTAACTACTAGTTGTTTCTTGTCCAAGCAACATCTAAACACAGTCGGTGGACAGCAACATATAAACACCATGAACAAGTGTGTTCTCATTAAAGTATGGTTGTGATGGACTTCTGTTATGATGGTCATCCGTAGGTACTCCGTGACACTAAAGAAGGGGAGCAGTGCCTTCCAAAAGGAATTTTAGGGGAAAATATCTTTAATTTGCTTATCACATGGTAGCAAACTCGGAAAAACTCTCAATATGATCTTTAAACGGTGTCCACAACAAAACCGCAAGCGGATTGAACCTAACTCACCAGGAGCCCATCTGTACGTATGAGACGCTTTGTTATAAATTACAAAATATACTCATTGTTTCAATCTATCAAGACTGTGACCATTTGTTGCAACGTAACATGCACTGTTCTGTCTAATATCCTGGATAGAGACCAGTATCACTTGTCCTGAAATTGAATTAATTAGATTAATGATTAAACGTGGGCCTGATGGCCCAAGGACTAGCGCTTTGGCGCTGATTACCACAGGTACGGGTTCGAATCCCGGTGATGTCAGGGATGTTTGTAGTTGTTCGGAAAACCACTTCAAGCCGTAGGTCCCGATCTTAAATGACCGTAGAGCGTGACAGAGCCCAATCAGACTTCTTCTCACCCACACCATTTCTAAACTGTAAAGGGGCAACTCAGATCTAGGCACAGTGGTGTGGTGTGGTGTAGTAGTAGTAGTAATGATAAACGTGAAATAAAACAATTTTTATACAATAAGACCTCTGTTTATTCTATTATTTTGATAGATTCTCTATATTTTATTACTGAAAGATTTTAGGAATCTTCAAGAACAAAAAATCTTTATTTGAAATTATGCGAGTATTTAAACGATTTTTGACATATTAAGTTTCATTTCATTTTTGTAAAAGAATTAATTTTTTTCCTATCTTCATTTCATAATCTCAAATGATTTTTTGATACAACAATTATCATTTCATTTTCCTTCATATTATTGAATGCCTTTCTTACATTCTAAAAACACAATTTTGCACTCATTACTAATAAAAGCAATGGATCCTTTCATTATTTCAGCTGAACATAATCATTAATATATATTTTTTGTTCCAACGCAGGTGGCAAACACTTAGACAGCTTGGTCTTGGATGCCTTAAGGCAAGTGTTGCACAGACGTTACTCAGTTTGCATTACCCAGGGGCCGCGTGTAACTTGAAGATACAGACGCGGAGTAACAATGCCCCGCAACGCTCTACGATCCTATTAGATCGGGACCTACGGTTTAAAGTGGATTCCAAACCACTACAAACATCCATGGCACCGCCGGGACTCGAACCCGAAACCTGTGGTACCGAGCGTCAGAGCGCTAGCCACTCCGCCATTCAGGCCCCCATCAATATATATTCATAATAATTTTAATAATACCTCAAATTTTCCATTTTTCGTAAAGATTGTAATTTTCGAATTGTTAGAAAAAGACTTTTTCTACTTTCACGTATTGAATTTTAAAACAGAACGTGGTTTATAATTCTATTTAATCAATATTTTAAAAAAATATATATATAATTATAAATTTTAACTTTTGAAGACTTTTTCTTAAATTTAATTTAAATTAACCTGCATTATATTTTTATATTTTTACCTACTTGTAACTAAAAAAATAATGTTCTGTTTTCCATACATAAAAAATGAGAAAAAAAAATAATAAAATAAATGTTTATAAATTTTAAGAAAAATTATTTTTCAATTGACAAATTTTGCCTAAACTGCTAAAAAGTGTGATATTTATACTATTTATATATATTATTTATACTATTATTTATATTATTTATACCCTAAAATTTTCTTTTAGCTGAATTCTATCTAGTCAAGTTGCATTGTATAAAACTGCAAAAAACAAAAACAAAGGCCAACTATCCCAAAAAGGCAATAGAGACTAGATAATATTTTTCTATTAATATTTTTCATAAAATATTAATAGAAAAAAATGTTATAGTTGGCTATCCAAAAAAATAATTTTTATTCATATGTACATTGATATATACATACGTTCAATGTTCATATGTGTATTCAATAATTTTTTTATATATAAATATAGCATTTTACAAATATTCAGTAAGTACGTAATGTTTTAAAAAATTAAATCTAAATATTATATATCTTATAAACAATTTAGTATTTTGATTGGCAATCTTTATACATATAAATGTAATTTATTATTACATTTATATTTAAATATGTAAAATAGATATAAATCAAACATGAGAAATTAAAATAAAAAATAGAATTTTAATATATATATATATATTATTTTATTGATGGTTCAGCTACATATTAAAATCACTATTTATGCAAAAAAAAAAAAAAATTTTATGAAACTTGTTCCAAATCTAATAAATTTACTCTAATACTTTTAAGTGTATATTATCTCCACTCATAAATGTTTCATAGTTAAATTATGCAATTCGTATTGTCAAATTAGTACGACTAGTTAATACTTAAAATTGCAGTTTTCTAGTGACTTGACGATCGTAATTTTTTCAATGGGTACTTACGTATTAACGCTACCTTGGCTGCATATGCGCCAATGAAGAGCAATCTTGTTGTTCGCACGCACACGCAGTTATCTTTTGAACGCCAACCGCAGCTACAGATTTGGCGGTTTTTAAGTGGCGCCAATCTACACTTAAAATTTTTGTTCCAAATAATAAAATATACAAAACACTTCATTTAAAATCAAAAGGCTTTCAAAATTCAAAACACTTTATTTAAACACAAAGTAGTCAAACGGAATTCTGCTTCCCTCAAATCAGTTGTCTTTTTCTAAGTCCCACATGATAAGAACACTGACTGAACTTGCATTTCCAAAACTTACGTTTACCAAAATAAAGTTTCATGTCATGGGAATTGGGACATTTTCGTTTTTTTGTAAAATATTTCGCTACTGAAAAAATAAAATTGCATCTTGTTCTGTTTCTGTCAAATCCCAAATACGCATTCTCGTAGCACTAAAAAATGGCGTCAAAAATCAGCAAATATGTAGCTGTTAGATTGGCGACACTTAAAAACCGCCAAATCTGTAGCCAAGCTAGCGTTAATACGTAAGTACCTTTCAGTGATTTCAGAATTGAATTACTCAGTTTATCACTAGACATAGCAATTGTAACTCTTAAAGAAACAGATTTAACGTATGTTACCTGATCTTTGCAACCGTAATTAAGAGGAAGTGTTCCACCTCTAATGCATTTCTTCTAATAATTTTGAATTTAAATTATCTCAACTTTTCTCTATAAACTGGAATGATTTTTCGTCGAGAATATGAATTTCTCAGAAAAGAATAGGAAAATGGGAGCCATTCAGGAATCTATTTTTCCTCATTGATACATTTACCGTGCATTCACATGAGTCTTTCTGAGATTTCACTCATTGGTGACTAGAATTATTCCGATTGTGAGGTTTCACATATTTCAGATTATGAGTATTTTTAAATTTATCGTAGTTAAAAAATGCAATTCGTATTGCCAAATTAGTGCAACTAGTTAATACTTGAAATTGCTATTTCCTAGAGTTTTCACAATCATAATTTTCAACCTATTTCAGGATTGGATTATTCAGTTTATCACTGGAATGGAATTTTATCTTTTGTAACAGATTTCGTGTATGGTAACTGATATTTTATATAATTTAGGTGAAGTGTTGTAAGGCAAGCCATACTATTAACTGTTGTAGGCTTGAAAGACAGAAAGGATGTTTTTTTTAAAAATGATTGGCACTCGAAATAATCAATGTTATGTCAACAAGATACCTGTTTTTTTTTTTTTTTTTTTTTCAAAACTTGCCAATTAATATTTTTTAAAACTTTTCATTTTATTTTTTATACTTTATATTCTTATGCGTTTTAAATTCAAAATTCCTTTAGTTTTTTTTTTATTGATTTGTTTGTTACTTATTTATGATATAATTGAGTGATATTCTGCGTTACAAAGTAAACGCGTTACAAAGTTACTTTGTAAATTTCAATAAAAGCAAAAAGTATAAACTGCTTGATTTATATTATACAAATACACTCAAGAGCCAAAACATTATGACCACCCCTACATTTTGCAATGAATTCGCCTCGATGATGTGGAAGGCACGTGATGAGGTGGAAGTGGTATTTAACTGGTATTAAGTGTTGGTATTAATAGATGCCAACGCGGGTTGAAGCTGTGTTGCGCTCCAAAGGTGGGCCAACTGTATATAATGTTTGTTGTCATAATGTTTTGGTGCTTGAGTGTATATATACAGTGAAATTATAAAAAAAGAACTTTCTCCACATGTTCTCTTCATCTTCGTCTTCTTCGTTGGTGCAATAGCCCCATGATGATCCAAGACCATCTGCCTACTAGCAGATTTCGAGACAGGATATGTATTCTTTTATGGGGTAGGATTTTCAGCTCTACGCTCTACATCCTATTAGACTGCAACTTACTATTTAAAGGACATTCCGAACCACTACAAATATCCATTGTATCAGCGGGACTCGATCCAGAGAACTGGATCGTCGAACGCCAAAGCGTAATGTGAGCCTCTAGGTATCATAACATTCACCGAAATCGAATAAAATTTTGGTTTAAGATATCATAGGTATGCGCTCAAGAATCAGGCAAAAAACAACAGAATTCTAACAGTTACGAATATAATGACACGTTTTCGAAAATTTTATATGGCAACATCTACTTTTTTTATTGGAATGTGATCTCCATAGTGAAGAACCATAAATTCTTTTAGAACGTTATCTGTAGCATGAAAATCGAATGCGCTAGACAGACTAAGAAGAAAAGTGAAAATGAACAATAATTACACAGAAGTTTTTTTTTTTTTTTGTTCTAATGAAGCTGGCAAACACTTAGGCAGCTTGGTCTTGGATGCCTTAAGGCAAGCGCTGCACAGACGTACTCACTTTGCATTACCCAGGGGGCGCGTGTAACTTGAAGATAAGCCACGGACGCGGAATAACAATGTCCCCGAAACGCTCTACGATCCGATTAGAACCGGGACCTACGGTTTAAAGTGGATTCCGAACCACTACAAACATCCATGGGGCCACCGGGAATCGAACCCGAAACATGTGATACTGAGCGCTAGCCACTCAGCCATTCAGGCCCCATAATTAAGAGAAGTAACTGAAGGAAAAATATTTTATTGTGTTTCATTATTTTCTATGTGACCTCCTTCTCACATGATGATATTTTTCTGAAGCAGATGATGGATAGAACTGAAGCATATACCATGGTAATACTAATTAATATGTTACGCCTGACATCTAGTGACATTTTTAAAATCTGATTCAATTTGGCGGATTTAGGAGGAATGTAACATCTCCATGGGAGTGAGATCGAGGACCTTGGCGGCCATGGAAATGTGAAATGGTGGGAGAAAATTCTATCATCAAATGGTTGTGTTAAAATTATTTTCATAACACAACCCACTTGTGGGAGAGCCCAATCCTGTATTCACGCAATGTCCAATAGAGCAGTCATCTATAGGCATACACTTAATCACAAAAGTAAGTATGCAGAGTGTATGTGATGATGTCCTATGAAAAAAAAACAGACCTACAATATTAGAGTCTTCAAATTAACGATTTATTTCGATTACAGCAAAATCGAGCTTAATAACAAAATGAAAAGTAATTAAAAAATACAAATATTTAATTAGCAAGATGAGCTTAACTTAAAAATAGGATGTAATTTACATCATAAAACTAAGTATGCAAACAAAAACAAAGACATTAATATTGCAAATTTTACAATTTTTCAAAAAAATTAGCAATTTGTTGGATAGCCTTTGGCCTTTATAACAGCTCTCAATCTAGATGGCATTGATTTTACTAAATTTTGAGTGACAGAAGATGGTATTTTCTGCCACTCCTCCAAAAGGGCTTTTTTTTAGATCATTCTTAGTTTTGATCTCTTGCTTTCTAATTTGGCGATCGAGATAATCCCACAAGTGTTCAATGGGCTTAAGATCAGGTGACTGCGGGGGGGGTTTAGCTGTTTTCGCACGTGATATGCCATTCCCGAACAACCCGAGCAGTATATTTGGGATCATTATCTTGTTGGAAAGTGAAGGATCCATCGAGTCTCAATTTAGAAGCACTTTGGCTTAGATTATTCTTTAAAATATTCAAATAGCTATATTGATTCATTATTCCGTCGATTATAACTAAATTTCCTACTCCAGTTGCTGCCATGCAACCCCAAACCATAATCGAACCACCACCGTGCTTTACAGTTCCTCTCATATTCTTTGGTTCTAGAGCTGCATTTGCTTTCCTCCAAACTTTTTGGTGTCCATCTGACCCGTGGACATTGAATTTACTTTCATCCGAAAAAATCACGGAATTCCAAAAATTTGTGTCCTACTTTACATTTTCTTTTGCAAAATATATTCTCTTTTTGCGATTCACTTTGCTAACAAATAGTTTTCTTCGCATATTTCGACCATGGTATCCTGCCTTCCGTAACACACGGCGAATTGTTTCAGTATTGCATGACATCGCAAAATTGTTTTTCACATCAGTCGTCAATTTTGGAGCGCTAATCGTCGGATTTTTTTTCACATTTCCAACAATAATTCGCCTTTCTCCATCCGTCAAAATGGGCGGTCGTCCTGTTCTTGGCTTGTTTAGAGTATTTCCCTCAGCCTGGAACTTTTCTATGATTTTTTGCACTGTTACAGGACTTTTGCCTATGATTTTAGCGATTTGTCTTTGGGACTTGCTTTCCTTATAGAGCTTCATGATTGCTTCCTTTAGATCTTTTGATAATTCTTTTCCACGTGGAGCCATTGGTGAATTGTTGATGTATTTCAAGCTCAAACTTACAAGCTTTGTAGCAGAACTTCTAAACTTATCACTGAAATACGAAAAAAAACTCGATAAGTTTCATTCAGCCTATTTAAAAGTCACAAATTCAGAGTGCATATATACTTTTGTGATTTAAATTTATACTGGTAGTTGACAAA
Source organism: Caerostris darwini (assembly GCA_021605075.1). NCBI lineage: Eukaryota > Metazoa > Arthropoda > Arachnida > Araneae > Araneidae > Caerostris > Caerostris darwini. The sequence continues at coordinate 113,351 of BPLQ01009612.1, forward strand.
ATTACTCTTAAAGTTTTTTAGAATATAATGATTTGGTTTCTTTTTCATTACTTTATGACTTGAATCAGAAGCTATAAACAACACTCTCCAAAATAATATTTTTCTTATATTTATTTGAGAACTAGAGCTTTTTCACTTAAGATATGAGTTGCATACTTACTTTTGTGACTAAGTGTATATGAAATCTAAAGAGTACGCATTAAATTAGCAAACTGCATCTGATTTGAAAGATTCTGTCAAATGTCAGTAATTCCTCTTGACATGGTACGTGTTTCAAAACTACCCACCATCTGCGCAGCAAAGTGCTATTGTGTGTGAAGGAGGTCACAATTTAAGCTTTGTGAAATATATTAATATGCTTTGCTTTCTGTTGGTTATCTTAACTTATTAAATTTGTGATTTTTTTAAGTCTGTCTAACGCCGGCGATTTACGAGCTAAATAAAGTGCTAAGTAAGTTCTAAGTGAAGTTCCAACTCTGTGTATTGCGTTTTGTTACGGTTTGTCGCTCTACGATCATTTTGTGCACACTTATGGCTAATAAGACCGGGACCTACAGTTCAAGGTGAATTCCAAACCACTCACAAACATCCACATTACAGCCAGGATTCAAATGTAAAACCTATGATACCAAAGGCCAAATTGCTAGCCAATCGGCCATCAAGCCTGAGTTTTCGATACATATATGCCATTCCAATAAAAAAAAGTAGATATTGACATACATAAATTTTTGAAATTTTGCCATTATATAGCATCCATAAATGTTATAGTGATACTGCTGTTCTTCTTATTTTTGAATGCATACTTCAAAATACCTTAAATCAAAGTTTTGTTCAGTTCCTGTAAAATATATATATATATATATATATACAGAGAGAGAGAGAGAAATATTATAAAAAACAGAAAAACATTTAGTTTCTTTGAATCGAACAGAATGTGTTTTTCTTTCTTATTAAATCTACAATTTTACTTCAGGCTTTTAAAATCCTCAACAACGGTTGCCATGTCAATTGCATGAATGGAATCTTACCGTATTGCAATGGATAGCAGTAAATAAAGTAGTTTTGAAACAAGATTTGGAAACACGCTGAAGACAAAGAAATCCCATCTCCTATTTCAATTGTTCTTTTGGAAGCGTTAGGTTGTGAAGCCTAGGATGAGAAAATGTTTTTCTAACAATTTTGCACTAGAAATTGAATTTGTATTCTTGGCAATCTGTTTCAGAAGCGGAGTTTAAAATGTACGTTTATCTTACTTACCTAAGAGAAATTTAGCCCATTTCATTTATCTCAATTTAAATGAGTTAGTTTTGTTAAAGTTTGTTTTTTAATGTCTTAATTAAATTATGAAGTGTTTTTTTTTATGTTGTTATTCAAATTATCAACATGCATTTTCATTTTCTAGTTTCAATTCATTTTAGGTTAATTACATTTCATATTATGCAATTAAACTAAACCAATTAAATGTTAATAAATAAGAATAAATAAAGTCAATAAATCAATAATAGGATTTTTAAAAATAAATTTTGTATTTTTTATTAAGGATGTTTGTCTTTGTTGATATACTATTAAATATTTTTCGTGAACACAAAATTTAAGAAATATATCATTATAGAAGTAGCTGCAATTTAATTAAAATGCAATTTTTTGGAAATCATAAATTTATTGAGTTCAGCTTAAAAATTAAGGTATTGTAATGCACATAAATCAAAAATAGTCCAGAAATCTAATTTGTTCAGATTTAATTTTCAGAGGTTTACTGACATTATTTTATTTTTTTCCCATTCATTTTCCTTCGGAAGGGAATATAAAATTAGCAAGAGGTTATCATTATATTTTGGTAAAATCTAAAATATTAATAAACTACAGAACACTATTTTCCTATATCTTATATAAATAAATTTTTGATTAAATTGAACTTTAAACCAATTAAATTTTCAATTTACTTACATGTTTAAGGATATATATATATCGAATTTTAGTTAATTAAAATAATTAATTCATAATTTAACAATACAAAAGACAATATTTTGCATTTTGCTATATTTGGCGGTATTTCTCAAGACGAGTTAAAGATAGAGCACAAACTCAGTGAAAAAGGCACACTCCTTGAATTAGTGCTACGTCAACCCTGCAACTGTATAATGTAAAGCAAACTCTTACAAGTGGAATATTTTTGTTACAATTTATATAAAATTCATTTAGTAAAAAAATCTACAGAAATTTCTCAAATTGCTCTTTTCAGCAAAACCTTATTTATCTTACAAATTTCTTTGTTAGGTTAATTGAAGGATCATTTCAAATATTCAGTTTACTTTTCATTTTGCTTTAGAGATTATACCTCAGAAGTATTTTAATATTTTAACAGTAATTATTCTTTCTTAAATAGTTTTCACTGTAAGTAATATACCCAATATATTAAAATATATATAGAATGCGATTTAAAGTAATTTGATGCATCAATAAAGATGAATTTCTTGAAAAGGATTTATGTGAAACCAAAGCACTATTAACCACTTTATAGTACATTTTCAATTCTCTCGAAATTATGTCTTAAATATCTTATTACTGCATAAAAATCTTTTTTTTTTTTTTTTTTTTTTTTCAAATCGTAAGGTCATAGAAATTTGAAATAAGTCTCGTGATATTTTGTCAACAAAAATAATTTAGGAAGTATTTTAAAAAAAACATCCAGTAATGTTATTAAAATGTTCATGTACGTTCAACATACATGAAATGTTATTAAAGTGTTCATTTGCATGTAGCAGTCATTTAATGTTATTTTTTCAACAAATTTTGTAAATATTTTTACAATTTTGCTTCATGTGTCATGTGTTGCAGTTGTGCACTGATGTTGCCATTTTAAATAAATATGGCAGCTAAAATATTTATTATTATTTAAAGAAATATTTCAGCTTCAACACTGAATCAAAACTGAATCAAGACAATACGCATATCCGACCCTAACTTGCCATGTATGGAGGCGTTATTATGACAGATATTCATCGAAACTAACACCTTGAATATAATGGTATTTTCGAATAATGGTTTCAACAATGAAACAGCAATGAATCAAAACCACATCTATATCCAGCTCTCATTTGTACTTTATTGAAAAAAATATACAAACAGATAAGGTAAAAAAAAAAAAACCCATATTATTTTGTAAAAATTAGTCAGTTAAAATAGCTCACATTTTATTTTTCTACGTATTTAACCCTTATTTGATAATAATATTTTATGATATTTTTTTTATTCTAAAGCGCTGCACCGACGTTACTCACTTAGAACTATCCAGGGACCGTGTGCAGCTAAGATAAGCTATAAAATATAGTTGTAAAAATAATTTAAAAAAAAAAAGGTCTTTATTTTTTTAAAAATGATTGTTTCATTCCATTAATGTATGCAGATTTGTAAAACACGTTATGCACTTAATTAAAATGCCATTAACAAACAAATAAATAACGTTTTTAAACTTTTTTTCCTATGAAAATAAAAGAATGGAAATTAAAGAACACGCATTCCTCTTCTTCTGGATAATTCTATTAGCCTAACAGTTTATGATTTAAGTAATGAGTTTAACTTGAAGGAACGTTTATATTGTATCATAAAGCCTTGATATAAAATAATTATTTTATGCTACTCTCCATTTCTTTGTTTCCGAAATTAAAATAATTCTATTACACTACAAAAATAAGAGTATTACAGGAAAACAAATATTTTTGTATACATAGCATAGGGAAATGAGAAAAAAAAAATATGTTGTTTCCGAAACAGGAAGTCAGCAAACAAAGGTCTTCCTTTTGCTTAAAATGAGACGCAAATTAAATAAGGAAGATAAATCTGCTCACTTCCTAGTGAAGAAAAAATATTATTTGCATAAATAAGATTGAGTTAAGAAGAAAGATTCAAGTCTTAGAACTGTAATTGAGATTTGTTGGTTTACATTTATGTTTATTTGTTTTTAAGTCAGCTGCTGAAATAAAAAAATAAAAAAAAAATTTGACCTTCTCTATAAAAATTTTAAGAATTAAAATTATATAAAAGGAATTTTTTTATTTGAAACAAAAAAATAACCACAGTGAAAGAACTATTTTATTTGTTATAATCCTACAGGGCCTGAATGGCCGAGTGGCTAGTGCTTCGAGTCCCGGCGGTGCCATGGATGTTTGTAGTGGTTCGGAATCCACTTTAAACCGTAGGTCCCGGTCTAATATGATCGTAGAGCTTTGCGGGGGCACTGTTACTTCGCGTCCGTGGCTTATCTTCAGGTTACATGCACCCCTGGGTAATGCAAAGTGATAACGTCTATGCAGCGTTTGCCTTAAGGCATCCAAGACCAAGCTGTCTAAGTGTTTGCCTGCTGCATTAGAAAAAAAAAAAAATTTATAATCTTACATAAAAATGTGGGTACTTTTGTTACAATCCTTATACAAAAAAATTATATTCCCTCAATATAAAATTCTGTATTTTTTTTGTAATATTATGTAAATAAATCATTTTATTATTGGGAATTAAATAAAAAAATATAATTTAAATTAAATGGGTTGAACGTTAAATGGGTTAGATACGTTAATTGTTCATTCCATAAAAAGCAAGTTTGATACCTCACCTCTAATGTTGCATTATACAAGGGACGGATATCATAAATTTTCATGCTAGAAAGTCCTTTCGTGCCGTTTGGCCCAGGGACTAGCAGTCTAGAGCTCTGTGCCACAGATTTCGGGTTCAAATTCAGTGGAGCCTGGATGCTTGTGGAGATTTGGAATCAACTTTTAACTGTATGTCCCGGTCTAATATAACTGTAAAGCACTAGGCTGACAACCTTATTAACCTTGGCCCTTATAAAATAAAAATAAAAAACTTTACTTTTATTGCAACCCTATATTAAACCTTATATTCTTTCAATATAAAATTTTGTATTTTTATTCTAACTTTAAGTAAAATTATCGACGTGAATTAAATAAAAAAATATAATTTAATTTATATGGGTTGGGTGTGTTTATACGTTGAGAAACCTTTATAAAAAAACAAGGATTGAAACCTCAAAGCTGATGTTGCATTATACTAGGGACTTGTATCATAGTTTTTAAGACCAGAAAGTCGTTTCTTTAGGCACAACAATGTATGGTTTATTGTTCTACAGTCATTTTTGCACACTTTAGGCTAATTCGACAGGGACCTACAGTTTAACGTGGATTCCGAATCACTAATAAGCATCTTGCCACAGCCAGGATTCGAACGGGAAGCCTGTGGTACCAAAAGTCAGAACGCTATCCAATTTGCAGTCGGAGCACCTCACAAAGGTGGAAAATCCTCCATCAGGTACTACTCTCAAAGGTATGTGTTACAAAATTTGGGGCTAGTAACATAGGACCTGTATGGGGAAGATTGGATAACACTGAATTTGCTACATATATGATATCATAGTGGCAAATGGCTTTCATTAAAAATTGAGAGTCATTTGACAGGACCCCCACATTTCTAGTTTAATGTGTAATAGAAAATCCTAAAAATTAAGTAATTTTTTTCTTGGCGCAACAGCCCCATGATGGGCCAAGTCAGTCTCCCTGATGGCATATCTGAAAACATGAGCTCTTTTCTTTTACGGGATATGGTTGTCAGCACTACGCCCAACAGTACTATTACACCGGAATTTCTGTTAAGCATATTTCGATTTATGTTACCTTTAAGTGGATTACGACCCACTACAGGCATCCATGGCACCATACGATAGAGCGCTAGTCACTTGGCCATCAGGTCCATTAAGGAATTTTATAACTTGGAAATAAGTAATTTAAAAATTCTGTTAAGAGTAAAAGAATAATTATCTTAAATTTTAAGATGAGTAGATTCTATGATATCCACATCGACTATTATTTATTGAAAAATAATCAGTATTGATGATTTCATTAATATATGTAAAAAAAATTAATATAGGTATTGTATCAAGAAACTGTAATATAAGCTTTATAAATTATACTTTTTGTTATAATAGTATTTGCAATTTATCCCATCAATCCTTTAATTTTATTTAACATTATAATCTATAATGCTCTCTGTCGCTATTTAGTTCAATTTTAAAAAAACTATAACTTAATCATATAATTTATTGTTAATTATTCAAGAAAATCCTTCTGAAAAAAATGCCACAAATTTTGTTTTAAATTGTAGAAAAAAAAGGCAGATATTTATAAGAAATCCAAATAAATGTTATCTTTTTTCCTGGATTATAAATTAAAGTATGCTCTTTGAAATTAAAAACAAATTTTCGACAATGTTTCAGAACAAGATTATATAAACTGATCTTTAAAAAAAAAATAAACTTCTGGGTTCTAGGCCAGGAAACGTCCAGATGAAATTGTAGATATTTAATTGAAAATCGCTGAGAATTCAAATCCGTTTAATTTACGTAATTTCTCCTTTTAACAATTTGATACTCAATAATTTGATACTTAATAATTTGATTTCTCAAAGACGATTCGATTTTTTTTAAATTTAAAATCTCAAACACGTATAAAAGAAAAAAAATAATGTTAAATATATATATATATATATATATATATATATATTTTTTCTTTCATACGTTAATAATATATATATATATATATATAACGTGTTTAATAAATTTAAAAAAAAAAAAAATCGAAGAAGAAATAAACAAGAATGAAAAAGGAAAATAAAAATCCGTTTTTTATATTATTGTTACTATTATTTAATTTAAAATACGTTAACGGGATATTGAAATCTCTACTTTATTAATTTATTATTTTTTTAGTTTTATTAAGCTACGAATAGCGAAATAAAATAATAAATAGCGATGCGAATATAACGTTTGCAATTTTCAAAGAGACCAAAATTGATTTGGTAAGAATTAAAAGATAATGTTTATATAGATATTAGACATTCTGATAAAATTTAAAATACATTCCTGAACTTCATGATAATGGTTTTTAGGTATTTATATAAGGAGATTGGTTAGTTTTGACTTTTTTAATTTCCTACATTCTATTGTTAACGAATGAAAAAAAAAAGTATGTATCTTTCAAATAGAATTACATTCATTTACTTTCGCAAACATTGTTAAAGGAATAAAATATTTATTTTAAACGAAATGGTATTTAATGGCAGGCAGTAAAAAATTCCAATTATAAAAAATACACATTATGTGTATGTTAAATACAATATATATAAAATACAAATACAATATATATATATATATATATATATATATATGTATCATAATCATAATATATATCGTAATTTCTTCATTAAAATTTTTGCATTATTAATTTTCTTCATTTTATTTTTGACTTAAATTGAGTTAATTTACTTTAATTTATTTTATTACAGGAAATTATTATTATTATTATTATTATTTACAGGAAAATAAGCCTGTTATAAAATACGACTATAACCAAAAATAAACCTATTATTTTAATGTTATTAAATTTTTTAACAGGAAAATAATAAAAATGTTACGCCCTCCCTTTTTTTAATTAATTCTGTTTTTTCATTTTAAATAATGGTCCCCATCTGGTGTAAATCTATATGTGTTCCAAATTTTTCTACTTCATACCTGTTATTGAAATGCCACAGTGTTCTTGAGTTTTTTTTTGTCTACATGTATGCAGTTAATTTTTCTGAAAACTATGCATTTAAAAATATGGCTTTCTTAAGGCTTTAAGGCTTTCTTAAGTTTTAGTTTTTTATGCCGTATATTCTATAAACTCTGAGGTCCTTAGCGGTAAGATACACACGCATAGATTATTAGTTTGGTTTGGTTTGTTATTGTACTGTCATTTTGTGCATACTTTAGGCTAATTAGACAGGTAATCACAGTTCTGAATTCAAACCTGAAGCCAGTGGTAACCAACGGCCAGAGTGCTAGCTAATTGGCCAGCAGGCCTCTATGAGGTATTATAGAATAGCATCAATTACATAGGAGTATTTTCTATGCTGTTAGTCATTATTTTAAGGCCTCACATTTCACTCTTATTGTAGTTCATATAAAATCACCGTGGCAGACAAGGTTAGGCCTTTCCTTACGGCAACCGTTGAAATCCTAAATTTGCTACATATATGCTGTTCAAATAGTGAATGACCATTGTATCACAATAATGTTATTCGAAACCAACGCACCGTAAGCAGAACTGAAAATTTAGTTTGAATTCTATTAGCAGTTTTTGTTCCTATTCAAACGATGCAAAAGAGACATAGAAAAATCCATCAAAATTTTGAAATAAAATATGATTAAACGAACAGAATTTGACTCCAACAAAACAAGACATTTTCTCCAACAACAATGACATCTACGATGTATCAATAGGGAAGGCCCAAGGTAATCCACCCATCAGAATGACCTGCAGTTGAGACATTCTAAAGCTTTTAACAGCACAAAACCATAACATCGTGATTTATTCTGTCGCCTATATCCACTTTCATTACAGCGCTGAAATCACCGGCTGAGTATCTAACGACGCATGCCAAAGTATGTGAGGATGCATCCGGAAAAGTGTCATCCTCACCAAGAAATCTAATTAAAAGCCCGTCTCCGTCACAATTTCAGGAAAAGTACACGACCGAGAAAATTCGACCAAGAGAGAACGAGCTCTTTTGTTTTTCTTCTAAAAGAGACTGTTGGTCGGACTGTGGAATCTCGTTTTGGATGAGATACTTTTTTTTTCTTCTTAATGTTATATTTTCTTGTTTTTATTTTCGTCTTATGTCGACAAAAAGCATAATTTACGTTTAGATGGAATTCCTGTTTTTTGGTGTGTTTGTTATTTGATGATCATGATAGTTTTTGTTTAATACAGGAAAATGTTTATTAATTTTGCTTCGTATCTATTAAGAAATAGTAATGGAATTAGTTTCATTGTTCTGCTATATCATATAATACATATTTTACTGCTTATACAATAAAATATTATTATCGAATTATATTTAACTATGTAGAAAAACAAAATGTGAATTATTTTAACTTTCTTTAATTTACAATTTAACGTGTTATTTCGCAGTCTTTTTATAAATATTTTCAATAACGTTTACATTTTATGTTCATGTTATTGAAAAGATTTAACATTAATATATATAAATAACTTTAAATTTATTACATAACATAACAGTTCTTTCCATGTTTTTATTCATTCCCCAATATTCACCGTTATGGACGTTCATTCAAAATCGCTGTGGCAGACAGGGGAAAGATTTTCCTGGTGGCTCCCAGGGTAATGCTGAATTTGCTAAATCTATGCCTTTAAAGTAGGGAATGTCCTTGAATTAAAACACTGTTACACGAATACAACATAGCGAAACAAAGCTGCAAAATTTATTTTTTCCTGTTATTAAACGATACTAAACAGACAGTAAAGTCCATCAAAATTTTGAAATGAAATATGGTTAAACGAACCGAACTTGACTCCATCAAAACACATTTTACCCCAACAAAAATGGCTTCTACGAAGTGTCAATAGTGAAGGCACGAGATAATCCACCCATCAGAATGACCTCGAGTTGAGACATTCTAACACTTTTAACAGCACAAACCCATAACATCGTGATTTATTCTGTCGCGATATACACTTTCACTACAGCGCTGAAATCCCCGGCTGAGTATTTAACGACGCATGCCAAAGTATGTGGGCATACAGCTGAAAACGAGTCATCCTCACCAAGAAATCTAATTAAAAGCGTGTCTCCGTCACAATTTCAGGAAAAGTACATGTCTGAGAAATTTCGACCAAGAGAGAACGAACCCTTTTATCTTTCATCTGAGGGAGACAGTTCGTCGGATTGTGGAATTTTGTTTCGGATGAGAGAGCGTTTTTTTTCTTTTTTTTCTTGATGTTATATTTTCTTGTTTTTATTTTCGTCGTATATGGACAAAAAAACATAAATTACGTTTAGGTGGAATTCCTGTTTTATCTTTGTGTGTTTGTTATTTGATGATCATGATAGTTTTTGTTCAATGCAGAAAAATGTTTAGTAATTTCGCTTTGTGCCTATTAAGAAATAGTAATGGAATTTGATTCATTAAAATTGTTTATTGCCTATATGGTAAAATATTATTATTAAATAAGGGTTAAATATATAGAAGAATAAAGTGTAAAATATTTTAAATTTCTTTATTTTAAAAATTAACATGTTTCTTCCCTGTCTTTTTATTTATTTTTTCAATAACATTTACATAAATTGTAAATGTTACTTTAAATAATTGGGCATTTAAATTAACAATTCAGTGGAATTACATAAATGTTAAATTTACATGAACATTTAAATAATAATGAATGTTAAATATACAAGAACTTTCAGTAACATTTCTTAATTGTTAGATGTACATGAACATTTTAATAAGACTACAAGAGTCTTACATGCATAAGATTGTTACATTAACATGAACATGAACATCCAGTAACATTTCTTGAATGTTACATGTACATGAACATTTTAATAACATTATAAGAATGTTGCATGCACAAAATGTTGCATGAACATGAACATTTCGACGACATACATAAATGTAATACATATACACATTAATATAATTCAATACAAATTACATATACATTAATATAATTCAATAACATTAAATTAATTAAATAACTGTATTTTCTATATTTTTATTCATTCTTTTAAGCCCCCAATTTCCACTGTTCTTGTCGCTCGTTCAAAATCGCTGTGGCAGACAGAGGTAGGCTTTTCATTGTGACTCCTAGCTAATGCTGAATTTGCTAAATCTATGACTTTAAAGTAATGAATGCCCTCGAATTAACATACTGTTACACAAAAAAAACGCATTTTAAACAGAATTTCAAAATTTAGTTTTTTCCCCCCTATTATTAAACAATACTAAAGAGACGGACTAAAATCCACCAAATTTTTCAAATAAAATGTAGTTAATCGATACAGAATTTGACTCCATGAAAACAAGGCATTGTCTTCAACAATAATGACTTCTACGACATGTCAATACTTAATGCACAAGATAATACATTCATCAGAATGACCTCGAGTTGAGACATTTCAAACCGTTTAGCATCACCAACCCATAACATCGTCATTTATTCTGCCGCCTATATCCACTTTCAATACAGCGCTGAAATCACCGGCTGAGTATTTAACGGCGCATGCCAAAGTATGCGGGGTTGCAGCTGGAAACGAGTCATCCTCACCAAGAAATCTAATTAAAAGCGTTTCTCCGTCACAATTTCAGGAAAAGTACATGACCGAGAAAATTCGACCAAGAGAGAACGAGCTCTTTTATCTTTCTTCTGAAGGAGACGGAAGGTCGGATTGTGGAATCTCCTTTCGGATGAGATAACTTTTTGTTTCTTCTTAATGTTATATTTTCTTGTTTTTATTTTCGTCTTTCATTGACAAAAAACATAAATTACGTTTAGTTGGAATTCCTCTTTTTATCTTGTGTATTTGTTATTTGATGACAATGATAATTTTTGTTTAAGGCAGGAAAATGTTTTTTAATTTTTATTTGTGCCTACTGAGAAATAGAAATGAAATTAGATTCAGCGTTGCCTATATCAAATCATACATATTTTTACTGCTTATATGATAAAAAAATATTACAAAATAAGAGATAAAAATGTAGAAAAACAAAATGTATAATATTTTAAATGTCTTTTTTTTTACAAATTAATATGCTTTTTTTTCCTTTCTGTTCTTTTTATGTATATTTTTTAATAAAGTAGAAGTTATGAACATAGATGGGTGTGGTCTTGATTCAGTGTTGTTTTATGGTTAAAGCTGAATTATTTCTTTAAATAATAAGTAAAATTTTAGCTGTCATATTTATTTAAAATTAAAGATAGTACTGCACAACTACAACGCTTAACACACTAAACACAATTATATGACAAATATTTAAAAAATCATCTTAAAAATAGTTCTATTAAGGGTCATCCAACCTTCCGTATCGCCTGGAACTCTTCCCTCGACTGTCCACTCCCTTTTTGTCTCCATCTTTAATCCTTGGTTGTAAGGTTGGATATGCAAGTAGATAATTAGCCTTAAGAATATCAATTAAATAATAATGCTTTCCATATTGTTATTCCATATATGTTAGGCCTCCAAATTACTGACGCTCATTGAAAATCGCGGAGACAGAAAACATAAACTATGTTTATGTGGAATTTCTGTTTTTGTCTTGTGTGTTTGTTATTTGATGGCGATGATAATTTTTGTTTAAGGCTGGAAAATGTTCATTAATTTTGCTTTGAGTATATTAAGAAACAGTAATGGAACTGGATTCATTGCTGCCTATATCATATTATACATATTTTTATTTGTTATATTATACTATAAATATTTCTATTGCTTTCATCAAATACATGTTTTTCTTGCTTATATCATATTATACATATCTCTATTACTTATATCATATGCATATTTTATTGCATATATCATATGATATATACACTCAAGAGCCAAAACATTATGACCACCTGTCAATAACGAGTTGGCCCACCTTTGGCGCGCAACACAGCTTCAAATCGCCTTGGCATGGATGCCACAAGTCCTTGGTAGATGGCCAGAGACAGATTATACCAGATGTTTAAGCAATGGTGACGCAAATCCGATATATTGGGAATTGGTGGTCTTTGACCTACTGTACATTGAGGGAGCAACTGTTCGCCTGGAAGACGCAGTATCCTGACAAGGCCATCGGAGTGATGAATGGCAAACCGGTATTCATCTGACCAGGCAACTCTCTCCCACTGATCCATGGACCCGTCACCATGTTCCCGGGCCCAGTGCAGGCGCAGTTGGCGATGACGCTTGGTCAGCAAAGGCACACGAGTGGGACGTTTGCTGCGTAGCCCCATATCCAACAGTGTCCGCTGAACAGTGTGGTCCGATACTATTCTACTTGGCCCTGCATTGTATTGGGCTGCCAGCTGAGCCACTGTCTGGCTCCGGTTTTGCTTCACCATGCGAGACAGTCTCCGACGACCTTTTTCTTTGATAGCGTCTGGACGTCCAACACCATGCCGTCTGCTGCTAGTTTCACCGTCATTCATCCACATTGCATAAGTACTAACAACTGTAGATCGCGAACAACCCACGAGTCGTGCAGTTTCGGAAATACTTGTTCCGAGGCTTCGAGCCATTACAATCTACCCTCTATCAAAGTCGCTTAAATCGGCAGCCTTTCCCATCACACACAGAAGTAAGTGAAAGAATGGTTCTTCAGACTCTCCAGCAGCAGTCAAATACCACTTCCACCTAATCACGTGCCTTCCACGCTATCCAGGCGAGTTCATTGCAAAATGTAGGGGTGGTCATAATGTTTTGGCTCTTGAGTGTATTTGTATTGCTTATATCCTATTATACGTATTTCCATTGCTTATATCATAAAATATGGCCCCGATTGGCTGAGTGGCTATCGCTCTGGCACTCGGTAAAACAGGTTTTTTAAGCCGTAGGTCCCCTGTATTACATGATCGTAGAGCGTTGCGACGGCTTTGTTGCTTATCTTAGCTACAAAATAAAATAATTGTAAAATAAAGAAAATGTAAAAAGCATTGAATATGTACTTGCTTCTGAGACAGAAATAAAACTATTTTACAATAAATGCAGATAAAATTATATAAAAAATATGCTTAAATTAGATAAATACAAAAACAATTATATGTTATTCCGAAAATCCAAGCATTACAAAAATAATTTTTATACTCAGAATTTGTTTTCAGTTTCTTTGTAATATTTCTATGTTTGTTTCTAAATGTATATATATTCTTCTTTTTCACAAGCACAACAGCTCCACGGTGGCCAAGGGCTCCTATCTGGAAATGTGCCTACTGGCACATTTCGAGACATATGTTTTCTTTTGATGGGATAGGGTTGACAACCCTACGCCTAACGCTATGCAGTCATATTAGACCGGGACCTAGTATTTGAAGTGGATTCCGAACCACTACAAAGATCCCTGGCACTGCTGAAACGCTAACCCAAAACCTGTGGCACCGAGCGACAGAGCGCTAATCATTCAGCCATCAGGCCATTAACAGCATTTAATTTAAATTATATTTTTTATTTAATTTGCGTTGATAAAATGATTATTTTACTTAACGTTTTCTATAAAAATACAATAATTTGTAGTAAGAGAATATAAAGTTTTTTGTATATGCATTGTAATAAAAGTACACAAGTTTTCACGTAAGGTTATAACAAATGGAATAGTTCTTAAAATATTATTATTATTTTCTTTAAAATAACAGAAATTCCTTTTATTTCATTTAAATTCTTTCAATTTTTATAGAAATGGTTAAATTTTTTTATCAAAAATAATTCCGGAGCTGACTTAAAGACAAATAAACAGAAATCTAAGCCAACAAATCTCAATTACAGTTCTAAGACTTGAATCTTTCTTTTTAGCCAAATCTTATTTATACAAACAATATTTTTTCTTCACAAGGAAGCGAGCAAATCTATCTTCCTTTATTTAATTTGCGCCTCATTTTAAGCAAAGGAAGGCCTTTGTTTCTGACTTCCTCTTTTGGAAACAACACGATTTTTTTTCCTTTTCCTATGCTATATATACAAAAATATTTGTTTTAGTGTAATACTATTATTTTTGTAGTGCAATGGAATTATTTTAATTTAGGAAACAAAGAAATGATGAGTAGCATAAAATAATTATTTTTATAGCAAGTCTTTATGATACAATATAAATGTTCCTTTAAGTTAAACTCGTTACTTAAATCATAAACTGTTAGGCTAATAGAATTATCCAAACGAAGAGAAATGCGTGTTCTTTAATTTCCATTATTTTCTTTTCATAAAAAAAGTTTAAAAACGTTATTTGTTTGTTTGCTAATTGTATTTTAATTAAATGCATACCGTGTTTTGCAGAACTGCATACATTAATGGAATGAATTAAAGATGTTTAGAAAAGTAAAGAAATTTTTTTTCAATTATTTTTATTAATAAATTGCAATAAAAGTATTTGCACAAGTCATTGAATACGTACTTGCTACTGAATTTTACATAAAACTTTTTTACCGTAACTAGAAGATTAAATTATAAAATAAGTATACTTAACTTAGATAAATGTAAAGACTTTGATATGTTATTCTGAATACGTAAACACTAAAAATATAATTTATATTTTGATACATAGAGTTTATTATGATTTTGTTCGTTAAATGTATATCTTCTTCTTCTTCACTAGCACAACAGTTCCATGGTGGACCAAGGCCGTCTGTCTGGTGGCAGAATTGGAGACAGGAAATGCTTTCTTTTCAAGAGGTGGGGATATCCGCCCTACGCCTAACGCTCTACAGTCATATTTGATTGGTATCTACGGCTGAAAGTCGATTCCGAACCACTATAATCATCCCTGGCACTGCTGGAACTCGAACCCTGTGGCACCGAGTGCCAGAGCGCTAGTCATTCGGCCATCAGTCCCATAAGAACATCTAACCAATTTAATTTAAATTATATTTTTTATCTAATTCGAATTAATAAAATGCTTATTTTACTTAATGTTACATTAAAAATACAAAATTTTATATTAAGAGAATATAAAGTTTTTTGTATAAAGATTGTGTTAAAAGTACACAAGTATTTACGTAAGGTTATAACAAATGTAATATTTTTATTATTTTATTTCAAATAACAAACATTTATTTAATTTAATTTAAATTCTTTACATTTTTATAGGAAAATCCACTTTAACAAAAAAACAGAAGCTGACTTAAAGACAAATAAACATAAATCTAAAACAACAAATCTCTAAGACTTGGTCCTTCTAATTTCTAAGACTTGAATCCTTCTTCTTTTCTCAATCTTATTTATACAAATACTATTTTTCTTCACAAGGAAATGAGCAGATTTATCTTCCTTATTTAATTTACGTCTCATTTTAAGCAAAAGGAAGGCCTTTGTTTGCTGATTTCCTCTTTCGGAAACAACATGATTTTTTTCCCCTATGCTATGCTATGAATACAAAAATATTTGTTTTCGTGTAATATTGTTATTTTTGTAGTGTAATGGAATTATTTCAATTTCGGAAACAAAGAAATGGCGAGTAGCATAAAATAATTATTTTTATAGCGAGACTTTATGATACAATATAAATGTCCTTTTAAGTTAAACTCGTTACTTAAATCATAAACTGTTAGGCTAATATAATTATCCGAAAGAAGAGAAATGCGTGTTCTTTAATTTCTATTCCTTTCTTTTCATACGAAAATTTTTTTAAAAACATTATTTGTTTGTTTGTTAATCTCATTTTAATTAAGTGCATACCGTGTTTTGCAGATTTGAATAAATTAAGGGAACGGAACAATGAATTTTGGAAAAGTAAAGAAACATTTTTAAGATTCAATTATGTTTTAAATAAATTTCAATAAAAAAAAAAATTTGTACACGTCATTGAATAAGTATCCTGGCGGTTGAATGGATGTTTTTAGTGGTCCAGAAGCCACTTTAAACTGTAAGTCCTGTCCTGTTTAGCCATTGTATGCACAAGATATCAGTAGAGTGACAAACCACATCTAATATTAAAATAAAATTATTTTACAATGAACACCAGATAAATTTATAAAATAAATATGCTTAACTTAGATAAATACAAAAACATTGATCAGTTATTTTGAATATCTAAACGTATTAAAAATAATTTAGTCTTTGACACTCAAAATTTGTTATGAGTTTGTTCGTTAAATAATATCTTCTTCACTGGGACAACAGTTCCATGTTGGGCCAAGGCCGCCTGCATGTTGACAGATTTCAAGACAAGAGATATTTACTTTTCAGAGTAAAGGGTTGAGAGCCCTGCGCCTAATGCTCTACTGGCTCTACTGCCATATTAGATCGGGACCTAAGTTTTTAAGTGGATTCCGAAATACTACAAACATCCCTGGCACCGCCGGAACTCGAAACCTGTGGCGCCGACCGCCAGAACGCTAGTCATTTGTCCATCCGGCCCATAAGAGCATCCAGCCCATTTACTTTAAATTATATTTTCCATTTAATAAGCGTTAATAAAATGATTATTTTACGTAATGATACAATAAAAATACTAAATTTTATATTAAGAAAATATAAAGTTTTTTGTACAAGGATTGTAATAAAAGTACACAAGTTTTTACATAAGGTTATAAAAAATGCAATAATTCTTTAAATATTTTTATTATTTTGTTTCAAATAACATAAATTCTTATTATTTAATTGAAATTCTTTAATTTTTATAAAAAAAGTGAGATTTTTCAGCTGCTAACTGAAAGACAAATAACTATAAATGTAAAACAACCAATCTTAGTTACAGTTCTAAGACTGAAATCTTTCTTCTTATCCAAATCTCATTTACACAAATAATATTTTTTCTTCACAAGGAAGTGTACAAATTTATCTCCCTTATTTAATTTGCGTTTCATTTTAAGCAAAAGGAAGGTCTTTGTTTGCTGACTTCCTCTTTCGGAAACAACATGATTTTTTCTCATTTCCCTATGCTACGTATACAAATATATTTGTTTTCCTGTAATACACTTATTTTTTTTTTTTTTTACTTTAATGGAATTATTTTAATTTAGGAAACAAAGACATGGTGAGTAGCATAAAATAATTATTTTTATAGCAAGACTTTATGATACGATATAAATGTTCCTTTAAGTTAAACTCGTTACTTAAATCATAAACTGTTAGACTAATACAATTATCCAGAAGAAGAGAAATGCGTGTTCTTTAATTTCCATTATTTTCTTTTTATACGAAAAAATGTTTAAAATCGTTATTTGTTTGTTAATTGCATTTTAATTAAGTACATACCGTGTTTTGCACATCTACATACATTAATGGAAGGAAACAATGATTTTTAGAAAAGCAAAGAAACATTTTTTTTTTAAATTTCAATAATGTTTATAACTAAATTGCTTTTAAAAATGTTTTGTGCACGTCATTGAATATGTACTTGCTTCTGATACTGGAGAAAAATTATTTTACATTAAATACCAATTAAAATTATAAAACAAATATATGTTTAACTTTGATAAATAAGAATATTTGATAAATGAATCCCGATTTTAAATTGTTCACTTTTCACTATGGTGACAGCTTGTAGAAGATTCAGCATTATCTAATCGTCACCATACAGGTCCTTTTTTGACACCAAATTTTGTAACACATACCTTTAAGGGTAGTATCTAACGGAGGATTTTTCCGCGTTCTTGAGGTGTTCTGATGACCAATTGGTTAAAGCGCTGGCTTCAAGTTATGCTTGAAGTTGGAATCCTGGACGTGGAAAGGATATTTATTATTGGTTCGAATTCCATGTTAAACTGTAGTTTCCCGACGAATTAGCCTAAAGTGTTCAAAACAATGACGGTAGAGCGACAAACCAAACATCTTGAGCCCAAATATATGACTTGCTACCATGAAAATTTATGATGCCCGTCGCTAGTATAATGAAGCATCAGCTGTAAGGTTTCGAACATTGCATTTTTATAATGGACACTCAACGTATAAGAACAATCATCATCACCATCAGGACGCAACAGCCCAATGGCGGGCCACGGCCGTCTGATTTCCGGCAGATTTCGAGACAACTTCTAACTCGGATTTGTTATAATCTTTTTTTTTATGGCATAAGGTTAA
Source organism: Caerostris darwini (assembly GCA_021605075.1). Classification (NCBI taxonomy): domain Eukaryota; kingdom Metazoa; phylum Arthropoda; class Arachnida; order Araneae; family Araneidae; genus Caerostris; species Caerostris darwini. Next base: position 131,963 of record BPLQ01009612.1, read on the forward strand.
CAGCCCTACGTCTAACGCTTTACAATCATATGAGACTGGGACCTACAATACAAAGTGGATTCCGAACCACTATAATTATCCCTGGCACTACTGAAACTCGAACCACCACCTGTGGCAAAGAGGGCCAGAGCGCTAATCATTCGGCCATCACACCATAAGAGCATACAACCTATTTAATTTATATTACATTTTAAATTTAATTTATATTTTAAATTTAATTCGCGTTGATAAAAATGATTATTTTACTTAATGCTACAATAAAAATGCAGCATATTTTATTAAGAGAATATAAAGTTTTTTTTTGTGTAAGGATAGTAAAAAAAGTACACACGTTTTTACAAGGTTATAAATAATGCAATAATTCTTTAAATTATTTTTATTATTCTGTTTCGAATAACACAAATTCCTTTTATTTCATTTAAATTCTTTAAATTTTTATAAAAAAAGTCAGTTAAAAAAAAAAATTCAGCAGCTGACTTAAAGACAAATAAACATAAATCCAAACCAACAAATCTCAATTACAGTTCTAAGACTTGAAATCTTTCTTCTTAAGTCAATCTTATTTATACAAATAATATTTTTTCTTCACAAGGAAATGAGCAGATTTATCTTCCTTATTTAATTTGCGTCTCATTTTAAGCAAAAGGAGATCTTTGTTTGCTGGCTTCCTCTTTCGGAAACAACGCATTTTTTTCTTCCTTTCCCTACGCTATGTGCACAAAAATATTTGTTTTCGTGTAATACTCTTATTTTTGTAGTGTAATGGAATTATTTTAATTTAAGGAACAAAGAAATGGTGAGTAGCATAAAATAATTATTTTTATAGTGATGCTTTATGATACAATATAAATGTTCCTTTAATTTGAACTCGTTACTTAAATCATAAATATAATTATTTGAAAGAAGAGTAAGGCGTGTTCTATAATTTCCATTCTTTTTTTTTATACGAAAAAATTTTTAAAAACGTTATTTGTTTGTGTGTTAATTGCGTTTTAATTAAGTGCATACCGTGTTTTGCAGATCTGCATACATTAATTTAATGAAACAATGATTTTTTGAAAAGTAAATTAACATTTTTTAAAGTTTCAATTATGTTTATAACTAATTTGTCATAGAAAAAGTTTGTACACGTCAATGTACATTTATGTATACTTCTAAGATTGAAGTAAAATTATTTTGCAATAAATTCCCGATAAAATTATAAAATAAATATGCTTAACTTAAACAAATAGGAAAGACATTGATAAGTTATTGTGATTATCTAAACATCAAAAGATTAATTTAGATTTTAAAACTAAGAATTTGTTATGAGTTTGTTCGTTAAATGTATATCTTCTTCATTGACGCAACAGCTCCATTGTAGGCCACGGCCGTCTGCCTGCTGGAAGATTTCGAGATAATATATGTTTTTTATAGGTTATTGTTGACAGACCTCTGCCTAATGCTCTACAGTCATATTAGACCGGAACCTACGGCTTAAAGTAGACTCCGAACCATCACAAACATCTCTGCACTGCCGAAACTCGAACCCGAAACTTGTGGCACCGTGGGCCAGAGTGCTAATCATTCAACCATCAGGCCCAAAGAACATCCTATACATTTAATTTTAATTACATTTTTTTATTCAATTCGCGTTGGTAAAATGATTATTTTACTTAATATTACACTACAAAAACAAAATTTTATATTAATAGGACATATAGTTTTTGTATAAGACTTGTAATAAATGTGCACATGTTTTTAAGCAAAATTATAACAAATGTAACCGTTCTTAAATAGTTTTATTATTTTGTTTCAAATACCAAAAATTCATTGTATTTAATTTAAATTCTTTCAATTTTTATAGAAAAGGCCATATTTTTTTTTAATTCAACAGCTGACTCAAAGACAAATAAATACAAATCTAAACCAACAAATCTCACTTACAGCTCAAAGACTGAATTATTTCTTTATATCCAAATCTTATTTATACAAATAAAATTTTTTCTTCAAAAGGAAGTAAGCGAATTTATCTTCCTTATTTAATTTGCGTCTCATTTTAAGCAAAAGGAAGGCATTTGTTTGCTGACTTCCTCTTTCGGAAACAACATGATTTTTTTTCCCTTTCCCTATGCTAAGTACACAAAAATATTTGTTTTCGTGTAATACTGTTATTTTTGTAGTGTAATGGAATTATTTTAATTTAGGGAACAAAGAAATGGTGAGTAGCATAAAATTATTATTTTTATAGCAAGGCTTTATGATGCAATATAAATGTTCCTTTAAGTTAAACTCGTTACTTAAATCATAAACTATTAGGCTAATAGAATTATCCAGAAGAAAAGAAATCTGTGTCTTTTAATTTCCATTCTTTTCTTTTTATGCGAACAAAAGTTTAAAAACGTTTTTTGTTTGTTTGTTAATTGCATTTTAATTAAATGCATACCGTGTTTTGCAGAACTGCATATATTAATGGAATAAATGATTTTAAAAGTAAAGGGACATGATTTAAGTTTAATTTTCTTTATAACTAAATTTCAATGAAAAACTTTTGTAGAAGTCAGATACCAGATTTGTAAAAACAACAAAATCTGGACTCTGGATAGACAAAAGAACAATATGACAAGCATAAATTGTTACTATCTTCAGATGTCAATTGTCCTGTTCGACTGTATGCCCGAGGTAACACAAAATAAAAGCAACACAGCTGGTTGTAGAATATTGGAAACGTACCGTTGCCATGTTATAATGTCATGAATGACAACTAGCAGGATCAAACTATTCCACGCATAACTTCCTTATTTTCCTTATATTGATCATGAGAAAAGAATCATAGTATCCAAAGCATGACTTGAAAGTCTCCGTTATTTGTCATATAAAGTCAATTGGAACCTATTCCCTTATCAAAAATCATTCCAACTCCAATATATGTTGAGAAGCCAATTGGCGAGGTCTTCCATTCCTAGAACTTAAGAATGACTGAAAGCATTCGACATAAATTATCGGCAATAAACGCTTTAACTTCAGACAGGCTTCTGACTAGTCTATCGATTTATTTTTGATTACTTGTAACCAGTTGGCACTTCATATCAATGCTAATAAAGAATTGGGTGTTGTGAGATACCTTCAGAAAATTATTCTGACCTTACGCCTTGACGCTTCTCAAGATTTACCATTGAATTGTCTCATTTGCTCCTACTGTGTGCACCTATTTGCGGAGTGTTAGTAGAGGAAATGAAATTCGAATGGTAGCTAGCTCGACTCTTGTACCATTGCCAAAGTGTTCAGCTAGAATGCTCAGTAGGGCTGAGGTTCGAATCATGGTTGTAGTTAATAATTTCAGAAAGGGGCAGATTCGATGGAGATCGTAACAAGTAAATTAGCTCCCCATTACTAGTCATGTTAACCCGGGAAAAAAATAACCGGAAAGCATATAAAACCCGGGGTTTATCCCGGGTTTTATATGCTTCACCAAATGAGCGAATTCCTCTTGGAGGTCCTCCCCTGTCTCCACCCTCCCTTTGTAACTGGTACGGGGGTGAGATATTAGAGAAAAGAAAAAGCACTGGAACTTCTCAACTTTTTTACACAATCTGCATACTCAAGTGTACTGACTTGGAGCTACATCTTTTTTCCCCCCTTTTTTCCATTGATCATCATATTTTAAGCAGCTGCATGGCAGATCAAAACTTATATGCATGTGAAATTCCATCACTGCCAGAAAATCTATGTCGGTGTATATTTTTTTCTTGCGCAACGTCTATACCAGAATACGAAATCTCTGACCGACAAACACTGAACAGTTTAGATATAATTAGATTGAAATCGAAAGGAATGTTGATTCGCATATCGGGATTCTACTTGGAATTGATTTGTATTGTACATCATAGTATTTACGAGTTGCTGAATTAGAGTTGGTCACTCGCTCATAGTAGGAATGTTTTTATACATTGCTAATTGTTTTCGATTCCAAAGTGTAATGTACAAAAAATGCGATATTTCAAGAAATTATTTAAATCTGGACATGAATTACAATATTTTTATGATTTATAAATCAGTTTTATTAAACCTAGATCATGAATGAAGATATGCACATTATAACTTATTCTCATATTCATTTAATGCTGCATTTTCTCAGGATTCCATTGAAGAATACAATTAATTTAAATTTGGCTGTTTTAGGATACTTCAAAATACAGTAGGAAGCTCTTCCATATAATCTATTGAGATCAATCGTAAGCGGTAGCAGATGGATGGTGAGTCGATCAAATCTGGATATAACTTACAATGTTTTTATAATTTCTAACCATCTTTATCAAACCTATATTATAAATGAATATTATGAATACTATGGCTTATATTCCTATTCATTTAGTTAAGCAGTAAGTCCCGGTCTAATTAGCCCAAAGTGGTGCACAAAATGACCGTAAATCGACAAACCAAACCAAACAGGTTCATTTAATGACGAATTTTCTCAGGTTCCATTGTCGATCACTATTCATTTAAATTTGACAATTTCAGGATACTTCAAAATATAAAGTTCTTCCATATTATCCATTAAAAGGAGTAGTAGAGGGATCATGGATCGATTAAATATGGATAGGACTTACGATGTTTTTATAATTTCTTACCAGCTTTATCAAATCTAAATTATGAATGTAGAGATGAATATGGTGACTTATTCTCCTAGTAATTTAATGCTGAATTTTCTTAGGAATCCATTGTCGATCACTATTCATTTAAATTTGACAGTTATAGAAAACTTCAAAATAAAAATCACTTGCATTTATTGTATATCATTTATTGAAAGCAATCGTAAGCGATGGTAGCGATCGTGGATTAATTAAAGCTGAATATGGCTTACAATGCTTTATACTTTCTTACCATGTTTATCAAACTTAGATTGTGAATGATGAGATAAATACGATGACTTATTCTCCTAGTCATTTAATGATGAATTTTCTCATGATTCTATTGTCGATCACAACTTATTTAAATTTGACAATTTTAGGATATTTTAAAACAGAAAGATCTTGTATATTATCTATTGAAAGCAATCGTAAGTGATAGTAGATAGATCGTGGATCAGTTAAATCTGGATATGACTTACAATGCTTTTTTAATTTCTTACCAGGTTTATAAAACTTAGGTAATAAATGAATAGATGAAAATGATGACTTATTCTCCTATTCATTTATTTAAGCAGTAGGTCCATGTCTAATCAACCCAAAGTGTGCACAAAATAACCTAAGAGTGGCAAATCAAACCGAACCTATTAATTTATTATAAATTTTCTCAGGATACCCTTGCCTATCGAAATTTATTTAAATTTGACAATTTTAGGATACTACAAAATTGAAACCTCTTGGATATTATCTATTGAAAGAAATCGTAGGCAATAGTAGATGGATAGTAAATCGATTAAATATGGATATGACTTACAATGATTTTATAATTTCTAACCAGCTTTATCAAACCTAAATTATAAATGAAGAGAGGAATATGATGGCTTATTCTCCTATTCATTTAGTTAAATAGTAATACCCGATCTAATTAGCCCAAAGTGGTGCACAAAATGACCGTAGAGAACAAACTAAATCAAACATATTAATTTAATCGACACATCAACATTTAATGATGTATTTTCTCAGGATTCCATTGTCTATCACAACTTATTTATGTTTGAAAATTGTAAAATACTTCAAAATAGAAAGATCTTGCATATTATCTATTGAAATCAGTCGTATATGGCATCAAATTTGGTTTTGATGGATTTATGGTTTCAAATTTTCAAAAATTGATCAAATTTGATTTCAGCAAAAATAGACTTCATTAATTCTATCAGGAATACAATAGGTAAATTGCCATTTCTTGTTAATTAAGAAATAATAAATAATTTTAACAAAAACAAATAAGTAACAAATAACCATTAACCAGTATCTACCTCGATATACAATGGAATAACACATCACAAAAATATAATAAATTGAAATTATGAAAGATACTTAAATATTATGAAATTATAAAAATAATTATGAAATTATAAAAATAATTATGAAATTACATAAATAATTGTATTTAACTCAAATAATATTTGATATATAATTTTATTAAAATTATTTTTAATCTGCAACGACTTCTAGACAAAGTAAAAAAAGTAAATCAAATTTTATATCACATTAAAAACAACACAATGAAACAAAACAAAAAAAACCCTGTCCTTTTAAGCAACGGATATTTAAGGCGACGATGAATTCTACTTAACGCACAATAAATGCAAGATGCATAATATCGTCCATATGCGCTTCGAGTGGCAGGATTAATTAAATTTGGGATGCGGGCAAAAAGAACATTGAACCAAGATTGACAAACCTAGATTATGAATGAAGAATATGGTATGATGAACGAAGTGAATATAATGACTTAATGTCAGTATCAGAAGCGAATATGATGATTTATTTTCCTATTCATTTAATGATGAATTTTCTCAGGATTCCATTGTCGATCACAATTTATTGAAATTCGACAATTTTAGAATACTTCATTATAGAAAGTTCTTGAATATTATCAATTGAAAGCAATCGTAAGAGATCGTAGATCCCATGAAATTTGATTTTATTCGACAGAAATAGACTTTTTTAATTCTTTCAGGATGATGTTAGGTAGATTGCCATTTTTTGTTAATTAAGAAACAGGAAATAATTCTAACAAATAACAAATAAATAACAATTAACTATTTCCATTGTATCTCCCTTGATATATAATGTTATTATAAACTCATGTTTGTGAAAATTGCAAAACCATGAAGGAATCGTCATAATTAAATGAAATTTAATACACAGTTGAGTGGTAATGGTACAAATAAATGATTAAATGTTCAAAGCAACAAACAATAACAAGAGATCGGAATCAGTATTTTGTGTAGCCACCACGTGCTGCAATAAGTGCTGCTACACGACGTGGCATGAAGGCAAACACATTTTGAATGTCTGCCTGAGGAAGAGCATTCCATATTGTTTGTATGCGCACCCAAAGTTCGTTTGCAGAAGCAACAAGACGAGGATCACGAGCGAGACGACGACCAACTAAATCCCACGCATGTTCAATTGGCGACATATCCGGGGAATACGCAGGCCAAGGAAGAAGCTGTACCTGCCGCATTGCAAAGAAGGATTGAACAGTCCTAGCGATATGAGGCGGGCATTGTCCTGTTGAAATACAGCGCCTGACAAGCTTTGAAGGAAGGGAACAGCTTGGGGCTATAGAACTTCACTGATGCACCGGTTGCTGTTCAGATTGCCCACAGTTCTTAGCAATTGAGATCGTCCATGATATGCTATGGCACCCCAGACCATAACATTGTGGCGTTCGATAATGCACTCCGGAAGGTGGCGTTCACCGGCTAAGCATCTGACACGGATGCGGCCATCATGGTACCACAAATTAAAGCGGGATTCGTCAGAAAACACGACATGCTGCCAATCAGCACGCCAGTCTCTATGCTGAGCGGCCGATTGCAGCCGCAGGCGGCGATGGTTTAGCGTGAGAGGGATCCTGTATAAAAGAGTCCTGGCGCACAGTCCACGCTGCAGCAGACGTCTACGAATTGATGAAGCACACAATAAAACACCTGTAGCTATTGACCACTGCGTTGCCATTTGTCTAGAGGAAGCTGTACGGTCCGTCAGCGCCATGCGGACCAGGTGTCTATCATCGCGAGCTGACGTCACATTTCGGGGTCCACTCCCGGATTTCCGAGTTGCCCGACACTCGTCCGTCCACTGCTTCCGAAGACGCATCACTGTACTGCTGTTACGCTGCACACGAGCGGCTACTGCACGATAAGTCAATCCAGCTTCACGAAGGCCGATGATTCTCCCCCGTTCAAACTCTGTAAGTTGTTCAAATCTCGCTCTCTTTCGTCGAAGAGGCATAAGTAACGATGGAGCTAACGTTTACTACTAGCAGATAACCACCGATAACCGTACACGCCTCGCTACAGCCGTCTATTTATTTGGATCCATCCGTTGTTCAGATGGCGCTGCACAGCATACGCATGCGCTGTGGATTTGAAATTCTAATAATTTGCATATCATGCGCTAATTTGCATTTCCTGAAAATTTCAGCTCACTCGCGTAAGTCCTTCATGGTGTTGCAATTTTCACAAACATGAGTTTATATCATATATTGTTATGCATATAAATATATATATATGTTATTAAATATGCATACACTTGGACACTTGTATTTGATACCTTAAGGCAAGCTCTGCACAGATTACTCACTTAGTACTACCCAATAGGTGCGTGTAGCGTAAAAATAAGCTACGAACGCAGAGTAACAAAAACCTCCGCAGCGCTCTACGATCATGTCAGGCCGGGACTTAACGTTTAAAGTGATTCCAAATCACTACACCCATGTATCCGTCAGCACTTTAACCTGAAAATTGTGGTACCGATCACCAGACGCTAGCCACTCGGCCATCAGCCCTACAATGAAATTAAGCATCACAAAAATATTATTCATTGCAATGACCAAATATATTTAAAAGTCCTGAAAAATTAACAAATGTGACGATTTATAAAGGAATATATTAAACACATCTATTAAACACATATATTAATATTGATATAAAAGTTAATCAAATTATTTATTATCTGAAACGAAATGTAGACAAGCAAAAAAATTAAATCAGATTTTATACCACACTAAAAACAACACAATGTGCAAAACAAAACGAAAAAATAATAATAAAATCAGTCCTTTTAAGGAACGGATATTTAATGCGACGATGAATTTTACTTAACGCACAATAAAGCAGGGTGTATAATATCGCCCATATGCGCTTCGAAGGGCAGCATTAATTAATTTTCAGATGCGGGCAAAAAGAACACTGAATACCTTCTTCCCAGAGATTCTACATGTCAGATCTGCTCCGGAGGAGTGCTTAACAGCTCGGAATACAAAACCTGATCCTCGCACTCTTTGTTGAATCTATGTTCTTTAAAGAAAGGTCCGGAGCCATAAAATGTCGTTTATGACGCCAGAAATTAACGATTTTACTTAATGGGAATGACGCCGGCAATTGTGTGATTTTTAAAAGGTGCAGTTTCGAATTGCGTTGGGGAATTGCTCGGCGCAAATGCACTCTCGGTATCAAAGCAAATATTGTCCTGATAATAGATTAAGGGATTTTTTAGCATTTTCTTTAATAAATATCTGGCGATCATAAAATGTTTATGATTCTATATGATTTTTTAAAAAAAAATAAAGTGCGAATTTGACCTTAATATAATTTTATTTATTATATGTTTATATTATATAATGTAACTAATTTTTATATCTAGATTTTTAAAAAAAATTGAAAAACAATTCATTCAAAATAAATATGATAACTGCATGCCGGCATCAGAAGCGAATATGATGACTTATTCTCCTATTCATTTAATGATGAATATATTCAGGATTCTATTGTAAATCACAATATATTTATATCTGACAATTTTAGGATACTCCAAAAATTGAATGCTTCTGCATAATATATATTGAAAGCAATCGTAAGCGATCTTAGATCATATCAAAGTTTTATTTTATTCAACAAGACTTCAAGAATATATTTATTTGCTTCTTGCAGCATTAGAGTAAGTAAATTGCAATTTTTTGTTAATTAAGAAACAATAAATTATTCTAACAAATAATAAATAATTAACAATTCATAACAATAAATAACATCTCCCTCGATATAAAATACATTTAAACATCACAGAAAATTTAATTTATTAAAATGATATAAATTTAAACGTTCTGAAAAAATAACAAATGTGACGATATATAAATGATTCTATTCAACACATATAATAATTGATATATAAAATTATTCAAATTATTTATTATCTGCAACGACTTCTAGACAAGAGAAAAAAAGTAAATCAAATTTAATACCACACTAAAAACAACACAATGAAACAAAAGGAAAAAAAAGTCAGTCCTTTTAAGGGACGGATATTTAACGCGACGACGAATTCTACTTAATGCACAATAAGCCAGGCTGTTTAATATCGCCCATATGCGCTTCGAATGGCAGCATTAATTAAATTTCAGATGCGGGCAAAAAGAACACTGAATACCTTCTTCCCAGAGATTCTACATGCCACATCTGCTCCGGAGGTGTGCTTAACAGCTCGGAATATAAGAGCTGATCCTCGCACCCTTTGTTGAATCTATGTTCTTTAAAGAAAGGTGCGGAGCCATAAAATCATTTATGACGACAGAAATTAACGATTTTACTTAATGGGAATGACGCCGGCGATTGTGTGATTTTTAAAAGGTGCAGTTTAGGAATTGCGTTGGGGAATTGCTCGGCGCAAATGCACTCTCGGTCTCAATGCAAATATTCTCCTAATAACACATTAAGGGAACTTTAAGCATTTTCTTTAATTAATATCTAGCGAACGTAAAATGTTTATGATTCGATATGATTTTTTTAAGAAAAAAAAAAGTGCCTATTTGATTTTGATATAATTTCATTTATTATACATGTACAACGTCCCTTATTTTTTCATGTAGATTTGTAAAAAATTGAAAATAAAATTCATGCGAAATAAATTGTATGCGTTTTCCTATTTACATTTCTATATTTTTTGACATGATTTGCAATGTAGACCTATCATCTTGTGCTGCACCCTGGGCAACGTTCTATAAGCCTTAGTGGTCTACAAATTTTGCCATGAGTTCTCGCTGCTATCTTAACAATCGTCTTATTAGCCTGCGCGTCTTTATTTGTGGAACAACCAAGAAATCATCATAAGTGTTTGCTGGTCAATCAAGAAATCATATGTCTTTCAGTGTCGGAATTACTTGCGGAGGCTGGTTTTGGGAAGAAGCATGTTGGGCTTTAGTGGATGCATGGATATCATTCAAATATGATGACTTATTCTCCTATTCACTTAATGATGTATTTAGTCAGGATTACACTGTCGGTCACAATTTAATTAAATTTGCTAATTTTAGAATACTTCGCAATAGAAATCTATTGCATATTAATCTATTGAAAGCAATCGTATATCATAAATTATTTAATTTTATTCAACAAAAATAGACTTATTTAATTATTTCAGGATTACAATCGGTAAATTGCCATTTTTGTTAATTATTTACTATTTCATGCAGCAAAACAATGAAATTAAACAGCACAAAAATACAATTCATTGAAATCACAAAATAGATTTAAATATTCCGAAAGAAAAAACAAATGTGTTCATTTATAAATGATTGTATTTAACTTAATATTTGATATATATTATTAAAATTATTTATTATCTGAAACGACTTCTAGGCAAGGAAAAAAAGTAAATCAAATTTAATACCACACTAAAAACAACACAATGAAACAAAACGAAAAAAACTCAGTCCTTTTATGGAAGGGATATTTAATGCGACGATGAATTTTACTTAACGCACAACAAAGCAGGCTGTATCATATCATCCATATGCGCTTCGAATGGCTGCCTTAATTAAATTTCAGATGCGGGCAAAAAGAACACTGAATACCTTCTTCCCAGAGATTCTACATGTCAGATCTGCTCAGGAGGTGTGCCCAACAGCTTGAAATGTAAAACCTGATCCTCGCACTCTTTGGTGAATCTCTGTTCTTTAAAGAAAGGTCCAGAGCCATAAAATGTCGTTTATGACGCCAGAAATAACCGATGTTACTTAACGGGAATGACGCCGGCGATTGTGTGCATTTTAAAAGGCGCAGTTTAGGAATAGCGTTGGGGAATTGCGTGGCGCAAATGCACTCTCGGTATCAATGCAAATATTCTCCTAATAAAAGATTAAGGGATTTTTAAGCATTTTCTTTAATTAATATCTAGCGATCGTAAAATGTTTATGATTCGATATAATTGTTTTAAGAGAAAAAAAGTGCCTATTTGATTTTAATATAATTTCATTTATTATACATGTACAACGTAACTCATTTTTGCATGTAGATTTGTAAAAAATTGAAAATAAAATTCATGCGAAATAAATTGTATGCGTTTTCCTATTTACATTTCTATATTTTTTGACATGATGTGCAATGTAGACCTATCATCTTGTGCTGCACCCTGGGCAACGTTCTATATGCCTGAGTGGTCTACAAATTTTACCATGAGTTCTCGCTGCTATCTTAACAATCGTCTTATTAGCCTGCGCGTCTTTACTTGTGGAACAACCAAGAAATCATCATAAGTGTTTGCTGGTCAATCAAGAAATCATATGTCTTTCAGTGTCGGAATTACTTGCGGAGGCTGGTTTTGGGAAGAAGCATGTTGGGCTTTAGTGGATGCATGGATATCATTCAAATATGATGACTTATTCTCCTATTCACATAATGATGAATTTCGACTGGATTACACTGTCGATCGCAATTTAATTAAATTTGCCAATTTTAGAATACTTCGTAATAGAAATCTGTTGCATACTAATCTATTGAAAGCAATCGTATATCACAAATAATTTGATTTTATTCAGCAAAATATAGACTTCTTTAATTATTTCAGGATTACAGTCGGTAAATTGCCATTTTTGTTCATTATTTACTATTTCATAAAAGGAGAAACACTGAAATTAGACATCACAAAAATACAATTCATTGAAACGACAAAATAGATTTAAATATTCCGGAAGAAAAAACAAATGTGTTCATTTATAACTGATTAATTTAACTTAACTTGATATATAATATTAAAATTATTTATTATCTAAAACGACTTCTAGACAAGGAAAAAAAAGTAAATCAACTTTAATACCACACTAAAAACAACACGAAAAAAACTCAGTCCTTTTAAGGAACGGACATTTAATGCGACGATGAATTCTACTTAACGTACAATAAAGCAGGGTATATAATATCGCCCATATGCGCTTTGAATGGCAGCATTAATTAAATTTCAGATGCGGGCAAAAAGAACACTGAATACCTTCTTCCCAGAGATTCTACATGTCAGATCTGCTTTGGAGGTGTGTCCAACAGCTCGGAATATAAAACCTAATCCTCGCACTCTTTGTTGAATCTCTGTTCTCTAAAGAAAGTTCCAGAGTCATAAAATCTCGTTTATGACGCCAGAAATTAACGATGTTAGTAACGGGAATGACGCCGGCGATTGTGCGAGTTTAAAATGCACAGTTTAGGAATTGCGTTGGGGAATTGCTCGGCGCAAATGCACTGTCGGTATTAAAGCAAATATTCTCCTAATAATAGATTTAGGGATTTTTAAGCATTTTCTTTAATTAATATCTAGCGGTTATAAAATGTTTATGATTCTGTATGACTTTTTTTTAAGAAATAATAATAAAAAAATATATTAAGTGCCTATTTGTTCTTAATATAATTTCATTTATTATATATGTATAATCTAACTAATTTTTATATGTAGAGGTTTTAAAAATTGGAAACAAAATTCATTTTAAAGAGAATATACGCATTGTATGAAAATGCATATTTATATTTCTATATTTTTTTATGGGCTGAAACCTGGAGCAACCTCATCGTGGGGCATCCTGGGCAACGTTCTATATGCCTAAGTGATCTACAGTTTTTTACACGAGTTCTCTCTGCTATGATAACAATCGTACTGTTGGTATATGAGTCTTTGCTGGTGGTTTGCCTCAATCAAGAAATCATGTCTTTCAGTGTCGGAGTTTAATTGCGAAGTCTGGCTTTGGGAAAGAGGCACGTTGTGCTTTAATAACATGGACATTACGAAGTTTTTGGAAACAAATAGGCATGTTTCCTTGCAAAATAGGGGTTCGAGATTGATGCAATCAAGAAGCTGAATATTGCCCTAATATGCTATAAAGTTTATATCAAACAGATTTTGACTAGACATTTCAAATTATAGTTGCTTGACGAGATACATACAAAGCAATGGAATTTTGAGGATCTTCTCACAGTTCCAAGTGGGCCGCGTCGTGTAGCTGTTGCTCAAATTTAGCATATTATCAATTCAGGACTGTCTGGGTGAGTTCTCTACTCCGCGTTGGAATTTTCGATCTACCAAACTGCCCTCGTTGTGATTTGGCAGAACTAATGAACCGAACTCATCACCATCGTTGTTTTTCAATTCATGGCAAATCTGCGACGGCGAGACCCTGGATATCTCTTAAGCCAATGACTTCGGTCAACTTCCTTGTGGTGCAACCTGGGCAACGTTCTATATGGCTAAGTGTTCTACAGATATTGGCATGAGTTCTCGCTGCTATCCTAACAATCGTCCTGTTGGCCTGTGTGTCTTTATTGATGGCTTTTCTCAATAAAAAAGAACTAATCTAATTCACACCTGCAGTCTTTGAGTGTCGGAATTACTTGCTAAAGCTGGCTTTGGGGAAAAGGCCAGTCGTGGTTTAGTGTATACACGGATATTATAGAGTTTTGGGGAACAACGAGACATATTTTCTTGCAAGAAAGGTTCGAGATTGCTCCAATCAAGATGCTTAACATTAACCTACTATTCTAGAAAGCTGTATATCAAATAGTCTAAGAATAGAAATTATAAATTACAGTTGCTTGATCACATGCATACAAATCAAGGAAACGTTCAGGATTTCTAACAGTTCCAAGCGGCCCACGTCGTGTAGCTGTTGCTCAATTCAGCTTTTTAACTGGTCACGATTGTCTGAGTGAGCAACTACATCACATTGGAATTTGCAATCAACCAAACTGTCCTCATAGTGATTTGGCAGAACTAATGAGTCGAACTCCTCTCCATAGTTGTTTGGCACTTCATGGCGACGCCGAGATAACTGGCAAGTTAGAGAGCTGTTAAAGCAATGACTTCGGTCAACTTTGTTGAACTCTTTTGAGTACATTTTCTTTTTTGTTCTGCATTATTGCCCTTCTTGCCACGCCTTGCCATTGGCAAAAAAAAAAAAACATTTCCTACATTTCTGAAAACGTTTTGGCGTATATAGATTTGAAACATCTACTTATCAATATATTTATTAATATTTAAAAGCAAAAAGAAAAATACAAATATAAATGTTATTAATAAGCAAATGATTTCAGCCTTGTTTAGAAAAAGTATGCATTCAAATAATTTAATCAACAAATTTTATCCCATTAGCAGCAAGATTTTTAAGAATTATTTTGAGGGATCGTAAAATATTTGTAATTTAATGTAATTTTCTTATAGATACAATAAAACACTAATTTAAAAATAAAGTGATTTCATTTAAAATTATTACGTAATTTATTTATATTTCTGAGAAACAAGTAATATAAAAAAAAAAAATTAAAGTCAATTCCTACTTTTTTTTCACTCTATTGCAGAAAGTCCTTTATAAATAATTTTCATTCATTTTTTTAAGTTTCTATGGCGCCATCTATTGGTAGATATATGTAACTTAAATCTAAAAAAAACGAAAATTAATCAATTAAATTTAATAACGGAATTAATATTTGAAAAAACTGTATTGACATAACAAGTATACAGTAAAATACAGTATGTATTGACATAACTGTATTTTTAACTTGTATTGACATACAAGTTAAAAAAAAAAGGTATTTGAACTTGAGTGGATGAATAAAAAGTATTTTATTAGCGATTGAAAATTTGAACAATATATATATATAGGGAGAGTGTGAGCTAATAGAAGGAATTGAAAAATGTATCCTTACAAATATATTTGTAGAAACATTTAAAATTAATGTTTTTTGTAAATTTATTTATAAAGTTTTATGAGAACCAATTGTATATTTATAACAATGAAAAAAATTTACACCATTTGCTTGTAAAATTTGTGATTAATAATCAGTTACAAATATTAGAAGAAATTTAAACTTTCTAATCAATTTTAACATAGCATAAAACTGTGTGAATGCAAATGATTTAGGTGATTGTAAAAGTTATTAATTATTAATTATTATAGTAGTTATTAGTTACTTTAATTTATATAATTATATGAATGTATTCTATTAAAACCAGTTTAAAATTATTCATTTTTCACATTTCTGAAAATTCTTTGCTATAAAAATTTTAAAACTTATTCTTCTAAAGTTACTTATTAGTATTCAGTTTCAATTAATATGTTTGTTATTAATATTTAGCAAAATTTAATAACTAATTTTTATATAAATGGAACTTGTTGATAAAATATTTCATTTAAAATGTTTTTCTTAGATTTATACAAATAAAATTAGATAAATTTAATAATGCTTAAATAAGCACAGGCATTTCAGTGATATTTAATGTTTATTTTATGAATTGAAACTTGTTAATTTAAATATTTGCCTGAATATTACATATTTTTAATTTTTAAATTAATTATTCTTATATCAAATAAAATTACAATTTATTATTATAAAGCATAGATATTTTGAATTCACTATAGAACATATATACTGTTTGCCAATTTTCAATTTGTTATTATTGAATATATCACTGTATCAGATATTGACATTCTATTAACTTTATTAAAAGAAGATTGTTATTTACATATTAAAACAAATAGGAGTAATTAATTCACAATTAATTTTCAAAATTTGAGATGATATAAATTATAGTACCTTTTCCTGTCACTCATTAAATGTACTCATTTATACAGTAATAGGAATTGCAAATTACTTTACATACATTTAACCTTGTGATTATTGTCAATCACTGCTTAACAGTAAATATTAGTTTTGAGATTAACAATTTAAAAGTGTTTCACACTTTTAGTCAATACTTACTCCCTGAATAAAAATTAGTTATATTTCTGCCTAAGTATTGTTGAATAATAAATATTTCATTCCGTAATGTATAATATTAGTTAATAATTCATACATGAAAAGCAATTTTCCTTGCTGAAATTCTGGATAAATAAATAGTAATTATTTCAGTTGAAAAATACACCAATTTTTTTTTCTGCAAGGATAAGTACTTTAATAGAAGACAATAATTAATAATACAGGACTATACAATTTCAAAGAGTACTTTTCAATGTTATTTTCCTATTTATGAAAGTGTTCTTATAAAATATATTAAAAAAATATTGACATTTTGGTAATAAAATTATTATTTTTATAAACATATAAACAACATGGATATAAAGAAAATTAAGTAAGATAATAAAAAAATTTAAAGTCAATTCCTCCTTTTTTTTTCATTATATTGCAGAAAATCCTTCATAAATATTTTTCATTCATTTTTTTAAGTTTACCTGGCGCCATCTATTGGTAGATATATGCAACTTAAATCTACAAAAAACTAAAATTAATTAATTAAATTTAATTAATGAATTAATATTTGAAAAAACTGTATTAACATCAAGTGCCATCCACTACAAGTTAAAAAAATGTATTTGAACTTGAGTGGATGAATAAAAAGCATTTTATTAATGATTGAAAATTTGAACTATATATATATAGGGATAGTGTGAGCTAATAGAAAGATTGAATGAATGAATTTAAATTATATAAAAAAAATGTAATGAATTTCTCAACGAAAGCATATTGTTAATATTTCTAATAAGATGATAATACATTTCATTTATTTATTATCTATCTTCTCCATGCCCATCAGTTTTAAATTTTTCGTCAACTTGTATTAATAAGTAAGTTACAAAATAGAAATCGCAATTAATTGATAAAATACATAATTGGCAATGATTACATAATTGTCATGTACACGGAACAGAATAACAATTCATTTTCAATAACTGATTTTATATAATAAAACCTTAATCTCACAGCAGTGTATATAGAAACAAATTGTATTTATAAAAATTGAAATTCGAATAATAAAAAAAAATATCATATTCTTTTCTATTTTTATTTCCCTTAATTTTATACAAAACATATTATTCTATTTTTAGAAAGCGGTTCAAATTACGTATAATACAGAGTAAAATAAATTTTAAATGAAATAGAAAAAAAAATTATGTACATTGGTGGAATCATTATAACGAAAAAAATGTGAATGACATGAAGTATATATGAAATTAGTGAAACTTTCAGGAAACATAGGCAGAATAAAATATACTAGCCTACGAAGAACGCCTCAGTAAATAAGTAATTTTTATTAAGTAGCATGGAAGATTAATAACAAAAAAAGGTGAAGGTGTGTTAACACTGTCATTATTATTCTAGGAGCACACGTCCAATACCATCTAAAAACCTAAAAACAAGATCAATCTGGTATATTTTGGGTACCTGTATCCACGCAAAGAGACAGGATGCCTTAAGTTCTTAAAATTTCCGAAGAGGGTGTTAGTGTCAATGCAAACGCCTTCCTCTCATATCCAAATATATTCGACAGCATTAAATTCATATGATCGTAAACGGCCACTCCATATAAAGAATCGTTTCAAATTTTAAATATTGAAAGATAATGCCATCTGAACTCGTGAATGAAAAGGAAATCAAACCCCATGGCTGAAAGAAATAGTTCAATATCCTCTGCACGGATTTCCTCTCTAAATCCAATGCAATATTTTTTTTTCCTTCTAATGCAGATGGCAAACACTTAGACATGGACGTCTTGGATGCCTTAAGGCAAGCGCTGCACAGACGTACTCACTTTGCATTACCCAGGGGGCGCGTGTAACTTGAAGATAAGCCACGGACGCGGAGTAACAATGCCCCCGCAACGCTCTACGATCCTATTAGACCGGGACCTACAGTTTAAAGTGGATTCCGAACCACTACAAACATCCATGCCATCGCCGGGATTCGTACCCGAAACCTATCGTGACAAGCACCAGAGCGCTAGCCACTTGGCCATTCAGGCCCAATGCAATCATAATACCACGGAAGTAGATAGAGATCAATCCTGTTGGAGAAAAAAATATTGATTCAAGCCATTAAACCATCACTTCAATATGGATGTAAATATCGCTGACTTGATAATGAGTGTCAGTTGTACTCCGCCGCAATAACTGTCAGAAATCAATAACAGTGTGCTAAACTGGGATTCACAGGTAAAAAGCATTGTTTCTCTTCGTTTTTGGGTCCAGTAAAGGCTAAACTCGAACCTAGTTTCAAGGACTCCTTCATTGTGAGCCGACAATGAGTCAAACACACTAGTCTTCCTGCACATAGCTAACCTGCATATAGTCATCTCTAAACATTTTCTCATGATATAGCTCATTCTATTAAGGTTGCAAGCTCAGAAGCAAATCTTATATGCAGTGATTAATGTGTAGCTTCACGCTTGCAAACACAAAATGGTCTTATTAGAATCTTGCCTGTACAATGATATCTTTACTTTACTTTGGCTACTATTTCACAAGCGGGAAATGGCGAAGTTTACTTATTTATGCAGAATACTTCCATCAATTGTTGGACTTCTTCAAAACGTCTTCAAACCTCAAAGAGTCATCATGGAGATGTCCAATTTTTTTCGAGTTTGGCTCTTTTCATAACAATTTGAACTTGCATGCTTGTTTATCACAGAGTATGTTAATTTATCCACTTGTTGCTTAATTTTGTAAGCCAATGTATTTAACGGAAAATTTAAAGTGGTCAATGCATCAAAAATATATTTCTCATTTAAAAAAAATGAAAATAATTACTTAAATATATCTTAAATTGAATGAATGAAAATATAAAAAGTTGCAAATTAACGGAAATAATTTGAATATTATTAAATATACTTTCCACTCATGCTCAACTTTTTCATTTTTTAAACTTAAACAACAACAATTATGCTAAATTTTAAATGACTATCATTTTTTTATATATATTTTAAATATAATTAAAATTATATGAAAAAAAAAATCTATGACATGCTTCTATGTACATTTTATTAATAATATTACAAAAATTTTAACATTTAAAGAAGGATAGTAATTAAAATAAATGTTTAATTTTGAGTTTAATATTTTTTTTTAAATAAATTAATCTTTTAATTTTCTGAATAAATTGTGTACTGATAGTTTATTGTACCTTACATTTGATGTAGGTAATTATCTTCTGTAATTATTATTTATCTTTCCATATGCTAAAATTTCAAACAAAAAAAAAAACACTTAGAATGAGACAAATAATATAAAAAAAATTATTTTTATATTTGTCAGAAAAATATTATACTTGCAAAAAAGATCAATACACAGACTATTATGTAATTCAGAACAGATGAAATAATGCTCTGCTAGCACGAAAAAGCACTAATTGGGTAAACATAAGAACTAATGAAGATTCAAAAAAAATATTTCTCTATTTGTTAGTTCAAACTAAATTTTTTATATGCTGTTCTAATGGCCATAACAAATTACCATTGATTTACTACGCATTAAAACACATATAACAGAATTCCAAAAAAGGTCTTGTAAATATATAATTGAAAAACAACATAGATTTATCAATGAGGTATTAATTTAAGAAATAAATATTTTTCTTCCTGTATTTGTAGTGCTTTATTTTTTTCTCTGAAGTTTTACTAAAAAAATTAATGAATATCATTCATTCCAAACCTGAAAACATATAGAGACTTATATAAACAAATATAATGAAATTTATTTTTAACTTAAGATATTTGTTTATTTAATCCACGATTGCTTTTAAACAAAACTGCTTTTTCTCAATTGTTTTCCCAAATTATTCTTAACTTTGCTATTACAAATTTATTTAAAATAATTTCTTATTATAGTATGTTGTTATATTGCTTGAATCGTCATTATAAATGAATTCCTATTAATAAAATGGGCATATGTTATATTAGTATGAAATGATTTTAAATAGTTGGTTCTAAAAACTTAAAATAATTTCCATTATTTTTTTTAGAATTACGCAAAATTTAAATCATATAATAAAACATAGTTTCAGAAATTAAATGAATTTATATATTTTATTTATTTGATGATTAAATCAAAGCTATTAGTAATATAAAGTTATTATCATTGTCTCTTAAGTGTGTAATATGTTTAAATATAATATAAAGCTATTTCAGATTCCGTCACGCTTTCGAGTAACTGATTTTGATGAATGTTTCAATTGTTTTAGCAAATTGAAATTTTTTACCACTTAATCATTTTATTTCATAGGATTGATATTTAAGTAATTTATAACTTTATTTACCCTTTAATTATAAAAAAAAATAAGATGTTTCCAAAAAAGCAATTTTGAAATACAGCTGTTTATTAAAATTAAAAAAGCAATAGAACATTTTTTCAATAATGGAAATATAAGTTTTGACATTTTTAATTTTCAAACATATTTAGATAATATGTCTACGATTTTAATTTATATTTTTGATTGCATTTAAAATACACATTTTGCCTAATATCGATTTTGCCAACTGAAATTTTGGAAGTCTTTTCAATTAGTGTTTTGTTTTATAAAAATATTGAAGTGTGTCAAATATTCATAACGCAGCATTTTATAAGCAGTATTTTTATAAACTTTTTAAAGCTGTCTACTATTTAACCACACACACACACACAAACTATATATATATATATATATATATATTATAAAGGACAAGATCACAGATTTATAGACTGGTACTAGTTAAAAATATAGATTTTGTGTTTTAGCATCAGAGCTGTTGATCTTATATTTCAAAATAAATTTATCTCAAAACATTCAAATTCAAGCCTTCAGAGTACTCTTTTCCAGTATTCAAAAATTTAAATGTGGATTTATCAAAAATTCAAAAAAAAAAAAAAGATTGAAATAAATTATGTAATATTAAATATTCAATATATACCAATAATAGCTTCTAGTAGGACTCTATATAGTATAATTAACAGTCTTCTTTTAAATGAAGCCTAGTGTCTGTAATGATCTCAGAATGTTTGACTCGTTTTACCCTAAACATCGAGAACATTTCTCATTAAGTATCCTCATTTCCATATGGTAAAATGCGATAGTCAAGTCTTCTATACTATATGCCGATAGTATATTTAACATACAAATAAAAAAAACACTTTTTTGACTATTATTAAATATAAGAATTCAACTCAACATTTAAAATACGATTAACATTAGGAAATATGAGATTTGCAAACACGCAACAATAGAAATAATAAATCTATATATCATGTTATAAGCAAACAATAAATTAGTCATTTTACACCAAAGCTTATATTTATGTATTAGCACACTTTCATTTGCTTTTTCTTCCATGAAAGCTGCGACCCCAGCATCCCAAAAGTTCTTCTGACAGATATCATCTCACTGATAAGTCAGTTTTTTTCTTTGGACAATGCTTGGGCTGCAATAAGTGGGTCTGATTCTTAGGCTAAACCACCATTTGTTGGTAGGGATCATCTTCACCTGGTCTTTTAGCGTTTGCAATGAGACTTTGAGTTCGAGATTCAGCATCGACGAGTTTTTCCTCCTTTCCCAGCTGCCCACCTTCGAAATTAACTCTTTACACCAAGAGCTGTACTCTTCAATCACTATATAATTATCGTCTTCGCATTTATCCATCTATCCGTCCAAACTGCACACTTTACATCGCCCTTTGTTCTGCTCTTTTTTTTTCCTACTCCAGAGTTCATCTGTCAGTTCTTTGATTACCCTCCTTAGGTCTACTCCTAATTCTTCGATGTTGTCATTACATTTTATGTTTATCTAGATTTCCCCCTTCTTTCATTATTGGCTTGGCATTTTAAAATCCTTCCATGAGCCTGTAAGGTGGTGGGGTGGTGATTGTCGGTATTACCACCCCACCAAGGCTCTTAATCAGTCAGAGAGAGAGGCTAGTCTTTTTTGGAGGTCAGAGGTCTATTTCTCCCGCGCAAGCAGTGTTTACAAAAACATCTGTATACACAGGGCTAATCATTCCATCACAGCCAAACAGCTCATTTTTTTTCAGTAAACTCGTTCCAATAATAAATAAAAGACCTCATATATCTTCACATGCCATTCCCCAACCATTTTCATAAGCTTATTCTCCAATAGTAATAAAATATTCAGTATGACCACCCGTATTTCGAAAACCCACCAATTAAAAGAACACACAAAGACATCAGTAACATGCTTCCCATATTCGCAGCTGTGGTGATGAGAAAGTTTCAGTAGGAAATGGACGTTCCATCATCAAAGCCGACTCGAATTCCAAAAGGGCTAGATATCTTAATGCACAAATCATATAAATATGCATACATATAATATATAATTACAACACATGATATATATACAAGGATTACCAATACTTTTACTTTAACTCATACAAAATATTTATTAATGCATATCGACGAGAAAAAGTTACTACTTTTCTTCTATAAACGCTTCAAAAGCTTCCTTTTAGTCTATTTTTAGCCTATTTTAACGTATTTTTATACGCAATACGTATATCTCTTTAGTATATTTCTTACAGCAAATGACTGAATATATACAAATGAGATTTCTACAACACATTGTCTAGGCTAACCAGAATTATATTTTAAAAACATCATGCACTGAAAGCACGAAAATTTAACCTTTAAAGATACTCCTTCTCTATATTCAAAAATTAAAACTAACATTTGTGCATTTGTTAAAACGTTCCTGTAATCTAATATTTAAAAAGTTCATCAGTTTTCTTTCATCATTTCTAAGGAATTCAGAAATGATGTTCATTTAAATACTTATTCAACTTCAGAAACAATAAAAATTGGTTGGTTAAAAATCGGGTGTGTGGTGCAAGTGTTCAAGAACAGTGACATTTTTCGTGAAGTTTCCAGTTTAAACCATTAATAACTTATTAGCGTTGGAGCAGTCTTAAGCAATAATGCCCGTTATTTTCTCGCTCATTTTTAGAATCATTACAATTTAATGCTTTTCTTGAGAGTCAAATTCACAGTTTTATTCTGTGGTATGAATTAAGAATGAATCATACCTTAGTATTAAAAATGATCCTTCATCTTTGGTGCAAGTGCGAGACTTACCAGTAGGATGAATATAACAAATAATATTAAAAAAAAATTAAGTCAATTCCTGTTTAATTTTTACTATAGTTCAGAAAATCCTTTATAAATAAAGTTGAAATTTTCCTTTCACATCTAGCACCATCTATATGTAGATATATATGCAACTTAAATCTGAAAAAACTAAAATTAATTAAATAAATTTAATTAATGAATTAATATTTGAAAAAACTCTATTAACATCCAGTGCCATCCACTACAAGTTTAAAAAAATATATTTGAACTTAAATAGATGAATAAAAAGTATTTTATTAACGATTGAAAATTTTTGCAAGATGTATAAATATATATAGCGAGTGTGTGAACTAATAGTATGAATTGAAAAAGAGTGAGCAATTTTCAAAGAAGCGCGTGTACTAATCGAATGCTTGCTTTTTATTGTTGCCCTATTTTCATAGGCCTCGCCTAAAGCTGAAGTCTCAGAAAATATTTTCTTTAATTAAGTGCAAAGTTTTGTGTTATATTGCTGTTATATAGGCGGCATTGTAAAATCCAGTAATGAAAAAAAAGAAGTTCATTAATTATGCTTGTACCACTCACAATATAAGAATTTTCCATCTGTAATCTCTCTGAAGTTGCCAATATTTTCGGTTCCAAGAACTTCTTGCTTCCATTACTATAATGATTTTAAAATTCGATTTATACAAAGCAACTAATTGATTTTAAATAATTAATTATGGCTTAGCAAAGTTCTAAAAGTACGCATGGGTGGGCCCATAACGGAAAACTCAAGAAATGAAAGCAGAAAAAAGTGTTTTACTAAAGTTTAACACTTATTTTCAAAAAAGCCATGATCTCCTTACTCAAGTAAACTTCACTCTGAGTTTCATCAAGATAAGGCTACCAGTTATAACTAAATTTACTGCACTTAAAGGGTATAACTCCAATTCAGGTTTCATTTTTTTTAATATATATTACAAAAAATGAACAATGAATCCTGAATTGGGGTTATATCCGTTAAGTGTATGTCACTCAATCCCATGTCCCCATTTTGACGTTCGACGTATTAAACATTTCATTAGCGGTTTTCCAAAACATTGGAAGGACTTTAGATGATTATGATGGATCAGTAAAGCAGAATAAGGCTTCATATATTTAGAAAAGCTCTTCTATATCAGAAATTAAAATGTTACATGTTAGTTCAACAAAAGCGCTGTCAGACTAATCACGTCAGAAAATAAAATTCTTACCTTGTTTTTATACATATATATTTTAAAATAGTTACAAATATATATATATATATATATTTGACTTAAAGAAGAATGTTTTGCAGCTTTATAATTTCTAAAACATCTTTCCTTCACTTTATTTATTTATTTAGTATGTTTTAATTAGTTTAATTATTTATTGTTGGGGAAACACTTAAGGGTTTATCTTACAGAGAATTTTTTTAGGATGTTGTTATGCGACTCACATGTGTTCCTATGAAGCACATGAAAATTATGTGTAACGAGAACTGCTGTGGATTTGTTGCGCAAATTAATTGTGTTTCTTATTAATTTTTCCTTATTTTTTTTGTTTTTCTTTATTTTTCTCTCTTTGTATATGCATGTGAATAAAAAAAATTATTTGTTCTAAGAGTTTTTGTACATCTGAAATATGACGTGAATTTTAATTTCGCGCTTGAAAAATAAAAGTGACATTACCACTGTCGCTATAAATATGAAATTCACTTTTGATATAAATGCGCAGTATAATATCCGAGAGATATTTATCATCCAAATCGAGCATCATGAACTAAATTCGAGTCAAGAATTCCTTTAAAGAGACGAAGAAAGCAATGTTAGCAAATTATTGAGCTTGAACGAGTCTGTGTAACAGGGATACTAAAACAAAACTTTTTCGCCACATTGCAGAAGGACTTTGCAAGGATGTATTCTATATCGATGATTACTTTCAGCTGTGGCGCTCTGGCCCTCGGTACCATTGGTTTCGGATTCGAGTCCTGATGGTGCCATGAATGTTTGTGAGTGGTTCGGAATCCACTTTAAGCAGTAAGACTCGGTCTCATATGACCATAGAGCGTCACGGAGCCCAAGCAAACTTCTTCTAACCCACATCCTTTCCAAACTGCAAAGGGGCAACTACGCTGTAGGCAGAATGATGTGGTGAGGCTAGTAGTAGAAATTTGAACTTTGTCAGAAAGAGAGTGACACTTAGATCGATAACAAACAGCTTACTCAAGTAGCAGCAGTAGCAACCTTTTTACAGCGAGGACCAGCAGCTCCTTAGCTTCCAAGTTGCTATCTCTAAATCACCGCCGTCTGAGTGTTTAGTGGTGACATGCTAGAACTCATTAAAAGAGTTGAGATATGTTTTGTTCTCAGATGAGATCCGATTTTAACATGGTGGCTGTGATGTCAGCATAATGATTACGTGTACTCTTGGAGTCAATTTGTTTGCATCTTAAACGCACTGGACCTACACTAGTCTATGGGACAGTTTCCTATTTCCGACTCTAGTCTTTATCCACCACCTTAACAGAAAATATATACTAAGACTGGAAAATGAACCGAGTGTGATACAGTTTGTGATCACCTTCTAAGAGGGCATTTTCCAACAGGATAAAGTTCGCAACTATATGGTTTCTGTAATCCAGTATGCTATACAGAGTGCAAATCTATGATATTGGCTTTATAGATCATCACTTTCTTCACTCAAGAACTTACGGGACATATGTACAGAACAAAATCAGCGGCACCCACGTCTGATTTGACTGATCAAATACAAGAAGCATGTAACTACCTCCTACAAAATTACGCACAACATCTGTACCACACAATTCCTGCGAGTTTGCATGCCTGTATTTAAAATCGTGTTTACTACAATACTTATTAATGGTCCGATGTTCACAATCAAATTAGTTCTTCTCCATATACTTCAACCTGCGATCTTGAAATATGTTACGTAGGCAAATATTTTACCTAATTTCATTCTATTAATTTCATCTTGGTGTTGGGGTTTCCTTTTGCACCTGTGTTTATACATAATTTAAAACACCATGTATCTAACATAACTCTGTATAACAAAATATTACAAAACCGTAGTTCGCAAAAATCTCCATTTCCAATTTCGAAATTCCTCCGATTTTGAATCTCCTCCAAATTCGAAATCCTCACTTACCAGTTTACTTTATTCAGAGAAAGCGCTTGTTTGCGAGTGAGAGAGGAGGGAGAGAGAAAACCAGTTTCTCATTTTCCTAACCAGAGAGATATTCTGGGCAATCATACAGAACTTATGAATGTTTCCAACCATCCAAAATGCATTCGCGCAGTCTCTCTCTTCCAAGTATTGGATTCGAGGCGAGAGAGACAGGAGGCAGTCATGGTTAAAGCATTCCAAAGAAGGATCGATACCCAACCGCAACACAGTGGGACCATTGAATATTTACCTTTGCCCTTAAGCGGGGCATGTTTTGAAGATTTATATCATTTTCCATCCCGCCCTTGGCCAAAGTAAGTGCGCCCCGGCTTGAAAGATTAGGGCCCGAAGAGTTACACTCTCCGGGATTAGATAGAAATATTTGCCCCGCTTCTCAAGAGTGGCTGGCTTCCACCTAATTGTGGATGGTGCGAGTTCTGTGGAGGTTCCTCGGACCTTCATTAATTCCGGACAAATACACTTTTGAGGGAAGCTTTATGGGAAGACGGCTGGCTGTTTGAGTAGCAAAAGATCGTCTGGGCTTAGTAATTCAGCAAGCAGTGACTTTCTGGTGGATGGCAGGTTTAGGTGACGTCAGACTACAAATGCAAACTTAACTTCTATTGAGGGTATTTGATAACAAAACAACCTTCAAATTAAATAAATATTCTTCTCATATACAGATGTATGCAAATAGTTTTGCATATATGTATTTGCTAGCTGAAATTCAGAATATGGCCCCTGTAATATCTAGATTTATTCATACTATTGTCGTTGTTATCGTTTGTTAGATATTTTTATATATATTCGTTTGTTAGATATCGTTTGTTATGTTCGCACAGATTTAGTACATTTAGTGTTATCAAGGACTTCTAAATTGAATCCACATTGTAGCATCGTAGTTTTAAATGTACCTCAAAACCCTGCAGCCCTTCAACCTAACTTATTAATAACGTAATTTATATTTATCACAAAGGGCCATTATTAAGGTTATATCAGCTTTGAAGTAGCTTTTGGAAAGTGTTTTCATTATTTTTATTTATGCTAAATTCTATTTTATTCATATTAGTTATTTGTTGAACACATTGATTTGTTGACTAAATATTTTTATATATTAAATAAAGTAGTACATTAAAAAAGTCGTGTTTTAATTTATTTTTCTTTATTTAATTATCTATTGCACTGCCAAATTTGAAAAAGAATAACATAAGTAGTTTAATTCCTTATTAATCCTCAATACATTTTTCAATAAAAAAAATGCTTAAATTGTAATAAGCATTAAATTACTCTTTAGTAGAACACATTTATTATTTAAACTAAAAACGAATATTTTATATATAAGGTAGCATATTTACAAATAAAGCATATTTGTAAATATGCTTTAATTGACATTTTATTAATATGTTCTGGAAAAGAAAGTATCTGGGAATTATGATAATTTTATATTTTGATGATTGACTATTAAATGGACTCTTAATTGAATTAAATTGACTATTAATGGAATGAAATTGACTATTATTTGAATTAAACTTACTGTTTTGACTATGAAGGAAATTTGTAATTTCAATTTCAATTTAATCCACACATATAATCTCATATATAGAGAAAAACATTAGATTACTATTTGGTAGAACAACTTTTTTATTTAAACTAAAAACAAATATTTATTATATAAGTGTAATTTAATTACAATTATAATAATTTTAAAAATTTATTAGATGAATTAATTTTGTGTCTCACCTTTTTTTTTTTATCTCAAACAAACAAAAAAATGTGTTATTAATATTTATTGAAACAGACGCCACATATATACAGACATGTCCCTGTAAAGAAACACATAAACATTAATCTTTATGCTTCGGACTGACATTATTGCTTGTTGCTGAATATATAGAAAGGGAGATTATTAATCTCCGGAAATCCTGAATTGGCAACAAATAACATCTCTGCGCAAGAAAGGTCGAAGCCCCTCGAGGATCAGTGATATGGATGATCGTCAGAATTATTAAGGATCCATTAATCTATTTTTGAGGAAAGACGTTGGCTGCTGAGTTTTAATGGTGCAAG
Organism: Caerostris darwini; assembly: GCA_021605075.1. Classification (NCBI taxonomy): domain Eukaryota; kingdom Metazoa; phylum Arthropoda; class Arachnida; order Araneae; family Araneidae; genus Caerostris; species Caerostris darwini. Next base: position 161,024 of record BPLQ01009612.1, read on the forward strand.
GGCCAGATTCTGCTATGTCCCGCCACATATCAATCTTTAAATTTTATTAAATTCCTATATCAAAATATTTTTAATTAGTTGCAGTTTATTATTGCCTTTAGAAAATAAAAACATATCATCATAGTAATAATCTCCCATGATGTTAATTAATAAAGGATTAGTAGCATTAAATCTAAGTTGTATCAGTCGTTTAAAATAAAAGCATTGTGATTAAAATGTTTATTAGATAAAACATTATTTAATTTTAAGTAATGAGGAGGCAGTTTTCGGTGAAGAAGATGCTATGGCATGTACGATTAGAAATCTTGTAGATTATATAGTTAAAAATATGTTAAGATTTGAGTCTGGAAAGCCTGTGATTGTCGTTTTTATGAAATAAAGTTTATTATTCATTTCCTTGTCCTAGGTTTTATATCTAGAAGAGTCGGTTGAAGTCTTCGTAATAGTTATTTGTACCATCAAATGGCGCTTCAAAAGAATACGGAAGAAGTTTTTGCTGCATGTAATCGGCTTTTTTTATTAGCGAAATTCCGCATGTCCTGGGACCTTCAGTCGGAATATAATATAAAATGTCTATAAAAAAGTAATTCGTTTTGTATAAAGTCAAATGGATGAAATAGCTTTCTGCTGCAAAAAAAAGACAACGGTTGTGAAGACTTCTCGAAAAAACTCAGTCCTTAAAAGCATGCAGCTCTCCGTTGACGCAGATCATACATGTACCCTAATTTTTGAGCCTTCTCTAAAACAAATCAAGTAGGACTCATACTTTTGTCTTTATAAAAATAATGATCTAAATACGAGGCTGTTTGTAGAAGACTTATCCCAATCAATGAAATCTTTAAAACATGATTCTTTGCTTCTATCCAAGGAGTAATCATTCCACTAAATTTCTAAATATTCAGATTATCTGCATTCAAAGATCCAAGTACTTGCTTTCTTCCCAAAACCAAATAATAGAATGAAGGACGGTTTTTCTAAATGGTGGTTTTTAAATTTGGGATAAATTATTGATTGATATAAAGAATGAGCTGATTTGGGTTTGAATTTCAAGAAATATCATAGTCCTAATTGTTTTCGCCTGAAATTTAAACTTACTTTTCTTGCTATTATATACAAGCAGCTGACTGATTATTTTTTATAAGTGACTAATGAATTTTAATGTTGATTTTGAGGAAACAGAGCACCAGTAGTTAAGTTTAGATAAAAAAAAATTGCTTTATATATTTTAAAAAATTGTTCCGATTATATTCCCCATGCAACGTAATGACCATTTGTTTAGTACTTTAACCTTATTTACCACAAGTTTCAGAATTAGATCCTGGAGGTAGCAAGGAGGTTTTGTCAGTTGTTCGGAATTCACGTTAAACTTTACGTCCAGATCTAATTAGTCAAAAGTGTGTGAAAAATGACAGTAGAAGAGAACACCAAACCGCATGATCTGCTTGATAATATTAATATAGTCAGCATTTCCGCTCATCTTAATTTGAAGTGGTCAATATGGGCTTTGAAAGTCAGCTTGGAGTCAAATAATATGCCTAAAAATTTCACTGTTAACGACGCTGGTGTTTAGTTTCCATTTAATAAAATATTTGTCTGGAAAGAGGATCTTTGAATGCAGATAACGTCTTTTAAAATTTGCACCGATAAATTTTTGAGGTGAAATTACAACGTCATTTTTTTCATTCCTGTCTGAAATGATTTATATTACTAGTTACAACAGCTATTCACTGACTTTAAGTCGGGACTGCTGCAAAAAATTCGCATATCATTTAGGTATAGAGTTCCATGTACTGTAAATGGTAATTGATTTATAATGTCATGAATTCCAGACCAAAAACCCAACCATGTGGTAACCTTCTTGGCAAAAGTACTCAGAAATAATATTATAGATGAAAATATTAAATGTTCTCGTCTGTAACTTTTCAAAAAGATGGGAAAATTTCCTCTGAAATCTTTAGAGCAAAGGTCTAGTAAAATTCCATGATATAGGCTTTCTTCATGTCGAAAAAGATGGCTGTTACATTAATTATTGTAATAATAATGCATTATCTATTGTACAACATCAAGCAGGAATACATTTTGAAGTTTCTATAAGGGCTTTCATTTTAAAGGACATACATTAATATGGTATTTATCAATTTTCCATCAACTTGCATAGCCAGTTAGTCAGAGCAATTTTTCTATAATTCTTAGGATTTGTGGGTATTTGTCCCTGATATTAATAACCTTAATCAATGAGATGGGAAAAACTTGTTCCATCTAGATCATATTACACACACTTAATATACACAGTGATTTCTTACTGAGGATTTTCAGCCTGTTTTAATGGATGTCGTCATGTTCAAAAGTGGACGAATTAGAGTATTAGAGAGCATTTTTTTAAATATTTAACATGAAAATCCTGGTGGAGCTGATCCTTATGTTGGTCAGGACAGGGATCAAATACAGATGTTGTACTGTTGGGCTCTTTGACGACCTTGACAAAGCGTTCTTTCAATGGATCAAATGTTCTTAAACGTTTCCGTAATTTGGATTGGACATTAAGCGCTGCGTTTAAGTCTCCAGACACATACTTTTGGGACCGACCTGCTCCAGACCTTCACACAATTCACCAATTCAAAACAATATAATTCAAATAATTGATCAGCTGTTAGTGATTGAATATTTTAATTATTCTGTTTCGAATTTCACTTTATGCCGAAAGAATGTGCAAGATGCATAAACGAACAAAAAAGAAGAAAATTCCCTTCGCCTTCGGCAAAAAGCCTTTCTTAATTATGTGCCATTCCATGCTACACAGACGCAAAAATATATGCTGTTGGTGTTACTAACCCCCTGGTGGAAGAAAGCCTACACCAGGTCCAAAAGACAACGTCGCAGGCGACTGGTTCATGGCTAAGGGTAATATGCAGCTTCATTTTAGCGTTTAACCGCAAGGGGTGAAGACTGACTAAACCTCAAGACAACGATCTACGATCCTATTAGACCGGGATCTACTGTTTAAAGTGGATTCCGATCCACTGAAAACATCCATGGCCCCGCTGTGTCTCCAACCCAAAAACTGTGGCACCAAGTATCAGAGAGCTAGACACTCGGCCATTCAGGCCCCAAAAAGTATTCTTCTTTATTTAACACTAAAGTTTCGCATTTAAAAAAAATGTTTTTATTTCATTACGTTTCAAATAAATCGTTAAAATATGCCCTTAATTTTCAACAGTAACATAAATTATATAAATAATTAAATTTGATATATAATGAAAAAATAAATCAACATTATCATGTAGCTACACATCAGTTGGTAATTATTTAAATGATATACATAATAATAAAAGTTCATACCAGATTCTCACTTCTTTTAAGTCTATAAATATCATCCAGATTGTATTTGTATATCTATAATTAAAGATATAATATTTTCCTGAATCTTAATAGTATCGGATCATTATTATTTCAACAACATCAAATGCTAATGATTTATGACAGCCAGTATTTAAAAAGTATTAATAATTGAATCACATACAATATTCGCAAATTAAACTAACCAATAAACCAAGTTTTCCTACACTAATATATGTTGCTGACAGAAAGAGGTGGACACTATCCATAAATCTGCGATGTGCATACTTCCTCTGATTAATTCCGAACCGCCTATAAATGAACTCCCCTATCCACTGATTAACTCCAGGCATTTCTGGTACAAAGAGTATGTATCAGTTCCTATAATATCAACTATCGCACACCGAGCTTTTGTTACGTCCAGAAAACGGCGATGCTAAATCCACTTTCGATTTTACCACTACCGGTCGGACATGAGGCGGAATGGCTTTCTATCGGATTTGCAGCTCTGGCCTGTGATTAACTGACAACGACGTCGGGTTAAGGGATATTTGAAATAGCCCACTCTATTGCCATTGACAACCGAATTCATCATCGACCACTCAGCCTAATTATAGACGCCGTTTTACCCAGGAATCCCCCAGAAAGTGAAAATTATTTGCATCGCTTACCATAGTGCTGCTATCTTTGTCACCTGATCGGAAGGTGGATGTCGTTTAAAAATTACGCTGCAGTTGATTTTTATTAATCTTGCACGGTGGAGAGGTTGATGAAGAGTGAATGGAAAGCGAGAGTTCTGCCCACATTATTTTAAATAAGTTGAACATTCCCCTCTGGATTTCCACGTAATATCTGAAAAAAGAATTTAATCTGTTCAAATAATACCTCAGTTTATTATAAAAGATTGGTTTTTTAAAAAGAAAAATTTTTCACAGCAATTTACAGTTTCTATCACTTACCATATAGTTTACTTTTTCACTTGAAAAGGATGGTTAAACATCACTTAATTATAAATCAGTTGGTTGCTTTTTAAATAATATACATATTAATAAATATTCATACCAGATTCTCAATAATTTTTTTCTACCAATATCATCTAGATTATATTGATATGTATCTATACATAAAGACGGCATAACATTTTCTTGCATCTTAATCATATGGGATGATTAATATTTCAACAGATTCTTAACAAACAGGCAAGTAAATTAAACATTATTACAAACTGTGGTGTATATTTAATGAATTTTTTCCATCATTTCCTCATTCTTATACCATCAGAAAGATCTTAACAAGAAAAATCTCTATTTCTTGCCATTTTTGTTGTAACATATCTCATCAATCGCGTGATCCTCATTTCGATATACGGCATATTTAACTTAAGCATGTTAGTTATTTATAAATGTCATTCATTTAAAAAATAATTATTTAACTGTATAATATATTCGGAAATTAAACTTTGTCATCTAATTTTCCTAAACTAATATATGTTGCTGAAGAGGTGGACTGTATACATAAATCTGCGATGTGCATACTTCCTCTGATTAATTCCGAGCCACCTATAAATGAACTTCCCTAACCTCTGAGTAACTCCAGATATTTCTGGTATGTTACAAAGAGTATGTATCAGTTCCGATAATATCAATTACCTCCCACCGAGCTGCCGTTACATCCAGAAAACGGAGCTGCTAATTCCACTCTCGATTTTCCCACCACCGGTCGGACATGAGGCGGAATGGCTTTCTATCGGATTTGCAGCTCTGGCCTGTGATTAACTGACAACGACGTTGGGTTAAGTGATATCTGAAATTGCCTACTCTATTGCAATTGACAACCGAATTCATCATCGACCACTCAGCCTAATTAGAGACGCCGTTTTAACGAGGAATCCCCCAGAAAGTGAAAATTATTTGCATCGCTTACCATAGTGCTGCTGTCTTTGCCACTTGATCGGAAGGTTGATGTCGTTTAAAAATTACACTGCTGTTGATTTTTATTAATCTTGCATGGTGGGCAGGTTGATGAAGAGTGATTGAAAAGTGGAAGGTCTGCCCAAATTATTTTAAACATGATGAACATTCAACTCTGGATTTCCGTCTAATATCTGAAATATGAATTTAATCTGTTCAAATAATACCTCAGTTTGTTACGAAAGCTATTCTTTTTTAAACTAAAATTTTTTTCTTCTAATGTAGCTGGCAAATAGACCGTGATCATCGCCATAGGGGCTGCGCTTATGTTACCAACTTTGCATTACCCAGGTAGCTCGTGTAACTTGAAGGTAAGCCACGGACGTGGAGTAACAATGCCCCCGCAGCGCTCTACGATCCTATTAGGACCAGGACCTACGGCTTCAAGTAGATTCTGAACCACTACAACACCCATGGGCAAAGCCGGAATTTGAACCCGATACCTATGTTACCGAACGGCAGAACACTAGCCATTCGGCCATCAGGCCCCTTAAAGTAAAAATTATTCACAGTAATTTACATTTTGTATCACTTACCATATTCCATATATTTTTTCAGTTGATTGCATGGTTGTTGTTGTTCTAATGCAGCAGGCAAACACTCTTTGATACTTTAAGGCAAGCTCTGCACAAACGTTACTCTCTTAGCACTTCAAAGGAAGTGCGTGTAGCTTGAAGATAAGCCACTGACACGGAGCAACATTATCCCCACAACGCTCATGTTAGACCGGGACCTACGGTTTAAAGTGTATTCCGAACCACTACACACATCCATGACACCACCGGGATTCGAACTCGAAACCTGTAGTACCGAGCGCCAGGGCGCTAGCCACTCGGCCATTCAGGCCCTGATTTGATGGTTAAACATGACTTAATTATGAATCTGTTTGTTACTATTTAAATAATATACGCATTAATAAATATTCATACCACATTCTCAATTCTTTTATGTCTATCAATAACTAGATTATATTTACATGTATATTAACTTAAAGACAATGTAATATTTTCTTGAATCTTAATAATATGGGATAAATTTCAACAGATTCTTAAGAAACACACAAATAAATGAAACATTATTACAAACTGTGCTATATATTTAATGAATTTTTTTCATCATTTCATCATTCTTCCACCAAAAGAAAGAATTTATCAAGAAAAATCTCGATTTCTTACCATTTTGCCGTAACATATCTCATCAATCGCGGGATCCTCTGTTCGAAGTATGGTATATTGAACATAAGCATGCTAATAATTTATTACTGCCATTATTTACAAAGTATTAATAACTGAATTATATAAATTATTCGCAAATTAAATTTACCAAAGAGTCTAATTTCCCTACACTAATATATGTTGCTGACAGAAATAGGTGGACTCTATCCATAAATATGCGATATGCATACTTCCTGTGATTAATTCTGAGCCACCTATAAATGAACTCCCCGATTCATTGATTAACTCCAGACATTTCTGGTACAAAGAGTATGTATCAGTTCCAATAATATCAATTACCTCACACCGCGCTACTGTTACGTCCAGAAAACGGCCCCGCTAAATCCACTCTCGATTTTCCCACTACCGGTCGGACATGAGGCGGAAGGGCTTTCTATCGGATTTGCAGCTCTGGGCTGTGATTAACTGACAACGAAGTCGGGTTAAGTGATATTTGAAATAGCCCACTCTATTGCAATTGACAACCGAATTCATCATCGACTACTCAGCCTAATTAGGGACGCCGTTTTACCCAGGAATCCCCAGAAAGTGAACATTATTTGCATCGCTTACCATAGTGCTGCTATCTTTGTCACTTGATGGGAATGTTGATGTCGTTTAAAAATTACGATGAGTGATATTTAATAATCTTGCATGGTGGACAGCTTGATGAAGAGTGAATGAAAAGTGGAAGTTCTGCCCAAATTACTTTAAACATGAGGAACATTTCCCGTCTGAATTTCCGTCTAATATCTGAAATATGAATTTAATCTTTTCAAATAATACCTCAGTTTCTTATGAAAGCTATTCTTTTTTAAACTAAAAATTATTCACAGTAATTTACATTTTCTATCTCTTGCCCTATTCCTTACATTTTCACTTGATTGGATGGTTGTTGTAGTTCTAATGCAGCTGGCAAACACTCTTTGATGCCTTAAGGCAAGCTCTGCATAAACGTTACTCTCTTAGCACTAGAAAGGAAGTGCGTGTAGCTTGAATATAAGCCACTGACATGAAGCAACATTACCCCCGCAACGCTCTACGATCATCTTATACCGAGACCTACGGTTTAAAACGTATTCCGAACCACTACTCACATTCATGACACCACCAGGATTCGATCCCAAAACCTGTGGTACCGAGCGCCAGAGCGCTAGCCACTCGGCCCATCAGGCCCTGATTGGATGGTTAAACATGACTTAATTATGAATCTGTTTGTTACTATTTAAATAATATACATATTAATAAATATTCATACAACATTCTCAATTCTTTTATGTCTATCAATAACTAGATTATATTTACATGTATATTTACTTAAAGACAATGCAATATTTTCTTGAATCTTAATTATATGGGATATATTTCAACAGATTCTAAAGAAACAGACAAATAAATGAAACATTATTACAAACTGTGGTGTATATTTAATGAATTTTTTTCATCATTTCATCATTCTTCCACCATCAGAAATAATTTTATGAAGAAAAATCTCAAATTTCTTACCATTTTGTTGTAACATCTCATCAACCGCGGTATCCTCTGTTCGATGTATGGTATATTTAACATAAGCATGCTAATGATTTATTACTGCCATTACGTAAAAAGTATTAATAACTGAATTATATAAATTATTCGCAAATTAAATTTAACAATAAGTCTAATTTCCCTACACTAATATATGTTGCTGACAGAAAGAGGTGTATTATGTCCATAAATCTGCGATGTGCATATTTCCTCTGATTAATTCCGAACCGCCTATAAATGAACTACCCCTGTCCACTGATTAACTCCAGGCATTTCTGGTACAAAGAGCATGTATCAGTTCCGATAATATCAATTACCTCACACCGCGCTGCTGTTACGTCCAGAAAACGGCCCCGCTAAATCCACTCTCGATTTTCCCACTACCGGTCGGGTATGAAGCGGAATGGCTTTCTATCGGATTTGCAGCTCTGGCCTGTGATTAACTGACAACGACGTCGGGTTAAGTGATATTTGAAATAGCCCAGTCTATTGCAATTGACAACCGAATTCATCATCGACCACTCAGCCTAATTAGGGACGCCGTTTTACCCAGTAATCCCCCAGAAAGTGAAAATTATTTGCATCACTTATCATAGTGCTGCTATCTGTGTCACTTGTTCGGAAGGTTGATGTCGTTTAAAAATTACGATGCGATGATTTTTATTAATCTTGCATGATGGAGAGGTTGATGAAGAGTAAATGAAAAGTAGAAGTTCTGCCCAAATTATTTTAAACATGATGCACATCTCCCTCTGGATTTCCACGTAATATCGAATATATGAATTTAGTCTGCTGAAAGAGTATCTCAGTTTATTATTAAAGCTGTTCTATTTAAAATAAATTATTCACAGTAATTTACATTTTGTATCACTTACCATATTGCTTACATTTTCACTTGATTGGATGGTTAAACATGGCTTACTTATATACCAGGTGGTTGCTATTTAAATAATAAAGATATTAATAAATATTCATACCAGATTCTCAATTCTTTTTTGTCTACAAATACCATCTAAATTATATTTACATATATACTTAAAGACAATATAATATTCTCTTGAATCTTAATAATATGGGATTATAATTATTTCAACACATTCTTAACAAACAGACAAATAAATCAAACATTACTACAAACTGCGGTACATATTTAATGAATTTTTCCATTATTTAATACATCTCTATATGTGCACCATCAGAAAAACTCATCAATTCTTGATTTTTTTGTCATATTTGTAGTTATATACATCAATCTTCTTCAGTGATCCTTTGTTCGATACACGGTATCTTTAACCTAATGGTGTTAATGAATTATAACTGTCATTATTTTTAAACTATTAACAATTTAATTACATATAATATTCCCAAGTTAAACTTACTAATAAATCCAATTTTCTTACACAATATATGTTGCTGACAGAAATAGGTGGGTTCTATCCATAAATCTGCGCTCTGCATACTTCCTCTGATTATTTCCGAGCCACCTATAAATGAACTCCCCCATTCACTGATTAACTCCAGACATTTCTGGTACGAAGAGTATGTATCAGTTCCGATAATATCAATTACCTCACACCGAGCTGCTGTTACGTCCAGAAAACGGCCCCGCTAAATCCACTCTCGATTTTACCACTACCGGTCGGACATGAGGCGGAATGGCTTTCTATCGGATTTACAGCTCTGGCCTGTGATTAACTGACAACGACGTCGGGTTAAGTGATATTTGAAATAGCCCACTCTATTGCAATTGACAACCGAATTCATCATCGACCACTCAGCCTAATTAGAGACGCCGTTTTAACTAGAAATACCCCAGAAAGTGAAAATTATTTGCCTCACTTACCACAGTGCTGCTATCTTTGTCACTTGTTTGGAAGGTTGATGTCGTTTAAAAATTACGCTGCAGTTGATTTTTATTAATTTTGCCCGGTGGAGAGGTTGATGAAGAGTGAATGGAAAGTTGAAGGCCTGCCCAAATTATTTTAAACTGGATGATAAAGACTTCCATCTGGATTTCCACATAATATCTGAAATATGGATTTAATAGTTTTAAATATTATGAAAACTTTACTTTTTTAAATACTGGTTCTTTAGAAGGAATTACATTTTTTGTATCACTTATTATAGTGCTTAATGAAAAGTGGAAGGTTTGTCTAAATTATTTTGAACGCGGTGAACATTTCCCTCAGGATTTCAGCGTAATATCGGAAATATGCATTTATTATTTTGAAATAATACCTCAACAGTACCTGAATGGCCGAGCGTCTTGCGCTCTGGGGCTCGGTACCACAGGTTTCGGGTCCGAATACCGGCGGTGCCATGGATGTTTGTAGTGGTTCGGAATACACTTTAAACCGTAGGTCCAGGCCTAACAGGATCGTAGAGCGTTCCGGGACCATTGTTACTCCGCGTCCGTTGCTTTCCTTCAAATTACACGCGCCCCCTGGGAAACGCAATGAGAGTAACGTCTGTGCAGCGCATGCCTTAAGGCATCCAAGACCAAACTGTCTAAGTGTTTGCCAGCTGCATTAGATAGAAAAAATAATACCTCAGGTTATTTGAAAATCTTTTCTTTTTAAAATAAAAATTCTTCACAGTAATCTACATTTTGTATCACTTACTCTATTGCTTAATTTTTCACTTGAATGGATGGTTAAACATGACTTTATTATAAATCAGTTGGTTGCTTTTTAAATAATATACATATTAATAAAAAACTCATACCAGATTTACAGTTCTTTTATGCCTAAGAATACAATCTAGATTATATTTATATGTATATATACTTAAAGACAATGTAATATTTTCTTGAATCTTAATAGTGTGGGATATAACACTCATGTCCATAAATTAAGCATAATGAAATTCAGGCAAAGAAAGAGACAGAAGCAAAACAAATTTGACTTATTTTTAAAGTCTATTTATTAAACAAAAGGTAAATAGCATAAAAGATGCTATATGTTTGACATAATTAATAAAAATTGCGGTTTATATTCCCTGGAGCAAATTTCAAAAAAGAACCTATTTACAAAAAAACAGCATAACATGGTTAGTATGATGGTTAATATGGAGTATGTCTCCCGGACGGTGCAATACAGGCCTTACAACGCCTAGGCATGCTGAGTATCAAATTATCAATCTGATCTTGGGGAATATTACACCACTCATCAAGCAATGCCCTCCGAAGTTCTGGTTGACAGGAGGGAGGGAGTTGACGGGCTACAATTCGTCGGCCAAGCATATCCCACACATGCTGTATTGGATTCATATCCGGTGAGTATGTTTGCCAAACTATACGGGTGATATCCTCCAATTGAAGGCTTTCGTCTACAATGTTTGCACGGTGAGAACGGGCGTTGTCATTCATAAACAGAACTTCAGCACCCATGGCGCCCAGAAACAAAGTACTTGTTGTCCCAGAATGACATCCCGATGACATCCATCGCTACACTCTGGACACGCAGGTCAGTTCTAGAACCAAGAATAATTCCTCCCGAAACGAGCCATCCTGCACCACCGTAACGGTGCCGTTCAATGGTGTTCTCTTGGTGGAAACGGGTACCTGGCGCTCTCCATATGAAAGTCCGGCGAGAATCAAACTGCATACTAAACCTGGACTCGTCGGAAAACATCATACCACTGTTGCGGTGTCCACAATGCATGCTCTCTACTCCAGGTTAATCGCAGGCGACAGTGAGTTGCGGTAAGTGGAACACATCTGACAGACCTATGAGCATAGAGACCAATGTGCCCTGAGCGTCTGTACACGGTCTGCCTTGAAACTGTCGTACCGGTAGCTGAAGAGAGCTGACGACATAGGTCTGATGCTCTGCTCCGTCTGTTTCTTTTGGCAGTAACTGCTAAATACCGGTTCTCATTCGGCGTTGTAATTCGGTGGCGACCTGTGCTGTAACATCTACTCACATTACCATCATCTTGTAATCGTTGTCAAGATGACACTCTGGGCGATTCCAAGTTCCTCGGTCCGATAATTCTCCCACGTAAAAAATCATCCAAATGCTTCCTTTGTGCCATAACTATGCGGTTATTGCACTGAAAGGTTTTAAGGCGCTTGTAAACAATTTTATTTCTTTGCCACCATTCCTTATATACCCCTCTCTTACACTTTCGTCATTGTGACGTACTATCCGCGCCATCTGGTGGTTTCCGGTAATTTGCATATTCTTCTTCAAGTTGTGTGTGATAATTCTACAGGTGAAATTTTTATTTTAGAGTTCAATTTCTGTGTGATTCAGAATTATCCTTAATTTATGGACATGAGTGTATTTCAACAGATTGTTAACAAACAGACAAATAAATGAATCATTATTACAAGCTGTGGTATATATTTAATGAATGTTTTGGTCAGTTAATACACCTCTATATGTGCAGCACCAGAAAAAAATTATCAAGAAAATTCTCGATTTCTTGCCATTTTTGTTGTGACATACATTCTCAATCGTCATCAGTGATGCTTTGCTCTAATAAGATATCTTTAACATTTTGTTTCCTTTCTAATGCAGCTGGCAAACGCTTAGACAGCTTGGTCTTGGATGCTTTAAGGCAAGCGCTGCACAGACGTTACTCACTTTGCATTAACCAGGGGGCGTGTAACTTGAAGATAAGCCACGGACGCGGATTAACAACGCCCCCGCAACGCTCTACGATCATGTTAGACCGGGATCTACGGTTTAAAGTGGATTCCGGAACACTGCAAACATCCATGGCACCGCCGGGACTCGAACCCGAAACCTGTGGTACCGAGCGCCAGAGCGTTAGTCACTCGGCCATTCAGGTGCGATATCTTTAACATAACCTTGTAGAAAGAAGTTGAAGGGTATAATAAATGGTATGTGAAGTATCAAGGATTATATTTTTCTATTATTTATAGTCGAAAATTAGCCAGCAAATAATTTTAAAAATAATGTAAGATGCTTTCCGTGATTTATCTCTCATGTAGATGAATCAGGAGCTGTGGTAATAATGCTTAGAGTTCGGCCAATAATTGTTAGGTGTTTACCAATGATGTTAACATCTACTGTCTATGTTAAGGATTGTTTTGCATCATTTAATGCATCGCTATATGTGCACCATCAGAAAAAAATTATCGTCGAAAATTAGCCGTATATCATCTCATAAACTACATTTCATCATTGTGCTGTACATCTTCATTGTACCATTAACCTCTTACCTAGACAACATCATGTTTACAAGTCATAAAAACCTTTAAGTAATAGAATTCAAAGCAATCATATTTCATAAAATATGCTTTTTTTATAATTCCACTGTTAGTGATACATTTCTTTCACAATTAAAATATTTCTATATTATTTAGTAAAGGAAAATGAATTTATAATTTAAAACAATAAAAAAAAATCTAAAACAACTCAAAATTAATTATTACATATGACTATAAATAGATTTTGTTGGATCACTTATTTGCAAGATACTATAACAAATTCTTATGCAACATCATTTTTTTTTTTTTTTTTGAAGGGTTTTTATAGAATTTTTATCTTTGTTTATTTTGTTCAACCTAGGCCGCATTTCATTTCAGAGCATTGCATGAAAACATAGTAATAATAAATTACGGGGCTTACTTTTATTTGATCCGAAAAGCGTGACGAGGAATAACTTGTGAAGATTATGTAAGATATTATATAAGATTTATTAATAATGCATAAAAAGTAATAACGAAATAACACACTGAAATAAAGTAATGCATTAATTTAATAACCATAGTTCAACATATATATTATTTAAATAAAGGTAATGGTGTGATGTATTCTTATTTAGTGTGATGTATTCTTCTGATGCTTGTGATTTTCTAATTCGAATTATCGGAATTAATTCATTTTTATGTACATTTATGAAAGCATGCTATATTATTAAAATTAAATTTCATATATATCTTATTTAGTGTGATGTATTCTTCTGATGTATATTTTCTTATTTGGATGATCGGAATTAATTAATTTTTTAATTACATGTATAAAATATTATTAAAATTACTTTTCATAAATATATTGCTTAGTTTTATATATTCTTCGGAAGCTTGAAGATGCCTGGTTGCCAAATGGCTATAGCACTGGCCTTTAGAATTCCATGCTTCAGGTTCGAATCACGGTGATAGATGCATGTTTTTTTAGTGGTTCGTAATCCACTTTAAACTATAGGTCCCGGCCTGTTTAACCCTCGTGTGCACAAGATGACCATAGAGCGACAAACCAGTCTGACGGCTTATATTATGTAAATAGTTCATTGTTTAATTATAGTTATGAAAACATATTGCTAAAATTGCATTTCTTCTATATATTACTTAGTGTGATGTATTATTCTAATGCTTGTGATATTTTTATTCGGATTATCGGAATTAATTCATTTTTTATTTGTATTTATGGAAATGTATTTTTAAAATTACATTTCATTATATACAAGTAACAAAAAAGATAAATCTAATTATTGACATTTTTTATTTCTATAAAACTGTAATTTATATGTAAAAATAAATAAATAAATAAAAGCATGACAATTTCCATTGAAACAGACAGCTTTGTATTTGATTTTTGAAAATGGAAACATAAAGCTCTCACTTTAAAAAAATAGGAAAATTGCATCAAATAAAAAGCGTCAAGCAGAAAATAAACTATTCTGACAGAAGGAAGACTTTTACTTGAATCCAATTTAAAGAACCATCCGATTGCCATGAGCAAATAAACGTGACGTCCGGGTAAAATTAGATAATCAGAATAGATTTAATATAGTTTTCTGAGCATTCACTTTAAAAAACGGTAATTAATAGAATACTTTTTATCTGTTTAAGTTGACTTAGATAAGAAAACCAGTAATACCGAAATTCATTCCATTCATGGCATAGTGGTAACAATCAAAGACCAGTATACAATAATTTGTTTTCAAATATAATTCATGAAATAATATACATAATAATCATACATTAAAAATTAATCATATAATTAGCATACATTATATATTAGTCATACATTATACATAATAATCATCATTATTATGTATTATTGAAAGTATGCATAATATTGATGAGTATGTCGGCTTGTGTGCAAAACTCATCAGTAGGCAGAAAAGAGTTTTCTGGATTTCTTCCCAAATAATACAAATTGAATGAAGTTAATTCCGAAATTCTTAATGAAAAGTAAACCATTCCACTTTATTGTCTATTATGTGCAACACAATGTCTGCGGTATGAAAATAATTTTGTACTATAAAAAAAAATAGTTAATTTAAATCCGTGCCATACTCAATTTATAATATTACCACAAAATAGACGGATATTGTTTTTAAAAGCGAGATTTTGCGTGTCCTTCACCGCTTGTGGCCTGGTGGCCAATTAGCCAGCGCTCTGACATTTGGTATCATAGGCTGCAGGTTCGAATCCTAGCGGTAATATGGATGTTCGTTAATGATTCGGAATCCACTTTAAACTGTAGGTCCCAGTCTGTTTAGGCCTCGTGTGCATAATATGACCGTAGAGCGACAAACGAAGCCAAATCTTAGCCTCTTTCAATTTTGGACATTTTTACTGAATTTTTTTGAAAAGCTTTTTGTTGTAATTTACTCCTCATTGTGCGGCAGCTTGTTACGGACACATTGAAAATGGAGTGCAATGTAGACCTATCTTCTAGTGGTGCATCTTAGGCAACGTTCTATATTGTTAAATGGTCTACAGTTTCCAGTATGTGATCTAGCTGCTGTCTAAACTGTCGCCCAGTTGATATGTGTGTATTTCAATGGAATGTTGATGGCTTGTCTCAATCAAAAAGAACTGATCTCGTCCACACATGAATTCTTTCAGTGTCAGAATTAGGTGCGAAGGCTGGCTTTGGGGAATATGCACTTTGTGCTTCAGTAGATGGGCATTATGGATGCGTGAAAGAACTCTCGAGGGATTTCAGCAAGATGGTGTGTAATGCTGGATTTCAAGTCAGGTAAAGTCCTAATTCCTCCTCCATAAACACGGTCTTTTAGGAATCCCCACAACCATAATCCGCAGGCATTTATGTCGGGTGAACGGGAAGGTCAGGCATCCGGAAAAGCTTTGGATATTACATGATTCTCTCCAAAGTTAGCACAAAACAGTTCTTTGACTTGGCGCAAAATGTGAGGAGTTGCTCCATTTTGCATGAAGACAGTGGACTGTAAGCATTGTCGTTCCTGTAAAACAAGAATGACCTATTGTCGAAGGAGTTTACTGTACCTTGCACTAGTGACAGAGCACGTTTTAGGGCCTTGAGGAGCGAGAGTTTAAAGAAAAACGGTCCGAGGATAAAATCAACAGTAACTCCATACCATGCAGTCATATAATCAGAATGCAGTGGTTGTTAGTTCATGACATTAGGAGGTAAATCATCCCATATGCGGCAATCTTGATAATTTACAGCTCCATATAAAAGAGATCTCCTCATTTGACCATAGGATTTTCTAAGTCCACGCGACATCAACTTCCATTCTTGCCAAAAATCGGCAAGCAAATTCATAGCGTGTTTGGTGGTCTTGAGGTTGCAGCATTTGCACCACGTGGATCTTATAAGGATTTAATTTTAAAATGGATCGCATAATTTTTCGTATTGTCGACCACGGAATCGCCAACTCATGTGACACCTATCGAGCACTGGAAGAGGAAACTAAAAACTGGAAGAGAAGACTTTTTTCAACCACAGCAGTAGCAACTTCTTCGATAGTTTTATTCGCAACTGGTTTCCAGCTTTTTTTCTTTAAGCACACCCAAGTCTCCAGTCTCTTTAAATTTCATAACCATATTCTTAAAAACATTCTTCGACGTGGGTCTTTTTCATAACCCCTTTAAACGACGATATTCACGCAGTGCAGCTAAGCTGCTGTTGCCGTTCTATTAAAGCAGTTTTACCTATAAAAATTCGATCCTTCTTCTATAAAGGCATGATTAACCATGACAAAGGCAGGAAGAATCATTTTGTGGCTCTGACTGCAAGACTCTTTATGGCTTGACTAATTTGCAGAAGGAATTTTCGAAAATTCCCACCTGATGGTCAAAATTCGAGCTATTTGTTTTATTGCAAAAGTCTTTTCCCCTTTGTCCATATACCGTATGTACCAAGTTTCTTCTAAATTCGCTGTGTAGAACGGATTCTAGAGGAGTCTAAATAGTAACTTTAATTATAAATAGTGTTATATGATTTATGCTTATGAATGATAGATGATTTACACTCATGTCCATAAATTAAGGATAATGAAGTTCAGGCAAAGAAAGAGACAGAAGCAAAACAAATTTGACTTATTTGTAAAAGTCTATTTATTAAACAAAAGGTAAAGAGCAAAAAAAGATGCTATATGTTTGACATATTTAATAAAAATTGCGATTTTTACTCCCTGCAGCAAATTTCAAAAAAGAACCTATTTACAAAAAACAGTATAGCATGGTTAGTATGATGGTTAATATGGAGTATGTCTCCCGGACGATGCAATACAGGCCTTACAACGAAAAGGCATGCTGAGTATCAAATTATCAATCTGATTTTGGCGAATATTACACCACTCATCAACAATGCCCTCCGAAGTTCCGGTTGACAGGTGGGAGGGGTTGACGGGCTGCAATTCGTCGGCTAAGCATATCCCACACATGCTCTATTGGATTCAAGTCCGGTGAGTATGCTGGCCAAACCATTCGGGCGATATCCTCCAATTGAAGACATTCGTCAACAATGTTTGCACGGTGAGGATGGGCGTTGTCATCCATAAACAAAAAGTTCAGCACCCATGGCGCCCCGAAACAAAAGTACATGTTGTTCTAGAATGACATCCCGATAGATGTGGCCTGTCATCCTTACACTCTGAACATGCAGGTCAGTTCTGGAACCAAGAAAAGTCCTCCCCAAACGATCCATCCTGCACCACCGTAACGGTGTCGTTCAATGGTGTTCTCTTTGTGGTAACGGGTACCTGACGCTCTCCATATGAAAGTCCGGCGAGAATCAGACAGCAAACTAAACCTGGACTCGTCGGAAAACAACACACCAGACCACTTTTGCGGTGTCCACAATGCATGCTCTCTACTCCAGGTTAATCGCAGGCGACAGTGAGTTGCGGTAAGTGGAACACATCTGACAGGCATACGAGCATATAGAACAATGTGCCCTAAGCGTCTGTACACGGTCTGCCCTGAAAATGTCGTACCGGTAGCTGAAGAGAGCTGACGAGACAGGTCTGATGCTGTACTCCGTCTGTTTCTTTTGGCAGTTAACTGCTAAATACCGGTCCTCATTCGGCGTTGTAACTCGGGGGCGACCTGTGCTGTAATATACTCACATTACCATCCTCTTGGAATCGTTGCCAAAACCTGGATCTGGGCGATTCCAAGTTCCTCGGATACTTCCAGCTGGGTATGTCCACATCCCAGTCGTCCGATAATTCTACCACGTAAAAAATCATCCAAATGCTTCCTTTGGGCCATAACTATGCGGTTATTGCACTGAAAGGCTTTTAAAACGCTTGTGAACAATTTTACTTCTTTGCCACCATTCTTTATATACCCCTCTCTTACACTCTCGCCATTGTGACGTACTATCCGCGCCAGCTGGTGGTTTCCTGTAATTTGCATATTCTTCTTCAAGATGTGTGTGATAATTCTACAGGTGAAATTTTTATTTTAGAGTTCAATTTCTGTGTGATTCTGAATTATCCTTAAATTATGGACGTGAGTGTACTTCGTCCTGCTCAACGCCTTTGTGGTCATTAAAGAATTGCTGTCATTAGAAATCTGTGAAATTTTAATCTTATCTTTTCAAAATATAAAAGGATAATAATATTTAAAAACTATAATTCTTGGATATTTAATTTAATTATAATACATATTACGATACATAAGTCACAAATCAGCATTTTTGAATGCTTAAACAAAGGATATATTTTCTTTTTAGCATTTTATGTAGTAAATCAACGGTATTATAACTATTGAAAAATCCATGAAGCTATTCTGAATTATATTACTGCTGATATTTTCTGTTCTTGAAAATATGAATGCGATATTGTCATTGTTAGTAGCATCCATATTTAATGGATAAATACAGATAACTCATAGAGAATCATATCCTATTGAGCTCGCAATTTCGCTTTAATGCATCTAGAATTAGAAGTTAATAGCACAAAATTCCTTGACTAGGTAAGGTATTACAAACACATAACTACATATATAGAAGATAATTATTCGTAGCTTAGGCAAACACGTTTCTAACAGACCGCTTTATGTGTGTAAGAGTAAACGGAGTAAGTTTGTGTAAGCTGTAAATATTGATTGCAAGCAAATTTACGAGCAGAGGAGTTTGCAGTGGACGCTTTCAATGGAATTATTACATGATAAATTTAATTAGCAAGCCTTACTTACATTTTTAGCATAATAATAGTGAAACAGTAAAACTACATTTATAAAATATTATTTTAATTAATAAAATTAATAAATATTATTTTATTTTTTGTTTAATATTGTATATAATTTTCTACTAAATTGATGAAATAAATTGGCACTATACGAGGTATTTTATTACGCATTTATACATGATTGAATGAATTATGATACACTTTTAGGATGAACAATTATATGCTTTATGATGAGCAAAAGAAATATTAGATATTAAATGTTAAATAAAGCAACTAATCATTTGAAAATCAACGAAAAATCACTTATTGACATAATTTTAGTAATATAATAGAATATTTATCTAAAACTATCTATGTATGTTTTTAAGTATGTAATAACGGTTGTATGATAAAACATTTTAATTCGTATAAAATAACGTGTGTCTAAAAGACTGGCTGGTAAAAAATTCAAAAGCAGGTAGTTGTGATGGAAAAATATTTTGTAAGGGAAAGTGTGTGTGGGAAAGAGGCGTTGAGATGATAGAGGTTGATATTTAGATCGTAGCTGAAAGCGGTTTTCTGGTGATAAAATAGCTGGTAAAGCAGATCTGGTTTTCTTTAAATATTTTGTGAATTATTCATATTTATAAGATTTGAAGTTTGACAACATGCATTTTATATATGATCTGTGAACAGAAATTTAAAAGCAAAGAATTCAAAAAAATTCAAAAGCTATCTATTTCCGGAACTTGCAAAATTTCTCCAGGTGTCCGCCGATCAATATGGTTTCGGCAAGATGAAGCCCTAGGTTTTTTTAGCAGAAATATCAGCAATTAGTTCAAAGTCTACTTATGATTGGATGGGGTGGGCCAGTTCACCATACTTACCAAATATGACATGCATATATACCTTCTGTGTGCACATATAGAGCATGATCTACAAAAATCCCAATGTGTCTGTCCAATGCAGATTTAGTAACCAGGCTCTCGCTGCTACTGAACATGTCCAAGGATAGATTTGACGTACGCAACTCTGTAAACTGCGTTAGTAAATCTTGAATTACTACAGGTTGATGGTCTTCCGATCACTTATTGTAAAAAGGTTAATTATTAAAGTGGTTTTTTATTTTATTTTTTACTTTACCTGTCTTTTCTGGATTTATTGCTGTTCATATCTTCCTTATTTGTTTTTCATATTCTCTGTTAGCACTTATATGTGTCGTTTCTGTCCACACATTCCATAAGAAAAATCTAGATATTTAAATCATATGTTACCTGTCTTTACATTCTTGCTACATAGTTTTGAGACACTCCAACCTTATATATAAAGAACAAAACACACTAATGCAACAAAGAAAAACTGAAAAAGAAGTACATTAGAAACACATCCAATTTGTAGAAGAACAATCGTGTGCACGCTTCATACAAATTGTATAACAAAACCATCTTAGAATTTGCATTTGAATGTCTGCAATACTGGAATTTCCGATACTTGAAGTGCCCCCCATAACTATGCATCTCTCTCTCTCTCTCTCTCACACACACAAAAAAAAAAAAAACAGTGTTGCCGCTGAAAATATGACCAGAATCTGTTTCAAAATATGTATACAAATTTGATATTCCTAATTCATGATATTTCATATATCTCACATACATATATAATATAAATTATTCGTGTGTGTAACCTGTCAAGGCCTACAGAAATTTATCATGTTTATTCCATCATACATATGCAAGCTATGTTCTGAAAAAACACCCTATTTAAACAAATTATTAATGTTTAGAACTCTAGACACAGATTATTAATGTCATAAGGAATTTAATAAGGATAACAAATTCTACATAAAAAAAAAAAAAAAAGCATTTCTAATTTAGGAATTTAAATTACAGCACATACAACAAACTTTACCTCATCATTCCTTTAAAGAAACTTCACCAAAACACACTCCTTTTCCATACCAGAAATTAAGAAAGCAGAGAAATCCACTAGATACGGTTACGATTAAAAACAAATTCAAACAGAAGAGCATTAATTAATTCGTCTTTGGTGTGTCTGAGCACACAGGATTTACACAGACGAGTGGAGTTTATGAATATTGATTAGCAACCACCATGAGCATCGTCACACATACGGTCACTTCCAATCAATTAAATTCTAAGTCCTGGTAGCACCCCTGCATTCAAGTTTTCTGATCAGTTTGTGTGGGAAAACTATCCAACGGAATTCTTGCCTGCCGACCGACTGTCAGCGGGGGTGTCGGCGGAGATCAAAGGGCTGAAAATAGAATGGAAATGTCAAAACTTGGGGCGAATGCTCGACATGTGTGAAATGGGTTTGGAGAATTGACCCGAGGTTTGTACTGAGATACGAATTAATAGGAGGGGGATTCGAGTGCTTGGCTGTTTTTCTTCTGCGGTTAGATAGGAGAAAATAACTACTAAAGGAAGAGTGGATTTTGTTAAAATAAGGATTTGATAAGGGATGGTAGCTTGGCTGGTTTACTACTGAGAGATGGAAGATGTTTTTTAAATTAATTAACTGAAATTTAAACACATCTTATTCATACATTAAAAATTATTGAATGCAATTTTCTCATCAATATATACGATATTCCAACCTAAACAGACAACTATGAAATAAATAGTAATGAATATAAATAAGTGACACAATGGCCAAGTGGCTAGCGCTCGGCGCCACGTGTATCTGGTTCGAGTTCAACCATTGCCAGAGATGTTTGTAGTGGCTCTGAATCCATTTTAAACCGTAGGTCCCGGTCTCATATGACTGTAGAGCGTCACGAAGACAAGTCAAACTTCTACCTACGAGGTGCTTCATTCACAATAGATGTTGTCCCTGTTTCCTCCATCCATGAATCCACACAGGTTCGTGGGCTTGGGGTAAATGTCTACCATCTAGATAAAAATCCACAACGACATATTACTTTCACAAAAATATCTATAAGATTAAAGTCAATAGCAATTATAGTGTCTCTGGGTAAAATATGACCACAATCTTTGTTAAGATATGTATGAAAATTTTATATTCCTAATTACATAAGACATTTAATGTATTTTTCAAACATATACAATAATAATTACAAATGTGGGGGTCTATCAAGACCTACAGATATTTACCACGTTCATTCCAATATGTATACACGCTAATCTTTGCTTGTCAGTTCTGAAATCCAACCTTATTTAAATAAATTATTAGTGAATACCACTCTGAATACATGGATCATAATTGCCACATGGAATTTAATAAGGATAACAAGTAACACAATAACAATTTAATAAAGATAATAAAAAAGAAATTCCTTCTAAGAATTTAAATTACAGCATATCCAACAAACTTTACCGCATCATTCCTTTAATGAAACTTCTACCAAAGCTCACTCCTTTCTGCAACCAAAAATTAAAAATGCAGAAACCCAGTAGCTACGGTTACGATTAAAAACAAATTCAAACAGAAGAGCATTAATTAATTCGTCTTTGGTGCGTCTGAGCACACAGGATTTACACAGACGAGTGGAGTTTATGAATATTGATTAGCCACCACCATGAACGTCGTCACACATACGGTCACCTCCAATCAATTAAATTCTATGTCCTGGTACCGCCTCTGTATTCAAGTTTTCTGATCAGTTTGTATGGAGAACTATCCATCGGAATTCTTTCCTGCCGACCAACTGTCAGCGGGGGTGTCGGCGGAGATCAAAGGGTTGAAAATAAAATGGAAATGTCAAAATTCGGGGCGAATGCTCGACATGTGTGAAATGGGTTTGGAGAATTGACCTGAGGTTTGTACTGAGATACGAATTAATAGGAGGGGGATTCGAAATCTTGGCTGTTTTCCTTCTTCGGTTAGCTAGGAGAAAATAAATACTAAAGATATTTGATAGCGGAAGAGTGGAGTTTGTTAAAATAAGGATTTGATAAGGGACGAGAGATTGAATACTGAAAGGTAGAAGATATTTTTAGATTAATTAACTGTGCTTTAATGATATAATTTATGTATAATAATATCTCGTCGAAGGAAATTTCACATTAATATACAACATCACAACTTAAACAGACAACTATGAAATAAATAATAATGAATATAAATAAGGGTCATGGCGGCCGATGATTAGACTCACGCTGGGGACACATGTTATTGTCGCTGGGGACACATGTATCGGATTGGTGACCCGGCGGTGCCAATGATGTTTGAAGTGGTACGGAATTCACTTTAGGCTGTAGGTCCCCGTCTCATATGACTGCGTAGAGCGTCACGGAGCCAAGACAAACTTCTATCTAAGAGTGCTTCATCACAATAGAAGCTGCCCCCTTTTCCTTCATCCATGAGTCCACACTGGTTGATGATGTTTATCACTGATGGTTGACTAGATGTCAACCATCTAGATAAAAAAAAAATCAACTACATATTCATTTTGCAAGAATATCTATAAGATTCAAATTAATAGCAACTATTGTGTTTCTGGGGAAAATATGACTATAGTCTGTGTCAAGATAAGCATAAAAATTTTATATTCCGAACTTTATAAGAAATTTAATGCATTTCACATACATGTATAAGATAAATTGCTTGTGTGGAAGGTCTTTTGTGACCTAGCGATATGTACCGTGTCTATTCCGGTATACATATGAACGCTAATCTTTGCTTGTCTGCTCTGAAACCTAATTCTATTTAAAGAAATTTTTAATGTGTACAGCTCTAGACAGAGGGATCATTAATGTCATAAGGAATTTAATAAGCATAACAAGTTTTATAAAGAAATCAAAAAGCATTTCTAATTTAGGAATTTAAATTACTGCTCATCTAATAATCTTTTTTGCTTTAATGAAACTTCAACCAAAACTCATTCCTTTTCCCTGCCGAAAATTAAGAAAGCAGAGAAATTCAGTAGCTACGGTTACGATTAAAAACAAATTCAAACAGAAGAGCATTAATTAATTCGTCTTTGGTGTGTCTGAGCACACAGGATTTACACAGACGAGTGGAATTTATGAATATTGATTAGCAACCACCATGAGCGTCGTCACACATACGGTCACTTCCAATCAATTAAATTCTAAGTCCTGGTAGCACCCCTGCATTCAAGTTTTCTGATCAGTTTGTGTAGGGAAACTATCCATCAGAATTCTTGCCTGCCGACCGAATGTTAGCGGGGGTGGCGGCGGAGATCAAAGGGTTGAAAATAAAATGGAAATGTCAAAACTCGGGGCGAATGCTCGACATGTGTGAAATGGGCTTGGAGAATTGACCTGAGGTTTGTACTGAGATTCGAATTAATATGAGGAGGTTGGAGTGTTTGGCTGTTTTCCTTCTTCAGTTAGATGGGATAAAATAAATACTAAAGGAAGAGTGGATCGCGAAAGAGTGGATTTTGTTAAAATAAGGATTTGATAAGGGATGGCAGCTTGGATGTTTTACTATTGAGAGATATAAGATATTTTTAGTTTAATTAACTGTTATTTTAATCAATATTTATTTGACATTCATATATTACAATTTCATCAAACGTAACTTTCATATTAATATACATATTCTCGCTAATACAGACAACTGTGAAATAATTGCTGAATATAAATAATAATAAAAAATAAATAATGAATATAAATAATGATTGATGAATATTTTTATTAGCATTTATAAATAATTATTTTCCGTTCAAATTTAATAGAATTACATGGAAGCTACTTTTCACTAAAATTCAATTTATTTGAATACTAGATTTATTAATAAATTATTGTTATTTCTTATCTCACTTGGTAGACATCTAGATTAATCCCAAGAACCTGCATGGACGATGATTGATTGGTTTTTCTTGTCGCTCTACGGTCATCACGAGGTGCACACGAGGAGTCAATTGTCCATCTGGCCGCAGGACTCGTGGTTGAAGGGATAGGGGTCAGCTTCTGTTGTGATTGAGAACCCATAGGTAGAAATCTGGATTGGCTCCGTGACGCTCTAGAGCCATATGAGGCAGGTACCTACGGTTTAAAGAGAATTCTGAACCACTACAAACATCCAGGGCACCTTCTGGACTCAAACACAAAACCTGTAGCAACGAGTGCTAGAGCGCTATACACTCGGCCATTCAGGCCTTACAGAATTACAGAAAAGTATACATAACTTATAAGCGTTAACCAATGAAAATATTTGTAACTGAATGAATATAGAATATTATTCTTCTAAATAACTATCTAAGTTTGAAAAGAACAGGGGAATAATTCAAGAAATTTTGGGTTGGCAGTTGATTGGTTTAGTTCTTTTGGTTTTCCCCATTTAAAAACATATCGTATGTAACTCAGATTTAGTACATTTACGAAATTCTTTAAGATCATGTCTCTTTTCATGAAGTTGGCAGTAATTAGGTTGTCAGTTGATTTGTGAAGGTCCGGTTATATAATTAAAATGTTTCTAGTGTGTCGCGGTCTGAAGCAAATATTGTTGATTTTCTTCATTTTAATTATGTTGAGTTACACACCGTTTAGTGATTGCAAGCTCAAATACCGTGCATGAAGGCAGAGATTCGTATCTTAATGATGGTTTTTTTTTTTTTTTTTTTTTTTTGGCAATCACTGCTTTCAGAACCATGGGCGATAATGAATTTTGCAGCGATTGTAAAAATTTTTCGTATTTCAAGCTGTCTGTTTGAAATTTCTTGGTTATATGTAGGAAAGTTTGGGGAAAATTGGAAATTTAAAGGGAAATATAGGTATAAGGATGGAGAGTTAGCTTTAAAAGTCCTCCAGAAAGACAATATTAATCCTTTGTCACCCATCGTAGTTGGGTTGTTCGTGGCATATATAAGTTAAAAATATATCTATCGATATTTAAATGTGAAAATACTACGTTGCATTACAAAGATTATCTTTACAGGCATTAAATATGTCTGAATTATAATTAAAGTTAACATAACTAGTTATATGCTGATTGATCCCGAAAATGGTGAAAAAATGCGTGAAAATCCTCCGAGGAATACAGAGAAACTACTTCTTCATGAAGAATCTTTTTGAAAGCCCTACATATAAAAGTTGATGGCTCTACATAGTTAAACAGCTTTTCCCCTTCATTGTAAAAAAAAAAACACACACACACACACAAAAATTAATTAAAACATTTTTAAAACCATATAAAGGATTACATAAAAAGTAACATTTTTAACATGTGCATTGACTGTTCAATTTTAAAACTGTTATGAATAATTTTATGTTATCTAAACATGACGCTTATAATCTTGTTTAATATATTTTAAATATTTAGGGAAGGCATTATCCATTTTAAATTATGCCGTTGTTCAGTTTTCATTAATCTATCCTAGATTTATTTCTCTTTTATTATTAAACAAAGTCAATTTTTAATTGTTTACATTTTTTTTCAGTTAGATCATTATGAATGCCTTAATATCGAAATATTTGAAAGTAATGAGAATAAATAAATATTTTCAAACTTTTTGATTGGTAGTAATTTTGTTTTTGTTTTCAGAAAATAATATCATGAGTGTTTCCAGTAGATATCACAAAAAAAAAAAAATAGAATATTTCTGTCAATATTAATGATTAATTAATTGTAATATTTGAAATTAAGGTACTGGAAAGTAATTCAATCCAAAAATGTGTACAAAGATAAAAAATTTCAAAAAAAATCATTCGAAGGTGTTCGTGTACCTTAAACAATCGTTTACATTTTATTGTGAATTTTTTTTTAAGTAATTTATTATTATATCCCGATTTTATTTTAATTGTATTGTATTTTTTCAATTATCATTTTCAGTAAAATGCCACCAAAAAAATCTAACCTCAACAATGCCCGTAGGCGTGAGGCACGACATAGACGTGCTGAGAGGGCCCTCATGTCAACAAATCAAACCACGACAGCAAACGATAACAATACCAATTATAATATCTAATAATTGAACGAAATGCAAGAAAGCCACAGCAACGTGTGGCCGGGTCTTCTAGTATTACTCTTAAAATGCTCGAGTAGATATAATATCCATTGATTTTTTTTTTTTTTTTTTTTTTTTTTGATTTTTTAAGATTTAAAATAATTCCTTAAGATTGTATTGTATTTATAACTTCATTGCAATTTAAAATAAATATTTTAATAAGAAAAAGTCAATCAGGTCAATAAAAATAACATATCTGGAAATTAAAGTATATCATTAAAAATATTAAATGCATTTAAATATCAATATTTTAAAGATAAATCGAGATTTCATCTGTGATTTTAATATAGCATTTTACTGTTATTATTTAACAAATCAATTAAATATTAATATTAAAATAAATTTTGAAAATTTATGTATGACTACACATATGGATAAGCGAGGGTAATATTTAAAAAATAAATAAATAAAATTTGTTATAATATGTATTTTTTTATATACATCCTGTTAGAGCCATATTAACTTGACTACCTTGAACAATGCATTGTTTGTGTAAGCCTCTTCCCGAGTCTGAGAATTAGCATATTACCAACTGCATTCAATCTACTATATCAACAGAAAGCATTATTAATTCCCACTACAACATGATCTTATCAAATAGTTCATGCATTGTTATACATGATCTGGCCAAACATCTGGCTGCATGTTATTGACCTTCATGAAGATTGGATATGAAGACATTCGAAGATTTTCGAGCTTGGAATCGATGGTAGACTGATTTACATTCAATTTATATTGCTCCTATGCTTCCTTCAAGGCATAATTTAAGGTAAACCATAATTTAAATGACTTAGACAAGGTTATAAATATATAAAAAAATTTAACATGAAAATTATTACCAATGTTTTATATTTTTAATGACATATACTTAAAAGGCTGCATTAAAATTCATTAGATCCATAAATGAATATTTGTTATATATAATATCTCAATTATTTCAGTGATATTCATATAGTTTTCTATTTATAATAGAAATATTGCATGATAACATCATAATTGAATGCTATTAAATTATATCAATATATGTTTATCATATTAACACTATTCATGATTTATTATTTCGAATATATCCATTAAATGTATATCTGATGTAACATTATGCAGCTGAAAATTTATCAGGTTTAAAACTGGTTAGTTAAGACTTTTATCTAATTGGAAAATTAATTAATGCAAAATGAAAATATTTTCTTTTCCCTTGACACTTTTCACTAGCCATATGGCAAAAGAAGAATTCCCTATCGGAAACCTAATATAGGGGAAAATATTTAGTGTAAAAGGTTAGTACACCATGAATGAAATGTGATTAAAATAAGTTAGTTTTCTAGTTAACAAAAACTAAAACTTCGTTAATTAACAAAAAACACAAGCTTTATTAATTCACAGCATTGACAAAAGTGATCACATTAGCTTTATCAATATGATCACTTTGCTAATAATAGACATATTAAGCTGTTTCCATCCTGGCCTAGTTACAAATATGCATTATATGTATGTAACTGATATACAAATTAGCCCCTTACCTGCCGAGGAAAGCTTACGAGATGCGCTCCCCAGTGCCACCGTTTTTCATACAGGCGCGCGTAGTTATGCGATGTATTGGAGGAAAAAAAGAGGTGCGTTTTGTAACATAAAACCTTTTTACTTTCACAGAAAAATAAAAAAAAAAAAAAAAAAATTCTAAATTTAAAGTATAGAATAACAGTGTAATAAAACAGATGTTAGAACTTATCTGCTGTGTGATATTTCCTAGAACAAGAATTCTTTATTGTTTCATATGTAAAATATGATAGGAGAAATAACTATTTATTTAAAATGTCTAAACTTGTTTTTTATAAACCAAGTCACATAAACCAAAATCACTTTCATTGCATTGATAGCTAGTTTTACGACGAAACGGAAGCAAAAGAAGAATAAAAAAAGCACGACTTACTCAAACAGCACCAGAAGCAAAAACTGCACAGCTATGATTCACCGTTTCAGAAACATCCCCTTTACCAATACCCTATCCCTTTTCTCTGAAGTAAGAAAATCCGTTTCAAGTATTGTCAAGGTCATTTTGTGGCATTCCAAGACCGTGGGAGCAGTTTTCTTTATAGCAGCGCAATGCAAGGGATCGTACTTCGGAAAGGCGTATATATACGCCGACGGCAGGGAACGCATCGGTTGAGTGAGGCGTATATATACGCCGGCGGCAGTTAAGGGGTTAAAATGTATCACGAATTAAATTTACTTCTTGGATTTCTAATCGAAAGATTATTTTTATTATTTATTTAACAGAAAATGCGCATTTACTCAACAGAAAAAAATATTTACAGAATTTATTTATTTAACAGAAAAAAATAGTTAATACATAAATCAAAGTATTATTCAGCGTTGGACACTACATTTCCTCATACATCTGGCAAAAGACGAATTCCCTCTCGAAAACGTTATGTATGGAAAAATATAGAATGTGTGAATACACCATTTAATGATATGCAGTTAAAGAAATTAGCTTGGTTACATTATTTTTGTTAATAATAAACATTCTCAGATGTTCCATTCCTGGTCTAGTCACACATATGCATTTTAAATTTCATGTAACATTATACAGATGGAAATTTACCCTGTTTAAGGTTGATTAGATAAGACTTTTATATAAGGGGAAAATTAATTTATACAAAATGAAAGCATTTTCCTTCCCTAGATTATTTTCCTTCTACTATACATTTAGCAAAAGAAAAATTTCCTATCGGAAACCTAATACAGCAAAAAATATTTAGCGTAAAAGATTAGTACGCCATGAATGAAATGTGATTAAAATAAGTTAGCTTTTACTTTTGTTAATAATAAACGTATTAAGGTGTACCGCTCATGGGCTAGTCACACATATGCATTATATATATGTAGACATTATATATATGTAGACATATGTAGACATTATATATATGTAGACA
Source organism: Caerostris darwini (assembly GCA_021605075.1). Classification (NCBI taxonomy): domain Eukaryota; kingdom Metazoa; phylum Arthropoda; class Arachnida; order Araneae; family Araneidae; genus Caerostris; species Caerostris darwini. The sequence continues at coordinate 191,328 of BPLQ01009612.1, forward strand.
TCTCAACATTTATAAGGAATTAAATTTACTTCTTGGGGTTTCTAATCAATAAACACATTTATTTCAGAGAAAGACTAGTTAATACATTGTTCAAAGTATTGCAGCGTTAGACGCTACATTTTCTCATATTTTTGTCAAAAGATTAATTCCTCATCAAAACATAATGTATGGAAATATATAATATGTCAATACAAAATTTAATGATATGTAGTTAAAATAAGTTAGTTTGGTTACATTATTTTGTTAACAATAAACAATCTAAGATGCTCCATTCCTGGGGTCACATATATACATTATAAATTTGATGTAACATTATGCAGATGGAAATTTATCATATTTAAAGTTAATTAGTTAAGGCTTTTATTTAATAGGGAAATTAATTAATAAAAATTGAAAATATTTTCTTTCCCTAAACATTTTCCCCATCCATCTGCAAAAAAGATCATTTTCCTATCGGAAGCCTTATAGGGAAAAATATATACTGTATAAGGTCATTAAACTAGGAATGAAATGTGATTAAAAATTAGCTTTGTTATAATAATTTTGTTAATAATAGGCATATTAAGCTGTTCCACTCCTGGCCCCGTCTCAAATATGCATTATATACATGTAAATGTTATACACCCTAAAATGTAATTAAATTTACTTAGTAGAGTTTCTAATGAAAAAACTTATTTATTTTACAGAAAACATATTTAATAAATAGATCAAAGTATTGTCCAGCATTAGACAATATAAACTCTTTTTTGTGAAAATTGCAACAGCATGAAGGAATCGTTATAAATGAAAGAAATTTAATACAAAGTTGAGCGGTAGTGGTACAAATAAATGATTAAATGTTCAAAGCAAACAAACAATAACAAGAGATTGGAATCAGTATTTTGTGTAGCCACCACGCGCCGCAATAAGTGCTGCTACACGACGTGGCATAGAGTCAAACAAATTTTGAATGTCTACCTGAGGAGGAGCATTCCATGTTGTTTGTATGCGCATCCAAAGTTCGTCTGCAGAAGCAACAGGGCGAGGATCACGAGCGTGACCCCGACCAACAAAATCCCACACATGTTCAATCAGCGACATATCCGGGGAATACGCAGGCCATGGAAGAAGCTGTACCTGCCGCGTTGCAAAGAAGGATTGAACAGTCCTAGCGATATGAGGGCGGGCAGTGTACTGTTGAAATACAGCGCCTGGCAAGCTTTGAAGGAAGGGAATAGCTTCGGGCTGTAGAACTTCACTGATGTACCGGTTGCTGTTCAAATTACCCACAATTCTTAGCAATTGAGATCGTCCATGATATGCTATGGCATCCCAGACCATAACTCCGGGTGTTCGTCCCCTGTGGCGTTCGATAATGCACTCCGGAAGGTGGCGTTCACCGGCATAGCGTCTGAGACGAATGCCGCCATCATGGTACCACAAATTAAAGCGGGATTCGTCAGAAAACACGACATGCTGCCAATCAGCACGCCAGTCTCTATGCTGAGCGGCCCATTGTAGCCGCAGGCGGCGATGGTTTAGCGTGAGAGGGATCCTGTATAAAGGAGTCCTTGCGCGCAGTCCAACGCTGCAGCAGATGTCTACGAATTGATGAAGCACACAATGAAACACCTGTAGCTATTGACCACTGTGCTGCCAATTGTCTAGAGGAAGCTGTATGGTCCGTCAGCGCCATGCGGACCAGGTGTCTATCATCGCGAGCTGACGTCACATTTCGGGGTCCACTCCCGGATTTCCGAGTTGTCCGACACTTGTCCGTTCACTGCTTCGAAAGACGCATCACTGTGCTGCTGTTACGCTGCACACGAGCGGCTACTGCACGATAAGACATTCCAGCTTCACGAAAGGCCGATGATTCTCCCCCGTTCAAACTCTGTAAGTTGTTCAAATCTCACTCTCTTTCTTCGAAGAGGCATAAGTAACGATTGAGCTAACGTTTACTACTAGCAGATAACCACTGGTAACCGTACACGCCTCGCTTCAGCCGTCTATTTATTCGGATCGATCCGCCGTACAGAGGGCGCTGCTCAGCATACGCATGCGCTACGGATTTGAAATTCTAATCATTTGCATATCATGCGCTAATGTGCATTTCCTGACAATTTCAGCTAACTCGCGTATGTTCTTCATGGTGTTGCAATTTTCACAAACATGGGTATATTTCTCCATCTGTCTGGTAAAACACGAATTATCCGTCGAAAACGTAATGTATGGAAAAATACGGAGCTTTTCAACACATCGTTTAACAATATGTTGTTAAAATAAGTTAGTTCGATTACATTATTTTTGTCAATAATAAACAATTAATATGTCCATTCCTTATCTAGTCACATATATACATTATATATTCGAAGTAAATGTTATTGCATATGAATATGTGTAATTTATGAGGCATTATATATTGGGTTCGGTTTATAATCAAAAGATACATTTATTTCACTGAATTGCGAACTAAGGTACACAATAAAATAGTACATCATGGTCGGTATATCGTGAATGACATGCAATTAAAATAGGTTAGATTTTCTAGATTAATTTTGCCCGAGTCGTTGCTCAGTGGCAACGCGCGCTGCTGGTGAGCATTAAAACGAAGATTCCATATGCTGATGGCTTTGTTGTCGATACTGTTTCAAGCAACGAACAATTGTGATGTTCAGCATCTTGCCTCATTAGTCGGACTCGAGGGAATTTTCTGGCTTTTATCCCATACGTTACGCAAATGCAGGTTAGTTACTCTAAAAGCCTCCCAGAAAGCACTGCCTCCGTCTTCAGCGTCACCGAGTCAAGTCACTCTTCTACCTACGGGTGCTCCGTCACAACAGAAGCTTGCGCCTCCTTCCATGAAACGACACAGGTTCTTGGACTCGGTCTAGAAGTTTCTGTCTACCAAGTGGAAAAAGGGATAAAAAATTCCGTTTAATGTTTGTTAATAATAAACAGAATAAGCTGTATCATTCTTAGTCTAGTCATAGCTGTTGTTTGTAGTGGTTGTTTCTTATCCCACTTGGCTGGCCAAGCCCACGATCCCATACCTACTCATGATTGAAGGGGAAGGAAGCAGCTTCTGTTGTGATGGAGCACCCGTAGGTAGAAGTCTGACTTTGGCGCCGTGACGCTCTTACAGTCATATGAGACCGGAACCTACGGCTTAAAGTGGATTCCGAACCACTACAAACATCCATGGCACCGCCGGTATTCGAACCCGAAACCTGTGGCACCGAGCGCCAGACACTCGGCCATTCAGGTCCCAAATTTGTGAATGCCAACGGCACGCGGTGTTCCCAGATGGTCACCCACCCAAGGACTGACCGCGCCCAATGATGCTTGACTTCGGTGATCTAACGAGAACCGGTATATTCAGCATGGTATGGCCGTTGGGCCAGTCATAGTACACGATAGAAAGAGTGCTTAACTGCCAGAGCTGAATCTCTCTAGCGGCGTATATTGCAATCATTATTAATAAAACGTATAGATTCAGCGATTATTGCAAGATGCACCACATTGGCCACAAAATTATTTGGTTGCAGTTTATTCCCCTTTAAGATGTTATTGTTATCCCTGAAATTTATTTAGGAATACATTAACATCTCCTTTTACCATGACAAACATAAACTATCTTCAACAGCTATACGGCCTCAAAAACTCTTTAAAGTGTAACTTATTCATGTTCGCAATAGAGCTGCTAATTAATGGACTAGAAATGATGTTACTATTTATAAAAGGGATGTAAGTCACAACACAATAAATTAACTTAAATATGTCAGAGTCCTTACGACGAAGCTATTAATTACGATGATGAATTCACTTATTTCATTTCTTCTTATGATTTATTAATCTGTTCTTTCTTTTGCTAATATGAGTTATTCGTTTATTTTAAACAAAAAAATATTATATTAATATCATGTTTCCTTGATTCTAATGTGTTTCTGTTGCGAAAGTTTCATCAATTGCATCATGTTTTTGCACTTAATTGTTGTTTTATATTTTGTTCTGAAACGATATTTGAAAAAAAAAAATATATCCATAATTCCAACTTAGTGAAGTGTATGAATACAGATAATCATAGCAATTTTTGGATGAAGTCCATGAAGAGAGGGTAAGTGTAAATTATTTAATAAATATTTATGATATTTTAGGATCTTGGTATAGATAATGATGAAGACTCATTATTTCAAATTAAAAAATAATAACGATTTTTCTTAAAATTATTTTTGTATATATACAAAATTTGACAAACAGTTTAAAAGAAAGTAATTAGAATAATGTTGTTTATTTCAATAAGTAAGTATCTATTTATAAAATGAAGTATTTAAGTACCACAATTAGAGTGTATGCGTATATTTCTTATATGGGCTGTTCTGGAAGCAATTTGTAGTATTTTAAAGTTGGAAAGTAGACATATCTTCATTAAAAATTTATTGTTATAAATTACTATTAGATAAAATAAGAAGTAATAACATCTATAATTATTGATATAAAATGTATTTTTTTTTTTAAATATCGAAGAGGAAAATATTCTTAAAATCTGAAAGTAATTAAACATTAATTCCAACTTTATATTGAGAATTTAAATATATTTATTTAGGCTATATGACTTTAAATGGATTAATTAATTTAATGGATTCATTATTATAATAAATCTAATCCCTTACTTTTGAATAAGTTAAATTTAATAATTAATAATTATCTTTTCCAAAATCGAATTATTGTCGTATTAAAAACAGTTAATTATCAATAATAATTCAATATTAAAATAATTAGAATATAAAATAGCTGATGATACTTTATTAAAAATGATGGATTATGTAACTGACACAAATTGTGCTAGAAAAATAATAAATCATCAAATCAATATAACATAGTCTGAAGTAATCTTGATTAGTATCCTTTAAATCGAACAAAATGGAATTAGAGCTATATACTTTAGAGTTAAAATATCTTATAACAAGTGATTAAAATACTATCTTGATGTACAATGTTAGATTAACAATGCATAAAGACCTTGTTGCATCTATAGCAGAACTTGAAATGTTATATTAACAATTGATATTGTCTAAAGATCTTGATGTACAATGTTAATGTAACAAAGGATAATGTGTAAGAACCTTGATGTACAGTAATTGATATATAAGGAGCTTGATGCATAGTATTAGATTAACAAAGGATAATGTATAAGAAACTCAATGCATAGTATTAGATTAACAAATTATAATGTATAAGAAGCTTGTTGTACAGTATTAGATTAACAAAGGATAATGAACGAGGATCTTGATGTACAATATTATATATTTGAAGCTAAAATAAAACAAAATGAAATTTATTATTTTTTTTAGCTCCAAAAGAATAGATCTTAATTAAAAGAATAACAAATTAAAAAAAAAATGAATGTAATAACATATTGATAAAAAAACAGGCAAAAAATTAAAAACTTCTTCAATGTACTTCAGTTTCTTTAAGCATGTTCTAAAAGCAATGAACTTTTTCAGTTAAACTTAAATAATAAAATAAAAAAGTTCTCATATCTGGACATGGAAATCTGCATCACAGACGTATATTTTCTTTTGAAGCACGCGCATAAAACATCGTAAATCGTCGGCAGGAATTTATTTAACAGTCGAAATTCCAGGGTTTGTGAATATCGGATTAGGTCCCGAAACAATCTTGAGCAGCCAAGTTTTGGAAATCCAATTCCCTCAAAGCTGCGAGAAAGTGTGTGCAGTGTGAAGGGAGGGAGAGATAAGAGGTCGGAAATCAAAACTAGTTTAATACCACCTTGAAAAGAATATATCAGATTGTTTGGATGTGCGCCAGTTTTAAATACGAAAGCGCTGTATCTGTATGTTATCTGCATTTCAAAAGCTGAGAAAATACAACATTAATCAAAGAGTTCAAATGTAATATTTCACAATGTCTTTCCAACATGAGTAACAATAAATAATACTTATTTTTCTAATATTGACAAATTTCAATTATATAGCTTCAGGCTTAGTTGACTTGATGAATTAATATGTTACTATGTTTATACACAAATGATTTTTATTATGCTTATATTCTATTATTTTGTTATTATGCTTATATCCAATTATTTTGTTATTTGATGAATTAATATGTTATTATATTTATATTAGTTGCTATTATTATATTATTTTGTTATTTTATTCATATTGACTTGTAGAATTGCGTTATTCTGCTTATATTGATTTGATAACTTATTATGTTTCATAAAATTGTAAATCTTGCTAGTACAGATGTTGAAGCTACATAATGTAGTATGTATATAGAAATAATCTTCTATCTGTAAAAAATGTTGAGTTCCATTTCGCGATTTACATAATTAATTTTACAGGATGTAAATATTAAATTTAAATGAAATTTATACATATGCAAAGCAACAAATCATATGATGAATACATTAAATTGGAGTCTAAATATAATATTATAAACAAATATTAACAAATGATAATGATGAGTTGATATTGGCGTACAATGTTAATGTAACAAAGTAAAATGTGTAAAGATCCTAATTATTAAATTAACAAAGTATAATGCATAAGGAGCTTGATGTACAGTATTCGATTAACAAAGGGTAATGTGCAAGGACCTTGATGTGCAGTATTAGATTAATAATGCGTAAGGAACTTGATGTATATTATTAGATTAACAAATAATAATGTGTAAGGAGCTTTATGAACAGTATTAGATTCACAAACGATAATCTGTGAGTATCTTCATGTACAATGTTAAATATTTAAAGCTAAAATAAAACAAAATGATTTTGATTATTTTTTTGAGATCCAAAAATATAAAATAATAATCCAAAATAATAATTTAACTAAGAGAACAAATAATTTTGAAAAAAATTAAAGAATTCAATAATATACTGAAACAAGAGACAACAAATGAAAAACTTCTTCTCTGTATTTCAATTCCTTTAAGCATATTCTAAAAGCAACGAACTTTTTGAGTTAAGCCGAAATAAAAAAATTAAAAACATAAGTTCTCATTTCTGAACATCGAAATATGCATCACAAATGTAAATCTCATTTTGAATCACGTACATAAAACCTCGTAAATCAACGACAGGAATGTATTTAACACTCTAAATTCTAAGGTTTATGACTATTGTATATAAAGGATAATGGACAAAGGATAACGTCAAAGTAATTTGATGTACAGTAATAGATTAACAAAGGATAATGTATAAGGACCTTGAAGGGCAGTATTAGATTAGCAAAGAATAAATTGTGATAATCTTGATGTACAATGACATATATTTGAAGATAAAATAAAACAAAATGAAATTTATTACTTTTTTAGATGCAAATAAATAAAGCCTAATTAAAAGAAAAACAAATTTTTAAAAAATCAGAAATTCAATAACATACTGAAACAAGCAGGCAACAAATTAAAAAAAAATTCTCTGTACTGTAATTCTTTTAAGCAATTGATCTTATTTAATCTTATTGAGCTATGTTAGATTAAAAATAAATAATGTATAAGGATACAATGTTATATATTTGAAGCTAAAATAAAACAAAATGAAATGTATTACTTTTTTTTTTAGATCCAAAAAATAAAACTTAATTAAAAGAACCACAAATTCTTCAAAAAATTAATAATGCAATAACATACTGAAAAAAACATGTAACAAATGAAATACTTCTCCTATGTACTTATGTGTCCTTTAAGCATATTCTAAAGAAACGAACTTTTTGAGTTATACAGAAATATTTATAAAAAAAATAATAATAAGTCTTCATATCTGAACATCGAAATCTGCATCACGGACATAAATCTCCTTTTGAAGCGCTCGCATAAAACCTCGTAAATCATCGAGCAGGAATTTATTTAACACTCTAAATTCCAGGGTTTGTGAATATCGGATTAGGTCCCGAAACAATCTTGAGAGCAAAAAGCAGCCAAGTTTCGGAAATCCAATTCCCGCCAAGCTGCGAGAAAGTGTGAAGGGTGGGGGAAGATAAGAAATCTGAAATCAAAACTGGTTTAATGCCACTTTGAAAAGAATGTATCAGATTGTTTGGATGCGCGCCAGTTTTAAATACAAAAGCGCCATATCACTGTGATACTGTTGTGCTGAGTATGTTTTTTTTTTTTTTTTTTAATCTGAATGTTATCAGCATTCCAAAAGCTGAATAAATGTTACATTAATCAAAGTGTTGAACAATAAATAATACTTATTTTTCTAATATTGACAAATTTCAATATTATAGTCTCTAGCATACTCGATTTGATGAATTACTGTGCTTATATACAATTGATTTATTATGCTTTTACTGAATTATTTTGTTATTTAATTTATATCAATTTGAAAAATTATTCTGTTTTTATATTTATATTAACAGTTATTATTATATTATTTTGTTATTATATCTGTTTGATAAATTAGTCAGTTTTTATATTTATATTAACCGTTATTATTACTTCATTCTGTTATAATACTTATATTATTTTATTCATACTAACTTGAAAAATTATTATGTTATCATATTGATTTGATTGACTTAATTTTATTGATTATATTGCATGAAGAATTGGGTTATTATGCTTATATTGTTATGAATTATTTGCTATTATGCTTGTATTGATAAATTATCAAATCACTTTATAATAGTCTACTGTAGAAGTATTTAATATGCTTCAAATATGTCAAAATAGAATTATTGCTGTACAATTTAGAGTTAAAATGCGTTATTTAAATAACATATTTTTATAACTTACTAAAAATAATATCTTGATGTACAATGCACGAAAATCTTATTGAACAATGTATAACAATCTATCTTATTAAATATTGTCAAATTAACAATGCATAAAAATCTTATTGAATAATATTAGATTAACAAAAGATAACGTCTAAAGATCTTGATGTACAATGCTAGAGTAACAAAGGATATTGGTGTACCGCAATAGATTAACAATGGACAATGTATAAGGAGCTTGATGCACATTATTAGATTCACAAAGGATGATGTGTGATGATTTTAATGTACAATGTAATCTAAAATAAAACAAAATAAATCTTGAATCTAAAATAAAACAAAATAAAATGTATTACTTTTTTTGATATCCAAAAAACGAACTTTGTAACAAAATCAGAATGCAATTATATACTGAAACAAGCAGGGAGCGAATTTAAAAACTTCGTACTTCAATTCCATTAAGCATACTCTAAAGCAACGAACTTTTTGAGTTAAACCGAAATAATAAATAAAAAAAGAAGTTCTCATATATGGACATGGAAATCTGCATCACAGACGTAAATCTACTTTTGAAGCACGCGCATAAAACCTCGTAAATCATCGGCAGGAATTTATTTAACACTCTAAATTCCAGGGTTTGTGAATATCGGATTAGGTCCCGAAACAATCTTGAGGGCGAGAGGTAGCCAAGTTTCGGAAATCCAATTCCTTCCGAGCTGCGGGGAAGTGCGAAGGGAGGGAGAGATAAGAAATCGGAAATCAAAACTAGTTTAATACCACCTTGAAAAGAATATATCAGATTGTTTGGATGCGCGCCAGTTTCAAATACAAAAGCTCTGTTCTGCTGTGATACTCTTCTGCTGAGAGTGTGTTTTCTTATTTTTTTAATCTGAATGTTATCAGCATTTCAAAAGCTGAATAAATGCAACATTAATCAAAGAGTTCAAATGCAATATCTCACAGTATCTTTTCGACATGAGCAACAATAAATATTACTTTTTTTCAATATTGACAAATTTCAATAAAATAGCTTCGAGCTTACTGGACTTGATGAATTATTATGTTACTATGCTTATATACAATTGTTTTGTCCTTGTGCTTATATTCAATTATGGTGTTATTATATCCGTTTGATGAATTATTCTTTTATTATATTTGTATTAACTGTTATTATTATAATATTATGTTATTGTATTTATGTAAATTTATTCATACTGACTTGATAAATGTGTTATTCTGCTTGTATTGTTAAATCATAAAATCAATATATCATAGTCTGATGTAGTCTTCTTACTTAGTATGCTACAAAATCTGTCAAAATTGAATTATTGCTATATACTTTAGAGTTAAAATGTTTTATTTAAATAATATCTTTTAACAACTGATTAAAATATTATCTTGATGCTCAATGTTAGATTAACAATGCATAAAGATCTTATTGAAGAATGCTAGATTAACAAAGATAATGTCTAAAGATCTTGATGTACATTGCTAGTGTAACAAAGTGCAATGTGTGAGGATTTTAATGTGCGATGTTCTATATTTGAAGCTAAAATAAAACAATATAAAATTTACTACTTTTTTGAGATCCAAAAAATGAAACTTAATTAAAATAATAACGAACTTTAAAAAAATTAAAAATATAATAACATACTGAAACCAACAGGCAACAATTGAAAGATTTATCTGTACTTCAATTCCTTTAATCATATTCTAAAGCAACGAACTTTTTAAGTTAAACCGAAATAGATATATATAATAATAAAAGTTGTCATATTTGAACATTGAAATCTGCATCACAGACGTAAATCTCCTTTTGAAGCACGTACATGAAACCTCGTAAATCATGGGCAGGAATTTATTTAACACTCTAAATTCCAGGGTTTGTGAATATCGGATTAGGTCCCGAAACAATCTTGTGGGCGAGAGTCAGTCAAGTTTCGGAAATTCAATTCTCTCCAAGCTGCCAGGAAGTGTGAAGGGAGCGAGAGATAAGAAATCGGAAATCAAAACTGGTTTAATACCACTTTGAAAAGAATTCATCAGATTGTTTGGATGCGCGCCAGTTTTAAATACGAAAGCGCTGTATCACTGTGATACTGTTCTGCTGAGTATACCTTTTCGATTCTTTTTTTTTTTAATCTGGATGTTATCAGTATTTCAAAAGCTGAATAAATGCAACATTAATCAAAGAATTCAAATGCAATATCTCACAATATCTTTCTGACATGAGTAATAATAAATAACACTTTTTTTTTCTAATATTGACAAATTTCAATATCATAGCTTCAAGTTTACACGACTTGAGGAATTACTATGATATTGTGCTTATATTGTATTGTTTTGTTATTATGCTTATATTGACTTGACGAATTATGTTATTCTGTTTATATCTATTTGATGAATTATTTTTTATTATGCTTATATTGACTTGATAAATTATTATTTTTCATCTAAACTGATATGTTTATAATTGTAAATCTTGCTAGTACAGTTATTGAAGCTATTAATATAGTGATAGGTACTATATTGAGAAAAAAAATATGTATAAAAGTTAAATTTCACTTCACGTTTTGCCTAAATAATTTTACAGGACGTAAATACATTCATACAATTTATACATATGCAATGCAACAAATTATATGAGGAATACATTAAAAATAGAGTAAATATAACATTATTGTCTGTATTGGGCCATATCGTAAAATATGGTCCGTTGTAAGGGGACGGGAATATCCAGACTATTCTAACATCGACTTTGTATGGGCAGTCTGACAGAGAAAGTAACATTCATGTTCGGACTTTATTCATGCGTTCTTCTTTTCTATTGATCTTCTGTATAACCTAATAAATGCACTATTACGACATTATTTTGTTGTTAATTATAGTTCCCTAGTGTATAGGTTAGTTTGCTCAGATGTTCATTTGCTCAAATCCGAAATAGATTTTTTTTAACATTATATAGTTCATGCCCTGGAATAGGTAAGAAAATTAAACGCAGTTACACTACTAACACTTCAAAGAAATACGTGTAATAGCAATTTCACCTCAACATATCTTTTACACTAGAGGGGGGAGACCATGTGAGTATAGTAAGTTTCAAAATTGGAGTTATAACTACATAAAAAAAACCTATATTCTTCCCGAAAGATATTTTCAATCCAGCTATTGGAGCAGTATCAATAAACACATTCTAAATGTCTTAGAAATATTCATGAATAAACATATGCACACATTTTACAAGGAAAACTCAAAAACTATATTTTAATTTTACTTTAAAATAATTTCATAAGAATTCCTTATAAATTTGAGTTAATTATCAAATAACTTTTATATTTTTAATTACATTTTAGAAATCCTCACTTTAATTAATATTTCTTGTACTTAAAAAATAAAATAAGCATGTAACTTCATATAATATACACTCATGTCCATAAATTAAGGATAATTCAGCATCTCACAGAAATTGGACTCTAAAATAAAAATTCACCTGTAGAATTATCACACACATCTTGAAGAAGAATATGCAAATTACAGGAAACCACCAAATGGCGCGGATGGTACGTCACAATGACGAGAGTGTAAGAGAAGGGTATATAAGGAATGGTGGCAAGGAAGTAAAATTGTTCACAAACGCTTTAAACGCCTTTCAGTGCAATAACCGCTTAGTTATGGCACAAAGGAAGCATTTGGATGATTTTTTACGTGGTAGAATTCGTCGTGGCGTCGTCACACATACGGTCACCTCCAATCAATTAAATTCTAAGTCCTGGTACCGCCCCTGCATTCAAGTTTTGTGATCAGTTTGAGTGGGAAAACTATCCATCGGAATTCTTGCCTTCCGACCGACTGTCAGAGGGGGTGTCGGCGGAGATCAAAGGGCTGAAAATAAAATGGAAATGTCAAAACTTGGGGCGAATGCTCGACATGTGTGAAATGGGTTTGGAGAATTGACCTGAGGTTTCTACTGAGATACGAATTAATAGGAGGGGGATTTGAGTGCTTGGCTGTTTTCCTTCTTCAGTTAGATAGGATAAAATAAACACTAAAGGAAGAGTGGATCACGAAAGAGTGGATTTTGTTAAAACAAGGGTTTGATAAGGGACGAGAACTTGAATACTATATATATATATATATACATATGCCATTAAGTAGTAATAGATTATATTGTTGTAATAAAATCTATTACTACTTAATTGTTATGTAATGTTAGGAAATTCATTTTTGATAAAATAATAAGTTTGGTCTTTAATATTACTAACTATTTCGGTTTATATGCATGCAATTTACAAATATGTGTTATGAGTGGATATATGTTGAGTTTTAATGGCCGGAATCAAGCACTATAGCTTAAAAGTATAAGTGTATTTAAATTAAGCTTACGAATTTCTAAATGTTCTACATTATAATTCACGTTATTTATACCATTTTATGAATTGATAATAATTATAAATGAAAATTTTCTTGCCTGTTAGCTTAAAGACGATAGAAATTCCACGCATGAGGTTACATTTGAATATGTTTAAAATATACATGGGATATACAGCATAAATTGATCTAAAGTAATTTTTTGAATCAAGAGCATCTCAATTACCAGATAGCTTTCAAACATTTTCTGTGATTTAATGCACATGTGTTTAATTAAACATGTATCTTGCCTGAGGACTGGTCTGTAACTTAGCAATGAGTTTTGAAACAGCTGCGATTAAGAGCAGGAACATGCAACCCGGGGCTACGTTTTGGTCCGAGAACAGCTTCAAATGAATGTAATCACACATTCCAGGTTAGAAGTTTAAAATTGGACATGAAGTGCTTAATATATGCATACATTTTCTAAGGTAACAGGCTGGCCATCTTGATTAGGTAGGTTTCAACTGTGATTTCGACAACATTATGAAAACTTTATTGGAACTAGAAATAAAATGTCATTATTATATGGTGAAATGCTGATTTATTCAGTTATGTTTCTGCTGAATGATTATTTAAATATGATATTATATTTCAAAGCATTCATATACCAAATTTAATTAGGACTATTATGAGGGATCTTTGAGAAATCTCTTTGAAAATCTGACTAAATCAAAATCTCTCATTCCTATCCTGCAGATGGGTGCCATACAACAGTCGGCCTGAAAGCTCTTTTGTTAGGTAAGGAGGTGAACTTTCCTATAAGGGTTTTCGGAACAAATTATAATGATAAAATGTCCGTATCTTGCAAAGATTTACCTGTAGGGAACATTGGGTAACACTGAATTTGTTATATATATATATACATGCTGTTCTAATGGCAAATTACTTATGCCAATAGAAAAATGGGAGGAACCTGTTAATGTCATTATATAAGAGAGATACATTTATTGATTGATTTATCTAATCAGTGGTCTAAATAGAATACCCTGACTTTCTGTTTTTTTTTTTTTTCAAAAACAGCGTGACAACAATAGAGTCGATGTATGGTTGCCTGAGAAAAAAACTTTCAATTGGTGATTTATTTTTGCTTTCATTTTTAGATATCGTAGCAGCTGCAATTTTTTGGATAACATCATAACTTACACTATCTGTCCACCTCGAAGGCTCTTGCAGCCCCATTCTCGGAGGTTGGTGGTAGCTATAGAAACATGTTGTGATATAACAGATTAACTTAGAGAAGGTATTATTTTATTCAATTTTGTCTTATTGGCTCTCTAGAATGCATTGAAGAAATCCAATAGATAAGCGTATGTTTAATTTATTTCTAGGAAGCCCATTCACAATACAATTATAATTATGATATGACCTTTAATATAGTAATTAGGTGGAAAAAATTTAGTGACCACTGTGGGACATCTTATATAAAATAAATTATAGAACGGTAATCTATATTGTTAAAAAATGTACGGAATTGAAAAAAATCAATTGAAAGTGAGATACTCGATTGTAAAGACGCATGTTACATTGACAAAACCTAAGAAGAAAGCTGTTCTCTATTATTTTTCATCCACGGACTACATAAAAAATGATAAATAAAAAGACAACAGAGCCAACCGGATTCTCACTACTCGATATGTAACTTCCTAACAAATCCTGTTCTTATCACAACGTAAACACAGAGGTGAGATGAGTTTTCGTGGTTCACATGAGTGCTCGTGGTGAAATTTTTTTTTTTTTTTACATTAGAGCCTTATTTTATTACTTAGGAATAATAAATAACCCGGTATAAGTAAGAAAATGGGGAAAAACATGACACTTTAAGTGAAACATGGGAGCGAGAAGAGTTTCGAGAGCAAATAGGTTTCCCCTGGTGCTTTGACTATTTGGGTATCGTACAATAGACCCTCTCCAATTTATTGTCCTATGCACCTGCAGCCTGATGGCCAAGCAGATAGATTTCAAGATTTTGGTACCACAGGCTTAACGTTCGAATTTTGATTGTGGTTGAGGATTAGTGATTCGGAATACATTTTAATCTGTAGGTCCCGATTTAATTAGACATTATCTGCAAAATAAGGCCATATAGCAGGGAACAAAATGATTGGTATCCTAAAGTTCAATGCCCCTATTGGAACACATGACTTGGATGAGTTATTTTTCGTGCTAAACTTTTACCCTTTGCACTCTATTTCAGTTCTTATTTTAACCTTCCGTACATTAGTTGCCCCTTTAACTTCCTACTACTAAGTTCTTCAACTTGCTACTTTCTCTATTATTTAACTTGCTACTACTCAATTTACAATAAATACTTACGTGTATAACATATGCACGTAAGTATTTATTGTGACTGAAGTTAATTGATAATTTTTTTGTAATTTTTTTTGCCATTTTCCAATGCTTTAATGTCCAAGAAACCATAGGTGGACAACCAAAATCCAGTGAAAACCGATGGGATCTTCTTGGTAAATTCAACAGTTGCACTTCAGGAGTCCAGAGAGATAAATATATAAATGAAATATTCTTACTGGCCGATGTAGTCGTGAGGTTTTGCAATAATTACGCCTGGTTTAAATAGAAACAATTAAGTATACAATTTTAAATTCTAAACATCGCTGATCAGCCCAGGTTTAAATCGTTTTTTTTTTTTTTTTTTTTTTTTAATTCTATATTTTTTAAGCTATATCTTTCCATTTCGACATTTACAGAGTATTCTATTCTAAATTTATTTTACTAAAAATGAGATTTGAGTTTTACAGTATAATTTATTTTTTCTTATCTATATTGACATTTTTATTTCATTACATTCGAATTAAACCATATCACATAATCGCAAAAAAAAAAAAATTTGGTTTTAATGTGTATGCCATTCATTTAGACAAAATATTAATAATAGAAATAGAAATGAAAAATATATCATTATTTTTCGCTCTAAAAATAATAGAAAATAAAAATTGTATATCAGATCACCTTTTTTCTTAAATCAATTGATCAATATTTAAAAAAAATATATGATAAAAAGTTTCATAATTGTTATAAATTATGCGTCAACAAAAGTTAATTTAGTGTTTTATTAGTTAACATTTGGTAAAACAGGTTAATTCTTAATAATTAGAAAACGTGACGCGGGTAATTAACTATTTTATACTCAAAAAACACTAATTAGTTATTAAAAAAGCTAATTTAGTCTAATTAGTTATAAATATGATGTATAAAAACGAAAACTATTAAAGAGCAAATGCCAAATTATTTTTTTGGAGATTACTAAATTTTTAATGGGTTTTTATTTTTACGACAATAAATAAATAATTATATTTTTCAACAAAGATGTACTATTTGAATTATTTATTTTGAAAATTTATTAATTTCAAAATATTAAGAAAAATTATTTGTTCTTAAGTACTTTAATAATTTTTTTTTCTCACGTTTACTTTATTTTTTTTCTTAAAATATTTCAAAATTTTAACGTATAATTTTAATTATATATCAATTTTTTTTTTTAAGTTATGCAATTTTTTTTCAATATAACTCTCTTTTTTGTAATCGAATATACAAATTAAAATACTTTATTTTCCTATGCAAATATTTTCTATATATTGCATACATGAAACTAGTTAATTTATCTTATATCTCTTTATTCTTTTAAACTATAAAATATTTTTTTCCGTCTTCATAAAAAACGTTTTATGCCGAAGCGTAAAATATAATAAAAATACTAACATAATTTCCCAATTCTTTATATATAGCTCACATTAAATGGGTATGGTATTTAAAAAAAGTCCTTCTAAATTATTTTACACAATAAAAGTGATTATTTTTTAAAGGTATATGTCAATGCGTTTGGAAAAATAATTTGCTTTTCTTGTGTTAATTAATTAATTAATAAAAATTTTAAATAAAAAAAATTAAGACAAATTAACTAACAAAAATTGAAAACAAAATGATAATATTTATATTCTAATACAAGAAACGTTCATTTTTCAAGTACGAGTTTTGAAATAATTGTCTAACAAATTAGTTCATAATCTCACATGTAATTAAGGGGATATAAAAAAAAAAAATAAATAAAATAAAACGACGAAAATATAATAAAACAAGTGAGTACCAAAAATGTTCAAAATAATCACTACACGTAACTTCTTATCGTATCTCAGTAATATTGCTGCCAACTAATAAGCAATCTTGCTTTAATTGCAGATAATAAAATGCACTATAAATACTTCAGTAAAGCATCAGTGATTGCAATGATTGAAAATTATCTAACTTTCCCAGTTAGACTGGAATTTATAGATTTCTCGAAAAAACTGAAATTAGTGGCAGATTTCCTTGAAAAGGCACCAGGAATACTTTATATTCCTTCTAACAGCTCATGCTGTCCTAGTGTATTTTTTCCCATTTTTCCTACCTAAGTAGCATTAAATCTATTTATAATTGTATAGTAACAATTATTCCACTGGGTGCAGCAGGTTAACTTTAAATTCCATAGTATAACTGTTTTCCTGTTTCCGTGAGGAACTTAAAATCTACTACAATTCGATGATTTTCTCGTAGCGCATTTTGGATGGAATTAAATAGACTAGATTTCTAAAGTATCAATTCGCATTTTACCCCGAGATCAACTCTTGATAGGTTTAAATCTACAACAGTTTCATAGTATGTATATTAAATTGCTTTAAATATTTTTGTCTATATTATATTTTCACAGTTTTTCTGGTGCAGCTTTATATCTACCACAATGCCATAGTATAAGTTTTTTTTTCTCATAATGCACCCTGGATAGCTTTAAATCTACTACAATTCTATGATAGCATTTTTCTTCGTAGCGCATCTTGGATGTAACTAAATATACCTCAATTCTAAAGCCCCGATTCACATCTTAGACCATGGCGCAATCTTGATAGCTTTAAATCTACTACAGTTTTATACTATGTTGATTTTTCCTTGTAGTGTGTATTAACTTGATTCAAATCTATAAGCCCATAATATTATTTTACAATTTTTCCCTGGTGTAGCTTGGACAGCTTTATATCTACCATAATTTGAGAGCAGAATTGTTCTTCTCACAGTACATCCTGGGTACCGTAGAATTTACTATAATTTATCACCATAAGTTCATAACTTTCTTCCGTGATGCACTATATTTAGCGTTAACTCTACTGCAATTCCATACTATCAGGATACAATTTTTGCTCGCGGATATTGCTACAATCCCATAGTATCTTTTTTCCCCGAAGTAAACCCTGAGTAGTCTTAAATCTACTACAATTCCTTGATAGGCTTTTACTTCAAATTCGATAGAATTAAATATACTACAATTCTAAAGTATCAATTCACATTGTAGACCGTGATGCACTCTTAATAGCTTTAAATCTACTACAATTTCATAATATGTTGGATTCTTATCATAGTGCATATTAACATGAGTTAAATCCATTATTCCATACTATCATTTCACAATTTTGTCCTGTTGTAGCCAGGAGAACTTTATATCTACCACAATTCAACCGCATAAATTTTTCCCCTTATAATACATAATGAGGAATGTAAAATTTATAATAATTCACAGCATCTGTTCATATTTTTTTTCAATGTTGCAATCTGTTGTGTTAATTTTATTAGAGTTCCTGAGCATCAGCTTATAATTTTACCCACCTGAGTTGCGTTAAATCAACTATAGTATCAATATCAAATTTAGGTAATATCTCTAAGTTTTTTTTTTTTTTTAAAAAGAAGAGCTTTTTTTGTTTTTGTTTTTTTAACACTTTAATTAAAGTGTATCCAAAGGCGAATGTTATGTTATTTGAAAAAGAAAAAAAAAGAACTCTTTGCTTAGTAAAGATTTTGTTATTTTCTTATGAAAATATATTCTGAAGAAAATATGACACAACGGAAAATGAACTGTAGTCACCAGAGACCTGAATGTAAGTGACCACCCTTGTACTTTGGAAACCTTTCAAGAGATAACTCTTTCTTTTCTCAGGTTTTTGAAGCCCTGAGGCCTCTTTCGGATTCAAAAAAAGAAGTCATATAAGAACAAGTTCCTAATAAAGGACGTCTTAGAGTTCAACTTATCGAATTTTTAGCCTTTGGGAGGTTTTTTTTTGTTTGTTTTCTTCCGAAGAAGGCGAAAGTCGGGTTCCTTTTTATATTATAAAGATGAAATAATAAAGAACTTTGCGAAATGATTGGCCGCGATAAAACGGAATTGGGAAGTTGAAAAAGTTTTCATTTGCTAAGGTACGTGTCATTTGTGTACAGAGACATATTTGGTCACATTATTTTGAAAAAGATATTACTGCTAATAATAGGTACTACTGCTTAGTAATTGATGATAAGTAAACTCAAGTTATGGAAGAATGTCATATAATACAATTATGTAAGAATAAAATGCATTGTCTTTTTATTTAATTAACATAAAAAAACACTTTTCATAGTTTTATGTATGTATGCCTGATGGCCGAATGGCTAGCGCTCTGGCGTTTAGTACCACAGGTATCGGGTTCAAATCCCGGCTTTGCCCATGGGTGTTGTAGTGGTTCGGAATCCACTTTAAGCCGTAGGTCCCTGTCCTAATAGGATCGTAGAGCGCTGCGGGGGCATCGTTACTCCGCGTCCGTGACTTACCATCAAGTTACACGCGCCCCCTGGGTAATGCAAAGTGAGTAACATCGGTGCAGCCCTGATAGGCATCCAAAGACGTCCATGTCTGTTTGCCAGCTGCATTGGTGAAAAAAATGTATGTATGAATATATACCAATTACAACCAACAAGGATAATTAAAAGTAAGAAATTATCTTTTTTTTTTGTTGTTAAAAGGAATTTTTAAATTTTAAGACATTGAGACATCAGTGTGAATGTAACAGTATAATATTGTCCTGTGGAATAAATGTTAATAGTTTTTGATATTTAAAAATTATCTGTACCTCTTCGTTGACTACCCGGATGTATAACCTATTTTGTCATTATATTTGCTAGTTTTTTGCTATACTTGCCTCCTTATTGATAGTATTAATTCTGATACAAACGATAGTCTTAATTTTGTTATATAGATTGATTGAGCTTCTAATAAGACCCTACCGCTGTTATTTTTTTTATATGTCTATGTTCTTTCCATTTCTATAGCTTTTTTGTATATATAAGCACTGAAACATCATCATTAATCAGAATTAGTAGTTATGTAGTATTAGTTAAAGTAACATTAAGTAGTATTAGTTAAAGTAGTATTAAGTAGTATTAGTTAAAGTAGTATTAAGTAGTATTAGTTAAAGTAATATTAGTAGTAATAGTTAAGTAGTAGTAGTAGTAGTAGTTAAGTAATATTAGTTAATTAGAATTATTTTCATACACAATAGCACTATTTTAAAACAACATAAAAAATGATTTGAGAATACTCATTATTAGTAGTTTACTATTGAGACTTCAATTTTATTGCATAATTTTCAAGCTTATTTTATTTGCACTTTTTTTGTTAAGACCTTTTTTCTGTGGTTTATAAATTGCATAAATCATAAATGCTTGACTTTGGACTTTTTAGTAGACTAAACTTTTACTAAACTAGAATTTTTGCTAGACCAACTATACATACTGCTCTTTACTTAGCTTTGATAGATAAACCAACAACAGGGACTGAAATCCACTTTTTAAAAACTCCCACGCAAATACATTCTGTCACCCTATTACATTCTTAATAACTTATTCTCTTACATACCACTAGGTTTACTCTGCAGTGAATCAGACATAGATTTATTTCAGTTGAATTTACAAGTATCATCAGTAATATTTAAAATTAATGGAATTTTTCTGTAAAAAATCATTTTATATACATCATATATTATTACACATTTTTTAGTTTTTGTTCTATATACACAATTAATTAAATGATTCTGATTTCAAACATTTCTACATCTGAAATGTCAAATATAATTTTTTTTTAATTATCGATTTTATGCAGAACAAATTTTAGTGCACCTGTGTTATAGGGGTACACTGCTAGATATGCTTTGATTTGAATTCAGTTAGTATGCATAAACAGCATAGATTTAAATACCCATACTGGGTATATTCCTTGATAATTATCAATTACATTAAGGTATAACTGTATAACTAACTATTTCCTTATGAGATTTTTCTTCTTCTGAAATATTATTTTCCACCTTGACTTGTATATTTGTATATTTCTTATTTTATCTGCTCTTGTAATTTTTTGACATTTATTTTGTATATTTTTGTATATTATGGAATCGATATATTTATTATTATTGTGTTTTTTTTTTTTGTTTTTTTAGCTTAATTTTTACTTATGATTGAACTGAATATATATGAAGAATAGGAATATTATGGGAAGGAAGGAAGGGGACTAGGAAGTAGAATGTAGTTTATGGAAATATGGAAGGGGATATTTGGGAAGGAAGGAAGTATATGGAAATTTATTTACAGCGAATGAATATTCATGGCTTTTACATACAAACTGATGTTATTTATGAGATATCATTTGTGTATTCTGCTTTTATTATGTTCTTATATTGTAATATATTTTAATTAACAATTAAGGTATTTTCTATTTTTTTTAAATACCAACCTGAATAATAAATTTACCGATTGTTGACTATTATATAGGAACTTGTAATAACAAAATTTGAATACCAATTTATAATGAAATAATACCAACTTAATAAAGACATAGTAATGATAAGTGGAATAATTTAATTGAACGATAAAAACAGTGCATAATAAAATATATATCAGTATATATAACAATATATAATAGTATATAACTATATAACAGTATTATTATAAAATAAATGAAAAAAGATTTTAACACTTGAACAGCGACATTTAATTTTATATTGAATAATTTAAAATTTAAAGTATTTCATATTTAAAAATATTTTTCAAAATATCTATTACAGAATAAACTAATCGTCAATTTAAAAAAAAAAAAAAAACTAAAACTAATCGTAGAATTTTAAAACCCGATGGAAATGTGACTAAATATTGATTTAGCACAAAGTTGGAAAAATTAAATATCTGAATAGTTGGAAAAAAATTTAAACAATTTTCAGAAAAGCTGGTTTTATTTTGTATTTTCAATTTTTTCAGACAATTTAACTGAAGCAACTTAAATATTTATCTTCTACTTAGAAATTAATTTAATTTTTGAAATTTTTTTGTTTTTTACTGTCGTATCCTTATGTAATCATAATTTCAAAGGAGAATTAATTAAATGTCTCATTTTCTTAGTTGCTATTCAACGTATTACCTGTAAAAAATTTGAAATTGTCAATATTACCGAAAAAAATTTTGAAATTGTCAATATTACTGAAAAAAAATTATATTCTCAGTTTTTTTTATATAAATAGATGTATAATAGATCTTATTTGATATTCATTTACATCACAATCCTACAGTAAATATGTCATTTTCAGAATAAATGAACTAACCTTTTTTTTTTATAACAATTGTGATTTTAACCCATTATTTTTTTTTTTATTGCTGTTGTCTTTTCTAAAAGAAAAGTTCCATCTTAAATATTTTAGATAATGAAAAATTAATTTTCAATTTTTTCCTGCATGTCTAGAAATCTGTTTTTCTATAACAGCTCATGATGTTTTAATATAAAATAAGAAAAAAGATTATATAAAAAATAAAAATAAGAAGGTGTAAAATTAGGTAGAAGAATATTAGTATGTACTATGTAGTTGTTATACTAGTATGTGTCATATTTTTATTCTGTAATTTGTTTAAAAAATTTCAAACGGCAAAATAAAATTAAATGACTATATTTTTAACATTTGCAATTATACAAGAGTAATAAGGTATAATAAGGCTATTATAATAAAATAAGAAGTAAAAGTATAAAATAAGGATAGGCTTGTTAATCAATACAATTTTGTTATGTAACTTTCGAGCTTATTTTATTGACACTTTTTTTTTTGCAAAGTTTTGGACATAGCACTTTGCACTTTTTTTTGGACATAGTTCTATTAGACCAGAATATTTTACTAGACCAACTATCATTGCTGCTTTTTACTTAGCTTAAGATAAATAAACCAACAGAAGGGTCCACTTTGTCCAAATCCCACTTTTTGAAAACAGATATGAAATGTGTTCTAACACCTGTTGCATTCTTAATGGCATGCTATCTTATATGCCACTAGGATTACTCTGCAATAAACCGAATATACTTTTATTCTTATTGAATGTCATACAATGATCTGGAGTAACATGCGTTGGCTTGTTTGAGTCAATGACTCAAAAGTATTATACGAAGCTAATATATGTAAAAATATCTGCCAAAAATTCAATAAATGCAATTTACAGAACGGATACATAATGTTGATCTTTTAATACAATAAATATATTTCTCAATATCTAATTTGAAATATTTTTCAACTCTTATTTATGGAGGAAAAACTTTTTTTTTTTAAAGCCATTCAACTAAAGCAGACAAAAACTTAATCGCAATTGGAATCAAAGAAGGCTTATGAATTTTTAGTTGCTGCCACAAATTTCCATCAACAAAGCTTATGTTTTCTTCCTTTATATATTCTTTGAGAAAACCACCTTATTTTTCTTAGTGTTAAGAATATAAAGGCTTAAGAAAATGTGCGGTGTCCCTTTTTTCCTAAGCATACACCATGCCATAGTTGTATAAGTTTGCATGTATATAAATTTACATAAAGCTGCATTTCTCTGATAAAGTACTTCGTAAAACACTATAAATATTATATTAGATTTTCTATTAAGTTTCTCAGAAAGGAATGAATTTGTTTGGTGTAATCTAGAAATATTTTGATAAAAGCAGTTATATTTATTTTGGCTTTTATTAAAATATATTGTAGCTCCATGTTTTATGAAAGTGTTACCGAAAGAATTGTTAACTTAGCAAGGAAAAAATTAACTATACATACTTTTTTTCTAAATAGCACTACAGTAGGAAGTATCTTTCTGAATAAAACTTTTTTTTTCTCAAATTTTATTCATCCTGGATAATTTCAATATTGGTATCAATAGATAAAATATTTTGAAGGACTTTTATATTTTCAATATATAAAATATTTTGAAATAAAAATAAAATAAAGAATAAAAAGCCACAGGGCTTTGAAGGTTTATGATCAAGATTGCAATTATTATTATTATTATTTTTATTTGCAATTTTTTGTACCAATATTTATCCTACTAATGAAAATTTTTACCTCTCAGAAAAAAAGAGAATATATTCTTAATAAAATCTTATTAAAATTATGTTTTAATAAGATTATAATATTAATTTATTTTTCCAATAATTTTGTATCAAGGAATAGTTACTTTTAATATATTTATCTTTAGCAAAACATTGAATTAATGCTTATCAAAACTATGGGAAAACGTTTTGAGACGGATATGTTTTTTTATATTGATTAAATTTTGAGTATATGTAATTACACATGCATCATACGTTTTTTATTTCACAATTCTGTTCTTCCTTTTAATTTTATGGTGTTCATTTAATAGTTGTTATTTTTTATAATTATGTTTTATATTATATATGAATAAAAGTAGATATTCTTTCAGTTAATTACATTATCTATATGTAATTGTCAATTTATGATTATTCAAAAAATATCATTAAGACTGCCTAGATTCCTTAGTTATCTATTATTTCTATAAAGAAAAAAAATAAAGTAGACCTTTCTTACTATAATGTTTAAAATAATAATTCTATAAGATTGACGACATTAAAAATTTTAAACTCTCAAAAATAGCAATGATCTGATTGATTTTGAACGACAACCTTTTTCGGAAATGTCTTGTAATTATTAAATATCAATGATAGATATCACATACGTTTAAATTATATAAAATAAAAATCAAATAATTATTTCAATAAAACAATCAATCTAACGAGGGTTAAAGTACTATGTTAATTTTTATATTATTATTAATTTAGATTTTTTTTATGTAGACTAAGTATTAACGACTGATCAGCCAATTTGCGGCCTGATGGCTCTGGCCTTTTATACCACAGACTTCAAGTTCGAATTCTGGCGGTGACATGAATGTTTATTAGTGGTATAGAATCCACGTCAAATTAGAGGTCCCGGTCTAATTAGCACAACTTGTGCGCGTAATGATCGTAGAGCGTCAAACCAAACCAAGCTCCGCCAATTTCTAAAGGTAAATTTAATTGTTTTTTATTTAGCTGGAACTCTAAAAAAATTATACAAATAGATCTGATTTTTTATGGGGATATATTATAATAAATTAGTTCAAAATATAAAAAAAAGCAGGCAACTTCATTTACTAAAGTCAAGAGTTGAAAAATAAAGTTGACAATCTTTTTTCTTGCTTCATTATTTTTTACTCTTGAACTTATATTCAACCTCCCCTTCGAACTTCACATCGAGAGTTGTTGATGTTAAGCAGTAAGGAGAGTCAGATGATCCTCCATCAGTGGGGTGGAGAATGAGGGTAAGGGTTTATTGACTTGTCTTTCCCCTCGTGGTTAATGAGTTTTTCCTCTTTCTTTTTTTCTTCTCTTTTCATTTTTCTTCAAATGATTCAATATAAATATAGAAGTTATTACTGCAATGTCTTGCTATTAATAATGATCTATTTTAAGGGATATTGTTCTTAGAAGAAATAGAAGATATATATGATATAGAAGATAGACCAATGACATAGATGAGAAGATAGACTTCTTTGATACAGAAGAAATTACCAATTTCTTTTTTTATTTGAGTAGATACACCTTTTTATATAAAGCATTTAAGCCACATTGCCGATAAGGTGCGTTAAATTCACTGCATACAGAAACGAAGAATCTCCTTGGTGAATGCTTCAGTTTATAGTGTCTTGTATCAATCATTATCAGGCCTGGTGAGTGCTTTTTTTTTTTTTTTTTCATACTACTTGTAAATGCCAGTTAATTAACGGTAAAGTCCCCCAGAAAGTATTATTTAAAGTATATGTATATATGTGAGATTCTTGATGGTCGAATGATTAGCGCTCTAGAGCCACATTATTTGAGCCCCAGTGATGTCATTGATGTTTTTTGTGCTTCGTAATCTACTTTATACCGTAGGACTTGGTCTAATATGATTACTGCACGTAAGGGTGAAAACCGTACGTGCAATAAGGGAATATATATATATATATATATATATATATATATATATATATATATAAATAAGGGAAATTATATATATATATATATATATTACTATCTGATATGCTGTAGCCTCTTACAATGATTAAAGGAACGATATGACAATTAGTCTGGCATAATTAAAGTTTGATTTTCAAGGCCTAATGTGACTGTAGAGCTATGGATGTAAGGTTGACAACCCTACCCCGTAAAACGAAACGTCTTATGGCTCACCATAAGGCTGTTGTGCCAATGAAGAAGAAGTGTATGTGATGTACTACAATAAAAAAAGTTGATGATCTTACATAAAATAATGAAATTAGAATCTTAGAATAAAATAATGAAATTTGACACGTCCTTCTGTTCAATAAAGGCATATTCTTTGTAATACTTAGTAACAGAAAGAGGATCACATTGAATCCTCAAAAATAATTTTAAGAAAAAAAAATATTTTCCAAATGTTTGCCCATATTAAGGGATTTTTTTTTTTGTTATTAATAAAAAAAGGACAACTAAATGTTTTTATAAAAGAGAAAAACAATGTTTTGTGAAAACCAATTTTAATTATAGATATTTATATTAAAAACAAATACTTAATTGTCTTTAATTTTTACACCATTTATTTCTGCAAACAATACAAAAACATCAAGCAAAATTTTTATATTCCAAGGAGAGACCTTCATGGAAATATTTAGATTCCGAAAGAACTTTTATTAATGATTTAGGAAACCACAGAAATAAAGTGATAAAGAAATATGAAAATTCTTCAACACATATTGAATAAATCAGGTGTAAGGACACACGATTATTGAGGAACTTCCTTCTACGAATTAAACTTCTTTTATTGGCTTCTTCAACTGAAGGAAAAGTATTCGTCCAAACTTAAAAAGAAGGTCTCCTGTGATTTAAGAAAGTGATTTATTATTTTGCGTGATGTTTTTCTTTTAATATAATCTATTCCTTATTATTTGTAAGACTTTTTTTTAACTTAAAGGTATCATTTCCCTTGGTACAAAAAAATCTTCGGTTTGAGAATTTTTAAATTGATCCCATTTAGAATAAATTGGAGAAGTTATTTTTCTAAATTAACAAAGTAAAAAAAAATATATATATTTTTAAGACGTTTGCCAAACATAAAGAAGATAATCTGCTTATTCATTGTTATTTCTACATTCTCATTTATATATTGATGCGATTTAGCGGAAAACAGTTAGCGTAGTTGTATTTAAATACCGTTATTTACTTTTCCAATGGATTACGTATTTCTGCACTTCGTATAAATTTAATTTTCTTTTTACGTATCTTAAAAGGATTCAATTGTATTTTTAAACTAATGGAAAAGAAATAGTATTAAATATAAATGCGAGAATAATTAGATGTTATACTAATCAGAAATTTATTTTTCCTATTTCATTAGTTTAAATGTAATGATTTATTAAATTAGTAAAGAACTTTGTATAACTATAACTATTCAACTACCACTAAATTGCGAAAAGAAATTTATATTTCATAAAATAAGTATAATTACTTATTTCTAAACTGATACTGTAAGTGTGTATTTCAATGGCAATTTGTAATTAGGGTGTCTTGTTAGTATTATGCATGTAGAGAAAATAAACGAATGTTTGATTTAATGTATAGAATAATAAAATATAAGTAACACACAGCTTTCTATAAAGGTTTTATAGTCATGGAAAGCCTATATTTTATCTAATAATTATGTAAATGTTTTGTTTAATGTGTATAATAATAACATATATGTAACACACTGCTTTCTATAAAGGTTTTAGATTCATGTAAAGGTTATATTTTGTCTAATAATTATAATAATTGTAAATTTTGATATGTCAAAATTTTAAAATATTTGTTAAACAAAATCTTTGCCTTAAACATATTAAGATTGTGGTCTAAAATCGAAAGATATAAACATTAAAGCAAGTTTTAATATAAAGTTAAGGGACCCCCCAAACCACATTCCATTAAAATATATATATATATATCGTTCCACAACCACCATTTTCACACCTTACGTCTTCTGGTTATTCTCGAAACTCAAAAGACCACTCCTGGGACATCCGTTTGAATCGATTGAAGAGATTCAACATGAATCAGTTTGAACGCTTTGAAAGCCACCCTGGCCAATGACTTTTTAGCCTGCATTGAGGATTGGTAAAAACTTTGACATAAGTGCATTGTGTACGGAGGGGATTACTTTGAAGGCGATGAAATAAATTTGGCAGAATAAATAAAGAGTTTTCGGGAAAAAAAAAATTGGTCTTACATTTTGGGTACAGTTTTATGTGTATTTGCATTCTACCTAGTTGAAGATACATAAAAAAATTATTCACATGTGTGTCGCCAAGGCTGACAAATGTATCTAAATTATAAATTTTTTGAGGGTTTTTTTTCGGGGGCTTTCATTGGCAGGTCGCTTGTAAATTAAATATTGGAGATTGAAATCATAGTAAAACAATTCTTTAATAACGGAAAGAAATAAAAATGTGTGAATTGGGCGTACTCACAATATTGAATATCGTCGGAGGTCCTCTGTGTCCCCCGCCCTCCCCGCTAAACACATAAGTTTGATTGTGCCATTGAAAATGTCATTTTAATTCAGAATTACAGGAAAATTATAATGTGTACAAGTGTACTGTAACATACAGATTTGCGCTTTAACTGTAATTTAAATCATTTCAAATTTCACGACAAAAGAACATACTTAGTTGCAATTATGGACCAAATAAGCAGAATGAAAGCATGCTACATTCAACCATATAGCCAATAAAATTTCCATCCATTACTCCATGGCAGTAGCCATCAAATAGTGTTTCAAAACCCGATTGGTTAACAGAAAATCTTTCATTGGCAAGCTTATGCATATCTCTACTATAGAAAATCAATACTTTAGCTGACATTTTAAATATCGTCAGTTACATTTTCATTTACGTCACAAAAGTTCCTCTCTTTACTCTAATATTTCAAAATTATATCTTTTATTGGTCTTTACCTTTCATCTTTTTCCATATTATGGTATATTTTACGCAATAGTGTGTATGAAAAAATTCTCGCCATTTAGAATAAAGCTATCAAAATTTTTAACCCACAAAACGATGAAATGTAAAATAAAACACCAGAAAGTAATATTTTTAAGTTTAGATTTGGAAAAAAATTTTTTTCACAAGAAATGATTTTCTAGAAATGAATTTCTCAAACGTCGATGCAGTTAAAGAATTTTTTTTTTTTTTTTTTTTTTTTTTTTATATATATATATATATATATATAATAAGTATGGTTTTTTTTTTTCAAACAGAAATTATTTATTATTTCTATTTTCCATTTAATAATCATTTTTAATTTAAAACGACATACTTTCATATTTTTCTATAAAATATATATTTTTATTTTTCATATACGTATAAATATATTTACATATATAATATATATTGCCATAATATTGCTCTTAGATATACTCTTATGTAGCATTTTAAAACACAATTTCCAACAAAACCAGAAAGGGAAACTGCTGTTAAGTACAACTTGGAAAGACCAAATCCAAAGCTACACTTATTAAAGCAAGCTATCAAACGCTCATATGTTTTTTTGCTTCTTATTCATATTTCTATTCCAATTCCATTCATTTTCTATTGTCCTTAAAAACATTTATCTAGAAATTTAAAGCACAGATTTTTGAAGTTCGAACAAATGAGAAATGAAAATAGCTCTTAAACACACACTTGTCTAAAGTGTACTGAAACTTAAATTGTTCTAAAGTGTACTAAAATATACATTGTTTAACACATAATTGTTTTTTATCCTTGTTAAGAAAGGACATTATACACATATATATTGCTTTTATCCTTATTTCATACTTCTATTCCCATATTGATATTCATTAAAACTATTATCTGGAAATTTAAACCACAGCTTATTAAACTTCAAACAAATGAGTAATGAAAACAACTGTCCAGCACATCTTAAAAAAAAAAAAATAAACAAATCTAAACCTAATGAGGCAAGACAGTACAAATTCATATTTTTCCCCCTCTAATTTAAATTTCTATTCCCAAATTGTTGTAATTCAAAACAATTATCTAGCAATTAAAAGCCAACTTTTGATATTTCAACAAATGAAATATGAAAACAAATATTAATCACAACTAGAGAAGAAAAAATCTAAAGTTATACTTGTTAAAACCAGACATAACATATTCATACATTTTTTTTCCTGAAACATACTTCTATTCCTACATTGTTGTTCTTCAAGTCAATTATCTAGATATATTTGGCAGCATCCTGAACTTCAAAAGAAAGATAAAGGGAAACAACTGTTAAGCACAACTTGAGGATACAAAAATAAAAGTTACACTTGTTAAGTCAGGACATTAAACACTGAGAAGCAAAAAACGATTTGCTGAAATCACCTTCCGTCCCACACATACTTGTGAAAACTGATACTTTAAAAAAACTCACGTACCCCATTTTTTGTTGAGTTGAAAATAGTCTTCGTGTAGCTTTCAAATTCGAATTCATGTTCTAGTCATTGAAACATTGGGAAAACAATTGATCCCTTAAGCAAACTTCCGCAAGAAAATAGCTCAAGAGCTCTGACAATTCATTCTTCTGCAGATAAGAATGTTTAAACACCGTGATGATTGGTGCTGGCAATTGGTGACACCAATTTGGGGACGTTAAATACACGCAGGGGGAATTTTGAGTTGAGAAGGGGGTTTGTGAAAATAAAGAACTATGATCTTCAGTCAAGAAATATTTAGTTTTATGTTTATCTTATTGTCTGATTACATCTTTAACAGTCTGGAGGCATGTTTTAATGTTTATATGATGAAATACTTATTCGTAACTATGTAGAATAGCATGCATGGTTTATTACATATGGAGACTGTATCAATTATGTTAAAAGGACAACAGAAAAAATATATATACATATTAAGACAAGGCATTACATATTCATGTTTTTTTTATTTTTTATTCTGAATTATATTTCTATTCCAACATTGTTGTTCTTCAAAACAGTTATCTGGAAATTTAAACCACAACTTTTCGAACTTCAAAAAAACAAAAAATGGAGAACAACTGTTAAGCACAACTTCACGAGACAAAACACAATGTTACACTTGTTAAGACAAGACATTAAGCCCTAAGACACAAGCTACGATTTACCGAAATCACCTTTCTTCCTACACATTCTTGTGAAGACTGCACCCTTTCAAAAAAATCACGTGCCCCACGCATTGATGAGTTGAACAAACAAGTCTCTGTGAGGCTTTCAAACTCGAATTCACGTTCCAGTCATTGAAACATTGGAAAAACAATTGATCCCTTAAGCACCCTTCCGCAAGAAAATAGCTCAAGAGCATGGTAAATCTCTTCTTCTCAAGATAAGAATGTTTAAACACCGTGCCTATTGCAATTGTGAGAAGGTAATGGGTAATTCGGGGACGTTAAATACTCACGGGGGGAATTTTGAGTTGAGAAGGTAAAGAGACTTGGTTGGAGAAAATAAAGAACTGTGTTCTCCTGTCCAAATTTCTGTTTAATCTCAATGCATGATTTCATCTTTAACAGTCTGGAATGAATCTTTTAATGATTTTATGCTGAAATTCTTAATCCTAGCTATTTAGCGTAGCATGCAAGTATTATTACATTTGTAAATACAAAATAGTTATGTTGCTTTAGTATAGGATATTTAATCCAATGTTTCCCAAGCTTGTTTGTTTTACAGTCGCTTTTCAAATTAAAAATACTCCACATCAACTTAAAATTTATGTACTTTAAGTCAAAAAAAATTAAGAATAGACTATTTGTAAAGTTTTATGTATCTATATATCTACCAACGTCTCCAAACATAATAAATAAAGATGTAGTAAATAAAACAACTAATTTTTTTTATTGAAGGTTACAATAAATCCCTGTAGCTTAAAGTAAACAAACAAAACAATGACAAAATTAGAAAAAAAAAATTAAGTAAATGGTAAATTTTAAAAGTACACATAACATTTAAAGATAGAAATAAAATAAAAGATAATTAGAAGAAGGATTTAAGAAACTTAAAAAATGTTGCAAAGGCAGGCATCTTATTAACAAGTTGACAAATATTTGGTGGCCATTAGACATTTTGCAGTGTTAGTTCTTTCGTTAACAATTTTCTGATGATAAATTTTTTCTGAAGTAGAAATGATCTTTGCTTCAGATTTTCACATTTTTAACTCCTCTCAGGTTTTCATAATCAATTACTATTATACAAACTTACAGTATAGAATTTATAAGCTAAATATTAGAAGTTTTTTACATGTATCAAAAATGGTAATTTTGTTAAAATTGAATAAAAAATTAATTAAAAACCAGAAAAATATTTTCTAAAAATTACATTTACAGAAATTCAAAATAACTGAAACATATTTCTATTCCAATATTGTTGTTCTTCAAAACAATTATCTAGATATTTAAAGGACATCATTTTGAACTTTAAACGAAAGAGAAAATAGAAAGCAAATGTTAAGCCCAACTTGAGGAGACAAAACCTAAAGTTACACTGGTTAAGACAAAACATTAAACATTAAGACATAAACTACGATTTACTGAAACCACCTTTCTTTCCACACGTTACTTGTGAAGTCTGCATTCTTCCAAGAAACTCACGTACCCCACACATTGATGAGTTGAGCAAACAAGTCTCCGTGTGTCTTTCAAACTGGAATCCACGTCCTAGTCATTGAAACATTGGAAAAACAATTGATTCCTTAAGCACCCTTCCGCAAGAAAATAGCTCCAGAGCCCAGTCAATCTATTCTTCTCCAGATAAGAATATTTAAACACCGTTTTAGTATAGTTACTTAATTCAGAGTTCCCCAAGCTTATTTGCATTACAATCTTTTTTCAAATTAAAAATACTCAACATAAACTTACAATTTATTTACTTTAAGAAAAATAATTCGGTAATAAATTATTTGTTAACTTTTATGTATCCATATATTTACCAATGTCATAAACTATGGTAAGTAAAGATGTTGTAAATAATAATCATACAACTTTTTTCTTATTGAAATTTACAAGAAATCCCCGTAAATGTAAGTAACAAACAAATTAATGACATAATTAAAAAAAAAATTAAATAAGTGGTAAATTTTAAAATTACACATGGTATTTAAAGATAGCAATAAAATAAAAGATAATTAGAAGAGGGGTTTAAGAAACGCCAAAGTAAGAATTAAAAAATTTTAAAAAATGTTGCAAAAGCAGGCTCCATATTAACAAGTAGACAAATGTTTGGTGGCCATTTGACATTTTGCAGTGTTAGTTCTTTCGTTAAAATCGTTTTGATAATAAAATTGTTATGAAGTAGAAATGATCTTGCGTTTCAATTTCAAATTTTTAACTGAACTCTCAGGTTTTCCTAATCAATTACTTTTATGCAAACAGCTTATAGCACAGAATTTGAAACGTAAATATTAGAATTTTTTACAAGTATTAAAAGAGGTAATTTTGTAAAACTGAACGAAAAATGAATTAAAAACCAGAAAATTATTTTCTAAAAATTATAGTTAAGGGAATTCAAAATTTTATGCTGAAAATTGATTGTTTAAAGTAATTGATTATGCAAACAAATTCTAGGTAAAAAAATTAATTGTGACGCAAAAAGTCGCTTTACAATTTTAAAGAATTATGTAAGCAGAGGTATATTATTTTTGCAGAGGTTTGTGATTTTTATAGTAAATCAGCAGGTGTCCTTTTACTTTATAGGAATCTTTTCTGATATCTATGTAAGAAGAAAAAAACTTGTATTATGAACATGTTTCTAATACAATTATTATGCAAAAAAAACTGATATTTTTACTTATTACAAGTTTTACCTGAAAACCGCAATTAAGAATTTTTAATTAAACTAATATTTTTCAGAAATATATCGTTTTAAGAAGTTAGATTCTATAAAATTTATATAACTTTTAGTTAATTATCAAATTATTTTGTATTATTTTTAATTACATTTCAGAAATCACGACTTATATTAATATTTCTTGTACTTAAGAAAATGAAATATACTTGTAACTACGTGATTATAATGTTGCAATAGAATCTATTACTACTTAATGGTTATGTAATGTTACGAAATTCATTTCTGACAGAATAATAATTTGATCTATAATATTACTAACTATTTCAGTTTAAATGCAGGTAATTTACAAATATGTGTTCTGAAATAGGTATGTAGGTAAGTACCATAGCTTAAAGGTATAAAAGTATATAAATTAAGTTTTCGAATTCCTAAATTTTCTACACTATAATTAACGTTATTTATACCAAATGATACATTAAATGAACATTTTCTTGTCTGTTAACATAAAGACGATAGAAATTTCACGCATGTGATTACATTTGAATATATTTGAATGTATTTAAATTATACATGGGATATATGGCATAAATTGATCTAAAGTAAGTTCTTTAATCATGATCATTTCAATTACCAGATAGTTTTCCAACATTTTCTGTGATTTAATGCACTATATGTTTAATCAAACATGAATCTTGCCTGAGGACTGGTCTGTAACTTAGCAATGAGTTTTGAAACAGCTGCGATTAAGAGCAGGAAATTATTCTATGCAACCCGGGGCTACGTTTTGGTCCGAGAACAGTTTCAAATAAATGTAATCACACATTCCAAGTCAGAAGTTTAAAATTGGACATGAAATGCTTAATATATGCATACATTTTCTAAGGTAACAGGCTGGACATCTTGATTAGGTATGTTTAAACTGTGATTTCTGTAACATTATGAAAACTTTATTGCAACTAGAAATAAAATGTCATAATCATGTGGTGAATTGCTGATTTATTCCGTTGAGTCGCTATTGCATGATTTATTTAAATGTGATGTTGCAATTCTAAGCATTCCTATTTAAATTTTAATTAGAACTTAAGATGAAGGATCTTAAAGAAATATAGTTCAAAATCCGACTAAATCAAAATCTTTCATTCTTTTGCTGGTGATAGGTGCTATAAAACAGTGGGCCGGAAAGCCTTTCCTTTTGGTAACGAGGTAGATTTTCCTTTAAAGGTTTCATTATGATAAAATGTGCCTGTAATGCTAAAATTTACCTGTGGGCCACATTGGTTAATGCTAAATTTGTTGTATATATGCTACTCTTTCTACGTCAATATAAAAATGGGGTGAACATGTTAATATCATAATCTAAGAGATGGACTTTTATTGATTTCAATACCTAGTCAGTGGATTAACGAAAATTTTCCTGCTTTCAGTTATTAGCAAAAATTGCGTGACGGCAAAGAAGTCAATGTAATGGGTTGTGGTCATCAGAGAAATAAAAACCTTTCAAGTTGAAATTTCTTTTTACCTTCATTTCTTGATATCGTAGCAGCTACAATTTTTTCACAATGTTGTAACTTACAGTATCTCTCCACCACGAGAACCCTTCCAGCCACATTGCTGGAGGTTGGAGGTAGCTATTTGAAATATTTTACGGTATGGAAAATTCATTTAGATAGATAGGCTTTTATTCAATTTTGTCACATTGGCGCACTTAGTACTGGCTAAATGAAGGAAGTCGATTTTACATTTTCGTGGTAAACTACTATTGATGTAGTGAAGACATCCAATAGAAAATAATATATGATTAATTTATTTCTGGAGAAAACCTCCACAATTAAATTAAAATTATAAGACCATTAATATAGTGGCTAGAAGGAGATAATTTAGTATTCGGTGCTGGGATATCTTATATCAAGTAAATAATATTGCTTATAATTTATAATGTGAAAAGAAATGTACGGAATTGAACAAAATCGCTTGAAAGGGAAATACAGTAAATAAACATGTTGCATTGACAAAACTTAAAAAAGAAGGATCTTAACTACTTTTTCACAGCCATAACATAAAAAGGTAAGAAATAGGGATAAAATAGAGTCGATCATACATTACATTACTTTTTTAGAACTTAGGAGTAATAAATCATCCAATAGAAGGAATAAAATAAAAATAAAAATAACCATGACACTTCAAGGGAGCTATGGGTGCGATAAAAATTTCGAGCTCAAAACGGTATCCACTGGTACATGACTATTTAGTATCGTACAGTAGACCCTCTTCAATATAACATTGTCCGATGCAATTACCATTAACGGTCCGCTCTAGCATTTGGTACTATAGGCTTCAGGTTAGAATTCTGATGCTGGGATTGTTTGTGGTTACTGGCTGGGGATACACTTTAATCTGTAGGAGCCGTTTTAATTAGCCCTTATGTTCCAAAAAATGATATTAGAACAGCAAACCAAATGGCTGGTATCACAAGTCCTTTAACTTGCTACAACTCAATTTTTTGGCATAATATATGCAAGTAGATATTTATTGTGACTTGAGTTAATTGATAATTTTAATTTGTAATTTGTTTTGTCTTTTTCCAATGCTTATGTCTAAGAAACAATAGGCAGTAACCCAAAATCCAGGAAAAACCTATGCAAACTTCATGGTGAATTCAGGAGAATCCTGTCGGCTGCACTTCCGGAGTCTATAGAGACAAATATGTAAATGAAAATTCAGACTGGCCGATAGAGTCGTGAGTGGAGAGAGTAGCGAGGTTTTACAATCATTACGTTTGGTTTAAATGCAAAAAAATATATATATACAACTTTATATTTATCTGATAAGTAACATTCAAAATTACCTATTATGTGCACATGCGCAATAGTCATATATATATATTTTTTTTAAACTAGGATAGACATGGATGGATTTATCCCACCTTCCTGTCTGCCCTGCACTTGTTTCCTCTATGTATGGTCGTTGCTGGTACGCTAGGGCCCTTACGGGTTAAACACGTCACTATGTGATTTCCTTCGTCTTTCGTTGTTGTTGTTTTTATATTCCTTGTGTTCTTTTTATTTTATTGCTTATTGTTGCCTGTCATTAGAAATAAATTTAAAAAAAACTTTTAAATTTACCTGACAAATAACATTTACAATTACCCATTATCTGCAAATGCGCAGTAAACCGACTTTCTAACATTTTTTTAATTAGCTATAAGTTTAATTAATGCGAACATATAGAAATAATTTAATCATTTATTTGTAATATTCTTTTATATATCTTGTAATATTTTATTTTTTAAAATATTTTTTTGAAATATATACAAATTAATCATAAAGTGTCTTCTATTATTATTCTCTTTTGTTTTGTAAAATATGCATTTTCAAATTTAAAAAAAATAATATTAAAATTTAAGATTATTAAAATTATTATTATTGTAGATTATTACGATTGTTATTATTAGATCTATAGATAAAAAAAAGAAAAGAGCTATATATTTCCATTTCGTCTAAGATTTACATAGTATTCTATTCTAAATTTATTTTATTAAATAGGACATCTGAGTTATGCCGAATATTTTATTTTCTGACATACAATGACTAGGATGTATTTTTTTACATTAGAAGTGAACTAATTCAAATAATCGTTAAAAAATTCTTCATTTATAGTTTTAATGTATATGTCATTCATTTATGGTTTTAATGTATATATCATTCATTTATAGTTTAAATGTATATGCCATTCATTTAAACAAAATATTAAGAATATAAATAAAAATGAAAACATATATGATTGTTTTCTGCTATAAAAATAATATAAAATAAAAATTGTAAATTAGACCGTTTTTTGCCCAAAATAAATTGATCAATATTTTAAGAAATATGATAAAAATTGCCATACGTAATTATATAAATTTTGCATCAGCAAAAGTTAATTTAGTATTTCATTAGTTAAATATTTAGTAAAACAAGCTAATTCTTAATAATTAGAAAACATGACGTGGGTATTTATTTGGGTTTTACAGAAAAAAATATTAAAATCACCCAAATTATTTCAATTATTCACACCAATTATTTACCCAAATTATTTTTAAATATAGTGTATAAAATCGAAAATTATTAAAGAGCAAATGCAAAATTATTTTTTAGAGATTACTAAATTTTTAATGTAATTTATTTTTACGACAATAAATAAATAATTATATTTTTCATCAGAGGAGTTCTGTTTGAATTATTTCTTTTGAAAATTAATTAATTTCAAAATATTGAGAAAATTTATTTCGTGTTTAAGTACTTTAATAATTTTTTTTCATCAAGCTTACTTTAGTTTTCTCTTAAAATATTTTCAAATTTTAACATATAATTTTAATTATATGCTAATTTTGTTTAATTATGTAATTTTTTTGTCAGTATCGATCTCACTTTTTGCATTCGAATATAAAGATTAAATTATTTTATTTTCCTATGCAAATATTTTAAATTATTTTTAAAAAAATATATAAAATATTTTTTTTTTTAGATTAACATTCATAAATGAAACAAGTTAATTTTTCTTATATTTAATTATTCCTTTAAACTATAATTTTTTTTTCTAATTTCATAAAATGCTTTTTATGTGCAAGTATAAAATAATAAATACATAGCAAATATATAATAAATATACAAACATAATAAATACTAACATAATTTCAAAATTTCTTATATACAGTTCCCATAAAATGGTTATGGTATTAAAAAATTCCTTCTAATGTATTTTATATAATGAAAATAATTCTTTTTTATTAATTAAAAAATAATAAAGGAAAATTTAAGCAAATTAACTCAAAAAAATTGAAAAACAAATTTAATGATAATATTTATATTTTAATATAAGAAACGTTCATATTTTATGCAAGAATTTTTAAATAATTATCAAACGAATTGGTAAATACACACTTCAATAATGAAGGTGATATAAAAAAATACAAAACGACGAAAAAATAATAAAGCAATTGACTATCAAAAATATTCAAAATAACCTATACGATATTTTAGATATTTTAACTTCTTATCCTATCTCAGTAATATTGCTGCTAACTGTAAAGCAAGTTTGCATCCCTTTAATTTCAACTAACGAATTGAACTATAACTATTTCAATGAAATATCAGTGATTGCAAATTATAAAGTTTTAGAAGTTAGGCTGGAAATACAAGGTTTTTTTCAAAACACTTAAATTATTATCAGTTTTCTTAGAAAAGGTATCAAGAATTCTTTATTTTCATTCCCAACCCTCTTGTATTTTCTTTCCCAACCCAGTATCAGTTTATAATTTCACCACGTGCTGTAATCTGAGTTCCATTAAATCTACTATACTATCAGCATCTGATTTAGAAAACCAAAGTTTTCATTTTTTTTTTTATAATATTTTCTATAACTTTCATTAAAGTGTATCCAAAGGCGTTAATGTTATTTAGAAGAAAAAAAAAATAACTCTACATTTTACTTAATGAAGTTTTTGTTATTTTCTTATGGAAATGCATTCTGAAGAAAATATGACACAGCAGAAAATGAACCACGGCCACCAGAGACTTGATGTAAGTGACCACCCTTGTACTTTGGAAACCATTCAAGAGATAACTCTTTCCTTTCTCAGGTTTCTGAAGCCCCGAGGCCTCTTTTGGATTCTAAAAAAGAAGTCATATAAGAACCGATTCCTAATAAAGGACGTCTTAGAGTTCAACTTATCGAATTTTTAGCCTTTGGGAGTCTTTTTTTTTTTTTTGTTTTCTTCCGAAGAAGGCGAACGTTGATTCCTTTTTTATTTAAAAATGAAATAATAAAGAACTTTGCGAAATGATTGGACGCGATAAAACGGAATTGGGAAGTTGAAAAAGTTTTCATTTGCTAAGGTGGGTGTCGTTTGTGGAAAGAGACATATTTGGCCACATTATTTTGAAAAAAAATATTTTTTATATTACTGCTGAATAATTAATGATAAATAAATTGAAGTTATGAAAAAATTCGTATATTATAATTATATAAGAATAAAATAATTTTCTTTTTATTTAATTAACATACAAAAACACTTTTCATAGTGTGTGTGTATGAATATATACAAAGCACAACCAACGCGTATCATTAAAAATAAGTTATTATCTTTTTTTATTGTTGTTAAATGGATTTTTTAAAAATTTATGTCATTGAGATATCAGAGTAAAAATAACTGTACTATATTATTCAATGGAAGAAAAATAATAATTTTTGATAATTAAAAAGTGCATATGCATCATTATAGAT
The DNA here is from genome assembly GCA_021605075.1 of Caerostris darwini. Lineage (NCBI taxonomy): Eukaryota > Metazoa > Arthropoda > Arachnida > Araneae > Araneidae > Caerostris > Caerostris darwini. Next base: position 231,697 of record BPLQ01009612.1, read on the forward strand.
TTGCGGCATGATGGCCAATTGGCTAGCGCTCTGGCCTTTGGTACCACAGGCTTTAAGTTCGAATCCTGGTGGTGGCATGAATGTTTGTTAGAGATTAAGAATGAACTTTATGCCATACTACCGGTTCTCATACTACTGCAAAACATCACAGAGCCAAGTCATTCTTCTATCTACGGGTGCTCTATCACAACAGAATCTACTCCCATTTTCGTTTAACCATGATTCCATAAGGGTACGTGGGCTTGGTCTGTATGTCTACCAAGTGGGATAAGAAGAAACCATATTTTTTAAAAATTTAATTGGCATTTTTTTACCATACTTGCTTCCTTATCGACAGAACTAATTCTGATGCAAACTATATTCTTAATTTTGTTATACAGACTGCTTGAGTGTCTAATAAACCCTAGTAAACTTTCTTATTTTTATGCCTATGCTCTTCCCACTTCTATGGCATCTGGTCTTGTATATACTCTCCAAAACATCATCATTTCAGTAGAATTTTCATCCAGTATAGCACTATTTTAAAACAACATAAAAGATGATTTCAGAATATTCCTTAATAGCAGTTTCCTATTGATGCTTATTAATCACTAATCATTTTCAAGCTTATTTTATTTGAACTTGTTTGTTAAGAGCTTTTTATAGGATATACAAATTCCCACAATCTTAAATACTAAATTTTGGACTTCTTAGTAGATTAAACTTAAATTTACTAGACCTACTATCCATCCTGCTCTTTACTTAGCTTTTGATTGATAAACCAACAGCAGTGACTGAAATCCCACTTTTGAAAACCCCATACAAATATATTCTGTCACTCTATTACATTCTTAATGATTTAGTATCTTACATGCCACTAGGATTACTCTGCAACGAACCAAGCATACATATCTTAATGATGAATCTGCAATGATAAGCAGTAACATGGTCCAGAATTTTTCTTTAACAAAAACATTCTATATATATCATATATTATTACATATTTTTAGTTTCTGTTCTTTGTACAAAATTATTGAATTAAATTATAATATTTCCTATAATTTAGACATCTGAAATGTCAAACGTCAATTTTTATTTTTTATCGATTTTATGCCGAACGAATTTTAGTTTCCTCATTTTATTGAAATACACGGCTAGATTTGTTTTGATTTAGTTGTTAATATGCATAACTAACATAGATTAAAATACTCAGAATGACTGTGTTTCTTGATATATTTCAGCTATACCGAGGGATAACTGTATGACTAACTACTTCCTTATGAGATTTTTTAGAGTCATAGGACCTATTGCTTTCCACCTTGACTTGTATATTTACATATTACCTATTTTATCTGCTCTTTTAATTTTTAATATTTATTTTGTATATTTTTGTATATGATAGAATAGTTTTAACTATTTTTTTTTCAATTTTTGCTTATGTTTGTCATTGACTGTATTGGAAATATAGATAGGATGACAAAAATAAGGGAAGGAAGAGATGAGACTAGGAAGTAGAATGTAGTAATGGAAATATGGTAGTAAGTATATGGAAATTTATTCAGCGAATAAATTAGCGAATAAATATTCATGGTTTTTTACATACAAACTGATTTTGTTTATGAGATGTCATCTGTGTATTCTGCTTTTATTATGTTCCTAAGTTGTAAAATATTTTAATTAGCAATTGAAGAATTTTATAATTTTTTTTTTCCTATTTTTTTAACTACCAACCTGAATAATAAATTTACCGGTTGTTCACATTATATAGGAACATGCAATAGCAAAATTTCCATACCAATTTATAATTAAATAATAACAATTTAATAGCATAGTAATAGTGGAATAATTTAATTGGACTATAAAAACAGTATATGTAACAATATATAACAGTATATAACTATATAACAGTATTATTCTGAAATAAATGAAAATAGATTTTAACACTTGAACAGTTACATTTAATTTTATATTGACTAATTTAAAATTTAAAATATTTTTTATTTAAAAATATTTTTCAAAATATCAATTACCGAAAATAGAATTTTTGAAACTGACTAAACGAAGGATTTTAAAACGCGGTGGAAATCTGGCTAAATATTGATTTAGCACAAAGTTGGAAAAATTAAATATCTGAATAGTTCGAAAAAAATTAAAATAATTTTCCGAAAAGCTGGTTTCATTTTGTATTTTAAATTTTTCAGACAATTTAACTGAAGCAACTTAAATATTTATCTTCTACTTAGAAATTAATTTAATTTTTGAAATTGTTTGTTTCCTACGGTAGTATCCTTATGTCCTCATAATTTCAAAGGAGACTTAATTAAATGTCTCATTTTCTTAGGTGCTATTCAACGTATTACATGTAAAAAACTTTGAAATTGTCAATATTACTGAAAAAATTTATGTTCTCAGTTTTTTTATATAAATAGATGTTTAATAGGATCTTATTTGATATCAGAATCCTACAGTAAATATGTCATTTTGCGAATAAATAAAATAAACTATTTTTTATAACAATTGTGATTTTAATCCATTATTTTTATTACTGTTTTTTTATATAATAATAAAGGTCCATCTTAAATATTTCAGACAATGACAAGTTATTTTTTTTTTTTTTTTTTTTTTTGTTTTGCATATCTTTCAAAAATTTTTTTTTTTTTCTGTAACAGCCACTAATATATAAAAAAGATAAAATAAGGATATATGAAATTAGATAGAAGAGTATTAGTATGTACTACGTAGGTGTTATATATTTTTATGTGTCATATTAAAATTGTACAATTTGTTTGCGAATTACAAAATATAATTAAATGCCTACATTTTTTAGCATTCGCAAATCATGCAATGTTCAGAATGCGTTGTGTGTCTTTTTTTTTGTTTTTCGTAGGTGTGATTTCTTGATACTAACGTTTCAAACAATTTAGGAATTATAATTTTTTTTACTTTAGATTGCTATAAAGTCACATATGAGCTGATGATGGCTGTCTCTACACACTTTATATTTTAATGTGCTATTAATAATTGAAATCTATACCATTTAATTAAATCTACAACATCACGTACTCAAATCTATATTTTATATCTATATCGCGAACAAAATATTTTAAATCTATATCATCATGTACTTAAATCTGTACCACGTACTTGATATTTTAAATGTATATAGTTTATGTGTTTGCAGTTACACAAATGAGAAGGTTTTGGCATGCTTCAACACAAAGATAGGCAGTTTCATGTTTCTGCTACCTTACCAATGCAACTGGCTTGGATTAGTTTTTCGCTTAGAAAAATATAGAACGGGGTATATTGCCTTTGAAGAAGCTCTTCTGAAGTTTGACCCTTTTGCCACATGGACTAGTTGTGAAGTTCAAGGTTTACACCTCTGAATTTTGTTCGGAAAGGCGAAATTCAGTGCACTACTTAACTTTTGAATGTAAGATTAGAGTGTCACACTTCTTCTTCGTCATTGACAGAGCAGCACCATGATGGTCCATGGACGTCTACGTACTGCAGATTAGAGACATATTTTTTTTTACTGGATAGAGTTGACAGCGCTATCATCATATTAGACAGACAACGCTCTACAATCATATTATACCAGAACATATGATTTACAGTGGATAGAGTTTCGCACATCAGGACTTAATACAGAAATTCTCGCCTTAGAACAATGAATATTTTTCGCGGACCCTTGAAACCAGGATTTGGCCAATGATGTGAGTTTGAATAAAGTATAAATGTTTAAATTTGAAGTGGAAATCGGGGATGAGACAGATACTAGATCAAACACATACAGATGTGAAGAAATGAAGACTGAGAGAAAAACGAGTGGGAGGTCCAGATAAGCGAACCGGCTGCTGTGGTTGTGAACTGGAGATTGACTCTGCGTCTATGGGGAAATAGTTTATTCCTCACTCTGAGGACCAGACAACATGAATTTGCTGTTTGGTAAGCTTAATATATTAGCATAAAGTTGCAACAGTATAAAGTTGTACCTTGATGCTGCAAAACCTTCTGAGAAGGAGTGGAATTTCATTGCACTAGTACTATTCAGGACATACTATGTATAATAAGTTAGTAAACCCACGTCCTGAGTCGGCTAAGGTTACGATAATGACTTCTGATTCAGATTCCAGGCGAGTGGTATTGCTCTCGACGGAGATTGTGCTATCACGAAAAAAGTGTCTTACATCAAAACAAAGGCTGTCTAGTCGATGCTTACAAGGTAGTTACCCTTTTTCCAGAGAAACGGAAATGTCCAAGGCAATATCTTCCATACATAACATCTTGATATATTGTTTAAAAACTCAAAAGTTGAAAACGAGACCAATATATGTACACAACATTAAACACAAACAGAAAATAACTTCGAAAAACTTCACTAAATGCAATTTATAGACAGAATATATCTTGTCGATCTTTGAATACAATAAAAAATGTTTCAAAATATCAATACAAAATATTTTTTTTAACTCTTTTTCATGAAGGAAAAACTTTTTTTTACAAAAACATTCACCTAAAGCACATGGGATCAAAATCTTAGTCTCAATTGGAATCAAAGGAGGCTTATGGATTTTTAGTTGCTGCTGCAAATTTCCATCAACAAAGCTTATATTTTCTTCCTTTATATATTATTTGAGAAAGCCACTTTATTTTTCTTAGTGTTACGAATATAAAAACTTAAGGAAATGTGCAGTATCCTTTTTTTTCTATAAATACACCATACCATTGGTGTATAAGTTGGTGTGTATATAAAATTTACATAAGGCTGTATTTCTCTGATAAAGTACTTCATAAAATACTATGAATATCATATCAGATTTGTAATAAGTTTCTCAAGAAGGAATGAATTTGTTTCGTGTAATCTAAAAATATGCTCATAAAAGTGGTTATATTTATTTTGGCTTTTATTAAAATATATTGACGCTGCAAGTTTTATGAAAGCATGCAGGTTTTATAAAGTATTTCCGAAATTGTTAGTTCAGCAGAGAAAAATTTAAGCAGATATATTTTAATTTTAAATAGCGCTATAATATAAAGTATCTTTAAATCTGATTAAAAAAATTGTTTTCAAATTTTTATCAACCCGGATAATTTCAATATTGGTTGCAATATATGAAATATTTTGAATGATTTTATATTTCAATATATGAAATATTTTGAAATACATTAGAATAAATTATATAAATTACAAAATAAAAACCACAGATCATTGAAAGTTTAAGATCAAAATGTATAATTATGTATTTTATTTTATTTTAATTATTTTTTATGAATTTTTTGTAACAATATTCTTCCTATTAATGAAACATATCACCTTTAAGAAAAAAATATATTCTTAAAAACAATTCTGCTTTGTTAAGATTATAATAGTAATTTATTTATCCATTAATTTTATACGAAGGAATAGTTACATTTTATATATTTATCTTCCACAAAGCGTGGAATAAAGGCTTACAAAAACTATGCTTATATAAACAACTTTTTTAAAAAAAAAAAACTATCTTCTTTTGTACGAGTACATTACATTTTGTGTATATGTAATTACTTGTGTATATGCGTACTTTGTTTTTCATTTCAAAATTCTATTATGTTCTTTCTTTTTATCTTATGGTATTCATTTAATATGAGATTTTTTTTTTATATTTATGTTTTATATTATATGTGAATAAAAGTAAATATTCTTTCAGTTATTTACATTATGTATATGTTATTTTAAATTAATGATTTGTTCAAAAAATATCATTAAACTGGCTTGGATTCATTAGTTATCTATTATTTCTATAAAGAAAAAAAGGACAAAGTAGACATTGCCCACTATAATGTTTAAAATTATAATTCTATAAATTTGGAGACATAGAAAATGTTAAACTCTCAAAAATAGCAATTATCTTGTTCATTTTGAACGACTACCATTTTGTAAAGTTTTATAATTAGTAAACTACAATGATATATGGCATTCATATTTAAATTATGCGAAATAAAATAAAATAAATCTAACGGTTGTTAAAGTACTATTTTAATTTTTTATATCATTATTAATGACCATTTATTTTATGTAGACTAAGTATTAACGTCTGGCCATCCAATTTGTGGCCTGACCTCTGGCCTTTGGTACTACATGTTTCAAATTCGAATTCTGGCAATGACATATATGTTTGTTAGTGTTTAGAATCCACGTCAAACTAGAAATTCAGACGTATAATTAGTACACAGTGTGCACATAATGATCATAGAGCGTCAAACCAAACCATGCTCCGGCAATTGCTAAAGTAGATTTAATTGTTTTTTATTTAGTTGGACTCTAAATAAAATTATACAAATAGATCTGATTTTTATGGTGATATATTATCCTGAATTAGTTCAAAATATAAAAAAAAAATTACGGGTAACTTCATTTTCAATAGTTGCAAAATAAGTTGATGGTCTTCTTTTCTGGCACCATTATTTTTTACTCTTGAACTTATATTTAGCCCTCCCTCTAACTTCACATTGAGAGTTATTGATGTTAAGCAGTGAGGAGAGTCAGATGATCCTTCATCAATGGGGAGGGAATGAGTGTAGGGGTTTATTGACTTTTCTTTCCCCTCAAGGTTAAGGATTTTTTTCTTTCTTTTTCTTTTCTTCTTCTATTTTCATTTTTCTTCAAATGATTCAAAATAAATATAAAAGTTATGGCTCCAATGTCTTGCTCTTAATATTGGTTTCTTTTGAGGGATATTATTCTTAGTTCTGAAATTATTTTGATATAGAAGAAATTACCATTTTTTTTTATTTGAATAGATACACATTTTTATATAAAGCATTTAAGCCACGTTGCCGATAAGGTGCGTTAAAGTCACTGCATACAGAAACGATGGATCTCCTTGGTGAATGCGTCAGTGTATATAGAGTGTCTTGTATCAATCATTATCAGGCCTGGTGAGTACTTTTTGGTGGTTAAGTTATCACAAGTTATTTTGATATAGAAGAAATTACCAATTTCTGTTTTAACTTGATTAGATACAGATGTTTATATAAAAGCATTTAAGTCACTATTACTGCCGATAAGGTGCCTTCAAGTCACCTCCATGGTGAATGGTGGCCTGTTGGCCAAGTGACTAGTGCTGTGGCTCTTGATATCACAGGCTTCGGATTCGAATCCTAGCGGTGTCATTGATGTTTTAGTTGTTGGAATCCACGTTAAACTGTAGGTCCCGGTATAATTAATCTAAAGTGTGCACAAAATGACAGTAGAGCGACAAAACAAACCATGGTGAATGTGTCCACATATGTAAACGTAACAATAGTCGTCGGGCCTATTGGTATTTTTTTCTTATACATCATGTAAATAAGATTTCATTGAGGTAAAAGTCCTGCGGAATGTACTATTTCCAGTATACGAATATGTATATGAGACGCCTGATGTCCAAATGTTTATTGCTCTGGAGCTCGGCGCCACAGGATTCGAGATCCGGCAGTATTATGGTTGCTTGTAGTGGTTCAGAATTAACTTTAAACAGTAGGTCCCAGTCGAATAGGGCAGTAGAACATTGAGTTGACTATGTTAACCTTGTAAAAATAAAAATCTCATATTTCGATATCTGCAGTAGGGTGACTACCTTCGCCACCAAGGGGCTACTACAGAAATGAGAAAGAATCATATATGTAATGCAACAAAGTAAAAGAAGTTGATGTTCTTATTATGTTGAATAAAATAATGAAATTTGACACGAACGGCTGTTAAATAAAAAATAATATTCTTCCTAGTATTTAATAACAGAAAAAGGGTAACATTGAAACATCGAAAATAAATTTAAGGAAAAATATTTTGCAAACGGTTGCTCAAACTAAAGAAATTATTATTATTTTTTTTGTTACCAATTTACAAAAAAATACAAATAAATATTTTTATAAAATTTGAGAAAGCCACTATTTAATTATAGATTTACATTAAAAACAAATATTTAATTATAGATTTATATTAAAAACAATTATTTAATTGTCGCTAATTTTTACACCATTTATTTCTGCAAACAATACAAAAAATCAACTAAAATTTTTATATTCCATGGAGAGACGTTCATAAAAATATTTCGATCCCAAAAGTACTATTATTAATGATTTAGGAAAACCACAGAAATAAAATGATAACGAAATATCAAAATTCTTCAACACATATTGAATAAATCAAGTGTAAGGACATTCGATTATTGAGGAACGTTATTCTACGAATTAAACTTCTTTTATTGGCTTCTTCAACTGAAGGAAAAGTATTCGTTTAAACTTAAAAAGAAGGTCTCCTGTGATTTAAGAATTATAAGTGATTTATTATTTTGAGTCATATTTTTCTTTCCTTATTATTTTTAAATTTTTTTTTAAAACTCAAAGGTATCATTTCCCTTGGTACAAATAACTCTTCGGTTTGAGAATTTTTAAATTGATCCCATTTAGAATAAATTGAAGAAGTTATTTTTCTAAATTAACAAAGTAAAAAAATATTTTTATGAAGTTTGCCAAACATAAACTACATAATCCGCTTATTCATTGCTATTTCTACATTCTCATTTCGATACTGATGCGATTTAGCGGAAAATAGTTAGCGTAGTTGTATTTGAATAACGTTATTTACTTTTTCCAATGGATTATGTATTTCTGCACTGCTTATAAATTTAATTTTCTTTTTACGTGTATTAAAATGATTCAATTGTATTTTTAAACTATTGAAAAGCAAATTATGTTGAATAATAAATGCAGGAATTATTAGGTTTTATGCTTATAAGGAATTTATTTTTTCTATCATATTAGTTTAAATTTATTGATTTATTAAATTACTGAAGAATATTTTAAATTAGAACCAAAAAATTTTACAAATAAATTTATGTTTCTGAAAATAAGGGCAATTGTTTATTTAAAACTGACACTTAATTGCGTAGTACAATGGCAATTTGTAATTAAATTGCCTTTCTTGCATTATATATGTAGAGAAAATAAACAATTGTTTGTGTATAATATTGAAATATTTGTAACATACATTTCTAACATTATTAGTTACAAATATTTGTAACATTATTTACTTCTTCCCATGGATTACCTATATCTATGTTTATAAATACCTATAATACCTATTACCTATATCTTATAAATTAAAATTTCATTTTATGTGCATTAAAACGATTCACCTATATTTTTAAACTAATAAAAAGGAAAATATCTTGAATATTAAATGCGGCAATAATTAGGTTTTATACATATAGGAAATTTATTTTTCTTATTTCATTAGTTTAAATTTATTGATTTATTAAATTACTGAAGAATATTTAAAACAGAAAGTTGATAACCACCACTAAATTTTCAAAAGTAATTTCTATTTCATAAAATAAGGACTACTATTTATTTCTATACTGATACTGTAAGTGCTTACTTCAATGACAATTTGTAATTAGGGTGTCTAGCTAGTATTATGCGTGTAGAGAAAATAAACATACGTTTGATTTAATGTACATATTAATAATATATGAGTAACACACAGCTTTCTTTATAGGTTAAAGAATCATGAAAATGTCATATTTCATCTAACAATTATAATAATTGTAAATTATGATGAGTCAAAAATTTAAAATATTCGTTAGTCAAAAACTTTATTTAACATAGTAGGATTGTGGCCTACTATTGAAAGATATAAACATTAAAACAAGTTTTAACATAAAAGTAAGGATCTCCCAAAACACATTTCAATGAAATCATAAATAAATAAATATATATATATATATATATATATATGTATGTATGTGTTTACACTTAATATAATAGATGCTACCCACACAAAAAAGTTCACATGTGTGTTGCCAAAGCTGATAGAAAACCCTTTTATACCTTTTTGCGGTTTTTTTAGGCTTCCATTGACGGGGTATTTTATAAATTAAATATTTGAGATGGACATCAGAGTAAAACAAGTCTTTAACAACGGAAAGGAATAAAAATTGTGTGAACTGAGCTTACTCACTATATTGAATATCGCTAAATGTCCCATGTGAAAGGTCCCTGTGTCCCCCCCTCCGTAACACGTAAGTTTGATTGCACGTTGAAAATGCCATTTTAATTCATAAAGTAACATTATACTTTTAAGAATGTGTACAAATGTACTGCAATAAACCTATTTACGATTTAAATGTAATTTAATTCTTTTCAAATTTCACGGCAAAAGGATGTACTTAGTTCCAATTACGGAGCAAATAAGCAAAAGCAAACATGCTATTTTCAACCATTTAACCAATAAAATTCCCATCCATTATTCCATATTAGTAGCCCTCATATAATGTTTCATAACCCGATTAAAATAGTTAGCAGAAAATCTTTCATTTGCAGTAGTTAGGCAGCTTATGCATATCTCTACTATAGAAAATCAATAATTTAGTTGACATTTTAGATATAGTCATTTACGTCACAAACATTCTTTCCTTCACTCTAATATTCCAAATTGTATCTTTTAATGGTCTTTACCTTTGGTCTTTTTCATGTATGCTATATTTTACATAATGCTGTTTCTGAAAAAAAAATCTGCAATTTACTATAAACTATAAAATTTTTTAACACACATAAGAATCAAGGGAAAAATAAAACACTAGAACGATAATATTTTTTTTAAATTCATATTTGGAAAAAAAATTGCACAAGAAATGATTTTATCGAGAAATTATTTTCTCAAACGTCGATGTAAATAAAGATTTTTTTAAATAATATTTATATTGAATCTTTTTTTTTCATCGAATTGTAAATGTCTTTTCCCAATTTATTATAATTTTTTTATTTTCAATTTACTGTTCACTTCTCATTTAATTCGTATTTCTATTTCTCCATTATTGTCCTTCAAAATAATTTTGTAGCAATTTAAAATAGAAATTTAAAAGACATCATTTTGAATTTCAAGCAAGAGAGAAAATAAAATAATAGTTAAGCACAATCTCAACTTTTGGACTTCCAACAAACCAGAAATGAAAATAACTATGAAGCATTAATACCAAAACTAAGGAAAATTTACACATTACACATTTTTTTTTTTTTTTAATTCTCAAACATATTCTATTCTCACGGAATATAGACAATGTTTTTCTTCAAAACATGTATAGAGAATTTTAAACACAACTTTGTAATCCTCAAACAAAAGAAAAAGGCAAACAACTGTTACACAACCCAAACCTGCACTTATTAAGACAACAAATTACACATTCATAGGTCTTTTTTTAACTTTGAAACATATTTGTATTCCACCATTGTTGTTCTTCAAGCCAATTATGTAGATACATTTAAAGCACAACTTTTCGAACTTCAAACAAACGAAAAAGGAGAACAACTGTTAAGCACAACCTGAAGAGACAAAACCAAAAGCTACACTTGTTAAGACAAGACATTAAGCACTAAGACACAACTACGATTTGCTGAAATCCCTTTTCTTCCCACACATACTTGTGAACTCTGCACCCTTTCAAAAAACTCACGTACCCCACGCATTGATAAGTTGAGCAAACAAGTCTCCGTGTGGCTCTCAAGCTCGAATTCACGTTCCAGTCATTGAAACATTGGAAAAACAATTGATCCTTTATGCATCCTTCCTGAAGAAGAGCTCGGTCAGTCCATTCTCCTTCAGATAAGAATGCTTAAACATCGTGCCGATTGCGATTGTAAGAAGAAATTGGCAATTCGGGGACGTTGAATACTCGCTGGGGTTGGATAAAAGAAAGAACTGTGGTCTTCAGTCAAGAAATATTTTATTTTTTTGTTGATCTCATTGTCTGATCTCCTCTTTAGCAGTACGTTTACGTATGTAAAGTATGCTTTACATTACATTAAACATACGTGCTTTACATTATGTTAAACATACATGCTTACATACATTAAACATACTTTGTAATGTATGCTTTACATTACAAAGCATACATTAAATATACTTTGTAAATAACTTACTTATACTTTACATCAGTAAAGTATGTCTTAAGATAATATTTAATAAGATTTTTAATAAGAATTTTAAGTTAGATATGCTGCAATTCTTAATCCTATGTCCTTTGTAAAGCATTGATGCATAATTTACGTGAATAAAGCATGCTATTCTAAATAGTATGCTTTATTCACGTAAATTATGTATCAATGCTTTACATAAGTATACGTACTTTACTATGTTACTACGTTGACTACTTATACTTTACGTACTTAAAGTGTGTTTTATAAGTATAATAAGTAAATTATAAGTTATAGTGTTTTTAAGTTTGATATGCTTCAATTCCTAATCCTTGCTATTTAGAAGAGCATACATACATTATTACATTTGCAAATTATATTAAAACACTTTTTCGGTTTTAGTATAGTTTATTTAATTCAGAGATTCCCAAGCTTATTTACATTACAATCATTTTTCAAATTAAAAATACTCAACATAAACTTACAATTTATTTACTTTAAGAAAAATTATTCGATAACAAATTATTTGCTAACTTTTATGTATCCATATGTCTTAAACTATGGTAAACAACGATGTTGTAAATAATACTCATACAATTTTTTTTATTGAAATTCACAAGAAATCCCCGTAGATGTAAGTAACAAACAAATCAATGACAAAATTTAAAAAAAATTTAATTAAGTGGTAAATTTTAAAAGTACACATGACATTTATAGATAGAAATAAAATAAAAGATTTTTAGAATAGGGATTTTAAAAACTTAAAAAATATTGCGTAGGCAGGCTTCATGTTAACAAGTAGCCAAATGCTTGGTGGCCATTTGACATTTTGCAGTTTTAGTTTTTTCGTTAAAATCTTTTTGATAATAAAATTGTTCTTAAGTAGAAATGATCTTTGCTTTATAATTTCAAATTTTTAACTGAACTCTCAGGTTCTTATAATCATTTACTTTTATGCAAACCGCTTATAGCACATAATTTTAAAAGTAAATATTAGAATTTTTTACAAGTATTAAAAGAGGTAATTTTGTAAAACTGAACGAAAAATGAATTCAAAACCAGAAAATGATTTTCTAAAAATTATAATTAAGGGAAGTCATAATTACATGCTGAAAATTGATTGTATAAAGTTATTGATTCTGCAAACAAAAACCTAGGTAAAACAAATAAAATTGTGATGCAAAAAGCCTCTTAACAATTTTAAAGAATTATGTAAATATCTATCTCAACTCTCATTATTTTTGCACAGGTTTGTGATTTTTATAGTGGATCAGCAGGTGTCCTTTTGCTTTATAAGAATCCTTTTTGATATCTATGTAAGAAGAAAAAAACTATGAATTGTATTCTGAACATGTTTCTAAAAGTAATTATTATACAAAAAAAAGCTGATATTTTTACTTATTACAAGTTTTACCTGAAAACCTCAATTAAGAATTTTTAATTAAACTAATATTTTTCAGAAACATATCGTTTTCAGAAGTTAGATTCTTATTTTACTTTAAAATAATTTTATAAGAATTACTCTCTAAAATTTATATAACTTTTAGTTAATTATCAAATTATTTTATATTATTTTTAATTGCATCATAGAAATCCCGACGTAGATTAATATTTCTTGTACTTAAGAACATAAAATATACTTGTAACTACGTGATTATATTGTTGCAATAGAATCTATTACTACTTAATGGTTATGTAATGTTACGGAATTCATTTCTGATAGAATAATAAGTTTCATCTATAATGTTACTAACTATTTTAGTTTAAATGCACGTAATTTACAAATATGTGTTCTGAAATAGGTATATATGTTGAGTTTTAATAGCCGGAATCAAGTACCATAGCTTAAAGGTATAAAAGTATTTAAATTAGGTTTTCGAATTTCTAAATGTTTTACAGTATAATTAACGTTATTTATACCAAATGATACAGTAAATAAACATTTTCTTGTCTGTTAACATAAAGACGATAGAAATTTCACGCATGAGGTTACATTTGAATATATTTAAAATATGTTTTGTTGTTGTTTCTTATCCCACTTGGCTGGCCAAGCCCACGAGCCCATATGGACTCATGATTGAAGGGGAAGGAAGCAGCTTCTGTTGTGATGGAGCACCCGTAGGTAGAAGCCTGACTTTTGCTCCGTGACGCTCTTACAGTCATAGAAGACCGGGACCTACGGCTTAAAGTGGATTCCGAACCACTACAAACATCCATGGCACCGCCGGGATTCGAACCCGAAACCTGTGGGCACCGAGCGCCAGAGCGCTAGACACTCGGCCATTCAGGTCCCAAATTTGCCAACGGCACGCAGTGTTCCCAGGTGGTCACCCACCCAAGTACTGACCGCGCCCAATGATGCTTAACTTCGGTGATCTAACGAGAACCGGTATATTCAGCATGGTACGGCCGTTGGCACATATTTAAAATATACATGGGATATACAGCATAAATTGATCTAAAGTAAGTTCTTGATTCAAGAGCATCTCAATTACCAGATAGTTTTCAAACATTTTCTGTGATTTAATGCACTATGTGTTTAATCAAACATGTATCTTGCCTAAGGACTGGTATGTAACTTAGCAATGAGTTTTGAAACAGCTGCGATTAAGAGCAGGAAATTATTCTATGCAACCCGGGGCTACGTTTTGGTCCGAGAACAGTTTCAAATAAATGAAATCGCACATTCCAAGTTAGAATTTTAAATTGGACATGAAGTGCTTAATATATGCATACATTTTCTAAGGTAACAGGGTGGACATCTTGATTAGGTATGCTTTAACTGTGATTTCGGCAACATTATGAAAACTGTAGCGGAACTAGAAATAAAATGGCATAATGATATGCTGAATTTATTCAGTTGAGTCACTGTTGAATGTTTTATTTAGATATGATATTGCATTTCAAAGCATTCATATATTAAATTTAATTAGGACTAGAATGAAGGATCTCAAAGAAATCTCGTTCAAAATCCGACTAAATGAATGTCTTTCATTCCTATGCTGGTGATGGGTGTCATACGTTATGTAAGGAGGTGGATTTTCCTTTGTGGGTTTTCGTTACAAATTATTATGATAAAATGTGCATGATTTCACACGTGGGGCGCATTGGGTAATGCTGAATTTGTTGCATATATGCTATTATAATGGTAAATTGCCTATTCCAATATAAAAATGGGATGAACATATTAATAACCTTATTTAAGAGGTAGACATTTATTGATATATTTACTTATTCAGTGGTCTAACAAAAATATTTCCACTTTCAGTTTTATCAGAAACTGCATGACATCAAAGTAATTGATGTAATGGTTGTGGTCTCCTCAGAAAAAAACTTTCAAGCTGTGATTTCTTTTTGTATTCATTTCTGAACATCGTAGCAGCTACAATTTTTTCACAACGTCGTAACTTACAATGTCTGTTCTCCACGAGACCTCTTCCAGTCACATTGCTGCAGGCTGGTGGTAGCTATTAGAAACATGTTATGGAAAGACAAATTCATTTAGAGTCGATACTGCTTATTCAATTTTGTCACATTGCCGCACTTAACACTTAATAAATGAAAAATGCCGTTTTTAATTTTTCGTGGAAACCTGACTGTTGATGTATTGAAGACATATAGTAGTAAATAATCTATGTTTAATTTATTTCTGGAAACCTCTCCACAACGCCATTAGTTTAATGATACAACAATTAATATAGTAATTAATTGGAGATAATTTAGTGCCCATTAATGAAATAGCTTATATCAATTAAATAACAGTGCTGATAATTTATATTCAAAAAAAAGATGCACAAAATTGAAGAAAATCAATTGAAAGTGAGACATTCGATTGTAAAGACATGTGTTACTACATTGTCAAAACCTAAAAAGAAGGCTGTTAAACTACTTTTTTTCAGCCACAAATTGTATAAGAAAATAATAAATAGGAATAAAATAGAGCCAATTGGATTCCCTATACTAATAATGGTTCTTCCCTAACATAACTTGTTCCTATAGCAACACAGACACCACGGTGATATGAATGGTGGAAATACTTTTCTCATATATTTCTGGAACTTAGACTTAGTCTTAAGTTCTTAATAAGTTTCCCGGTATAAGGATGTAAAGAAAAACAAATGACACTATAAGGTAAAATGTAATTTACACCGATTTCCGCGAGAAGAATTTACATCGATTTCCACTAGTGTTTTGACTATTTGAGTATCATACAGTAGACCTTCTCCAATACAACAATCCCACTTGTCCGATGCACCTTTAGGCTGATGGCCAAATGGCTAGTGCTTTGGTCATCGGTACCACAGGTTTCAGGTTCGAATTCTGATGGGTGGCATGGTTAGTGGCTCGGCATCCACTTTAATCTATAAGCCGGTTTAATTATCCCTCGTGTGCAAACAAAAATGATCATAGAGCTGCAAATGATTGGCATCATCAAGTGTGATGCACTTGTTTGAACGCATCACTTGTGTAAGTTATTCTTTCTTGTTACACTTGTACACTTTCCCTCAAATTTGTACCTTATTTTATTAATTGTTCCTTTAACTTGATACTACTCAGTTCTTTAGCATAAAATATGCAAAGTATTTTTTTTGGCTTGAGTTAATTGATATATATACATATATATATATATATATATATATATATATATTTCTGTAATTTGTTTTCCCTTTTCCAATGCTTTAATGTCCAAGAAACCATGGACGGACCCCCAAAATCCAGTAAAAACCAATAGAAGCTTTATGGTGAATTCAGGAGACTTCTGGTGATCGCACTTCTGGAGTCTAGAGAAACAAATATGTAAAAGAAATATTCAGACTGGCCGATAGATGGAGAGAGCAGCGAGGTTTTCCAATCATTACGTTTGGTTTAAATGAAAAAAAATATATATATACAACTTTATATTTATCTAGCAAATAACATTCAAAATTACCTATGATGTGCACATGAGCAATAGACAGATTTTTTTTTTTAAACTAGGATTGAGTCATCCCACCTTCCTGTCTGCCCTGCACTTGTTTCCTCTATGTATGGTCATTGGTGGTACGCTAGGGACCTTACGGGCTAGACATGTCACTATGTGATTTCCTTCGTTTCTCGTTGTTGTTGTTTTTATATTCCTTGTGCTCTTTTTATTTTATTGCTTATTGTAGCCTGCCATTAGAAATATAAATAAAATAATTTAAATTTACCTGACGAATAACATCCACAATTATCCATTATCTGCACATTCGCAATAGACGGTCTTTCTAACAATTTTTTTAATTAGCTGTAAGTTTAATTAGTGCGAACATATTGAAATAATTTAATCATTTATTTGCAATATTTTTATTTCTAATATTTTTTTTATATATTTTGTAATATTTTATTTTTTAAATATTTTTTTAAATATATACAAATTAATCATAAAACGTCTTCTATTATTATTCTCTTTTGTTTTGTAAAAGATGTATTTTTAAATTTAAAAAAAAAATATTAAAATTTAAGATTATTAAGAGTATTATTATTCTATTTAGATCTATAGATAAAAGAAGAAAAGAGCTATGTTATTTCCATTTCGTCTAAGATTTACAAAGTATTCTATTCTAAATTTATTTTACTATAAAGAAAATCTCAGTTATTGTAAATATTTTAATTTTCTTTTAATTTAATAGAATGACGATTTACTTCTTTACATTAGAAGTGAACTAATTCAAATAATCGTTAAAAAATTCTTCATTTATAGCTTTAATGTATATATCATTCATTTATGGTTTAAATTTATATGTCATTCATTTAAACCAAATATTAAGAATATAAATAAAAATGAAAACATATGTGATTACTTTCTGCTATAAAAATAATATAAAATAAAAAATGTAAATTTGACAGCTTTTTTCTTAAAATAAATAGATCAATATTTTAAGAAATATGATAAAAAAATTGCCATACTTAATCATATAAATTACGCATCAACAAATGTTAATTTAGTATTTTATTAGTTAAATAATTAGAAAAACAAGCTAATTCTTAATAATTAGAAAACATGACGTGTGTAATTATTTGGTTTCTATAGAAAAAAATACTAAAATCAATTTACCCAAATTATTTTTAAATATGGTATATAAAAACGAAATTTTATTAAAGATCCAATACCAAATTATTTTTTAGAGATTATTAAATTTTTAATGTAATTTATTTTTACGACAATAAATAAATAATTATATTTTTCATCAAAGGTGTACTATTTGAATAATTTCTTTTGAAAATTAATTAATTTCAAAATATTGAGAAAATTTATTTCGTGTTTAAGTACTTTAATAATTTTTTTTCTTCAAGTTTACTTTAGTTTTCTCTTAAAATACTTTCAAAATTTAACATATAATTTTAATTATATGCTAATTTTTTTTATCAGTATCAATCTCATACATACAGTTATACAGTTCCCATAAAATGGGTATGGTATTAAAAAAAAAATCCTTCTAAAATATTTTATACAATGAAAAGAATTCTTTATTGAAAACTAGGTAAATGCATTTTTAAAAAAATTTGCTTAGCTTGTGTTAATTCATTATTTCTTAAAAATAATAAAAGAAAATTTAAACAAATTAACTCAAAAAAATTGAACAATATATTTAATGATACTATTTATATTTTAATATAAGAAACTTTTATATTTTAAGTAAGAATTTTTAAATAATTATCATAATAGATAAATAAGTATATAAACTTTGCTTCAATAATGAAGGTGATATAAGAAAATACAAAACGACAAAAAAATAATAAAACAATTGAGTATCAAAAATATTCAAAATAACCTATACGATATTTTAGATATTTGAACTTCTTATCCTATCTCAGTAATATTGCTGCTAACTGTAAAGCAAGCTTGCATCCCTTTAATTTCAACTAACGAAGTGAACTATAACTTCTAACTAATGAAATATCAGTGATTGCAAATTATAAAGTTTTAGAAGTTAGGCTGGAAATACAAGGGTTTTTTTCAAAACACTTAAATTATTATCAGTTTTCCTAGAAAAGGTATCAATAATTTTTTATTTTCATTCCCAACCCTCTTGTATTTTCATTCTCAACCCAGTATCAGTTTGTAATTTTACCACGTGCTGTAATCTGAGTTGCATTAAATCTACTATAGTATCAGCATCTGATTTAGAAAACCAAAGTTTTCATTTTTTTTTTTTTTTTAATAATATTTTCTTTAACTTTAATTAAAGTGTATCCGAAGGCGTTAATGTTATTTAGAAGAAAAAAAAATAATTCTACATTTTACTTAATAAAGCTTTCGTTATTTTCTTATGGAAATACATTCTGAAGAAAATATGACACAACGGAAAATGAACTGTAACCACCAGAGACCCGAACGTAAGTGACCACCCTTGTACTTTGGAAACCTTTCAAGAGATAACTCCTTCCTTTCTCAGGTTTTCGAAGCCCCGAGGCCTCTTTTGGATTCAAAAAAGAAGTCACATAAGAACCGATTCCTAATAAAGGACGTCTTAGAGTTCAACTTATCGAATTTTTAGCCTTTGGGAGGTTGTTTTTTTTTTCTTTCTTTTTTCTTTCGAAGAAGGCGAACATTGGACTCCTTCTTTCATTTGAAAATGAAATAATAAAGAACTTTGCGAAGTGATTGGCCGCGATAAAACGGAATTGGGAAGTTGAAAAAGTTTTCATATGATAAGGTGTGTGTCGTTTGTGTTGAGACATATTTGGCCACCTTATTTTGAAAAAAAAAATGTTATTAGATATTACTGCTTAATAATTAATGTTAAATAAATTCAATCCATATTAAATAAGAAACAAATCATGTATTATAATTAGGTTAGAATAAAGACATTGTTTATTTATTTAATTAATTTACAAACAAAACTCTTTCCGCATTCAATAATTATGTGTGTATATGGATATATAAAAACGACATAAAGTACAGATAAATAAATTAAGAAATTATCTTTTTTTTTTGTTGTTTAATTGAATTTTTTAGTTTTATGACATTGAGAGAATAAAAATAACTTTACTACATTGCCCAGTTGCATAAATATTACAATTTTCGATATTTAAAAATTATTTGTGTCCCATTGTAGACTTTACGGATATGCAGTTGCCTTTTCTTTATTCTATTTGCCATACTGGCCTCTGGTAAATAAATTCATATTATGTAAAAGATCATATATTATATAAGAATAAAATACATTGCATTTTTATTTAATTAACATACTAAAACACTTTTCTTAGTCTTGTGTGAATATGTACAAATAACAACCAATATATATCATTAAAAGCAAATTATCCATATTTTTTGTTATTGTCTAAATGACATTTTTAATTTTTAAGACATTGAGATATCAGAGTAAAAATAACGGTACTACAATATCCAATGGAAAAAAAAAACATTATAACTTTTTATATTTAAAATTTATCTGTGCTTCATTATAGACTTATCGTATGTATAACTGACTTTATTTTATTCTATTTGCCAGTGTTTTACCATACCCGAATACTTATTAGAAGAGTAATTCTGACACAAACTATATTCTTAATTTTGTTATACATGACTGTTTGGGGTTCTAATATAACCTTAGTAATCGTTCTTATTTTTATGACTATGATCTTCCCATTTGAAGGACATCTGGGCTTTTATATACACACCGAAACATCATCATTAAACAATTCATTGAAATAATTTTCATCCACAATAACACTATTTTAAAACAACACAAAAGATGATTTCAGAATATTGATTAATAGTAGTTTCCTATTGAAACTTGTTAATCACTGCTCATTTTCAAGCTTATTTTATTTGCACTTGTGTGTTAAGAGTTTATTCCATGATTTACAAATTCAATAAATCATCAATACTAGACTTTGGACTTTTTACTAGACCAACTATCAATGCTGCCTTCACTTAGCTTTTGATAGATAAACCACTTTTGACCACCACCACTGAAATCCCACTTTTTGAAAACTCTCATAAAAATGTATTATGTCCCCCTATTACATTCATAATGACTTACTTTCTTAAATGCCACTAGGATTACTCTGCAATGAACCAATCATACATTTCTGGCTGTTGAATGCCCCAGTGATCAGCAATAACATTGGATGGAATTTTTCTCTAAATAAATCAGCTCTATATCTGAAATGTCAATTTTCATTTTTTATACTATATCGATTTTATATACAATGAATTTTAGTTCCCCCGTGTCATTGGAATACACCGCTAGATCTGTTTTGATTTGGATTCATTTAGTATGTTTATATAACATAGATTAAAATGCTCAGAATGAGTATATTTTTTATATTTCCAATTGTATTGAAGTATAGCTGTATGATTAACTGTTTTCTTTATGTTATTTTTCTGATTCATAGGAAGTGCAGGTTTTCACCTTGTCTTGTATATTTTCTAATTTATCTGCTCTTGTAATTTTTGACATTTATTTTACATATTTTTGCGTATTATAGAATTGATATATATATTTGTTTTCAATATTTGCTTATATTTGTGATTTAACTCATTAGGAAGTACATGGGGATTTATTTACAGATAATAAATATTCATGGCTTTGATATAATACTATAATAAAGTAATACCAAATTAATAAATACGTATTAATACCTTTCTATTGTGAAATAATTTAATTCAACTATAAAATCATTCACAGTATAAAAAAGATTTTAACACTTGAGTAGTGACAAATAAATATATATTGAATACGTCAAAATTTAAAATATTTCCTGTTTAAAAATATTTTTTAAAATACCAATTCGAAAAAAACAGCAATTTAAAAAATAATAATTAAATGAAGGATTTTAAAACGCGCTGAATATCTAGCTATAAATATGGATTTAGCACAAATTTGGAAAAATTAAATATCTGAATAGCTTGAAAAAATTAAAAATAATTTTCAGAAAAGCTAGTTTCATTTTGTTTTTTTCAATTTTTTCAGACAATTGAACTGAAGCAACTTAAATATTTATCTTCTATTTAGAATTTAATTTAATTTTTGAACATTTATTTTTTTATTTCTTATGGTCATATCCTTTTGTCATCATAATTTCAAAGGATAATTAATGAAATGTCTCATTTTCTTAGGTGCTATTCAACGTATTAACTTAAAAAAAATTTGAAATTGTCAATATCACTGAAAAAATGTATATTATCAGTTATTTTTTTTATATAAATAGATGTTTAAATTATAACTTGTTTGATATAAATTTACATCAGACTCCTACAGGAAATATGTCATATGGAGTGTAAGTGAAAGAACATTTATCTTTTATAAGAATTGTGATTTTAGCCCATTATTTTTTATTAACATTGGTTTTTTAATAATAATGTCTCATCTAAAATATTTTGGACAATGACAATTTAATTTTCATTTTTTTTTTCTTGCATATCGGACAAAATTATTATTTTTTTTCTATAACAGCCAATTATATTAAAGATAAAGTAAGGAGATATAAAATAAGGTTTTAGAATATTATTATGTACTATTTAGGGGCTATACTATTATACTATTATTTGTCATGTTATTATTTTGTAATTTGTTTAAAAAATTCCAAATGCCAAAATAGATTTCAATGGCTATATTTTCTATATTAGCAATTATTATTTTTACTATGTTCCAAATGTGGTGTGTGCGTTTTTTATTATTGTTTGGTATGACTTCGCGATATTGAAATTACAAAAAAAAAATTAGGAATTCAAATAAAGACAATATATGTTATAGTTGCATTTGAAAATAAATAGATCAAAAAAGATGTTTCTCTACAATGTTTTTTAATTCAGATTGCTATAAGATTGCATCGAAACCTATGACGGATGCCTCTACACACATTATGTTTTAATGTGCTATTGATATTTTAAATCTATATCATGCACTTATTAATTTAAATCCATCACTGACCCCGATCCCAGGCGATTGTGATTGCTCTCGGTGGCTATTGTGACATCACGAGAAAAAAGTCTTACATGCAAACAAAGGCTGTCTTGTAGGCTTGTTTACAAGGCAGTAACACTTCTTCTGGAGAAACAAAAATGCCCAAGGAAATTTCCTACTTTTCTAGTAGAATTAATTTCATTCACAATAGCACTATTTTACAAGAGCACAAAAGAGAATTTCAGAATCCAAACTCATTAACAGTAGTTTCCTATTTAGGTTGTTAATCACAACAATTTTATTATGTAACTATCAAGCTTATTTTATTTGCACTTTTTAAGAGCTTTTTCTATGGCTTGCAAATTCCATAAATCATAAATACTAGACTTTGGACTTTTTACTAGTCTAGAATTTTTTACTAGACCAACTATCCATGCTGCTATTTACTTGGCGTTAGACAGATAAACCAACAACAGAGGCAGAAATCCCACTTTTTGAAAACACTCACACAAATATATTCTGTCACCCTATTACATTATTAATGACTTATTATCTTACATGTCATTAGTAATGCGCAGTAATGGACATATTATACCTTTCTTTCTGTCAAACGTGGTACAATAATCTGCATAACATGGGCTGGAATTTTTGACAAAGTATAACACGATGGCAATATATGTATACAACCGCCTAAACAATTTACAGGACGGATATATATTATTGATCTTTTAATACAATAAAAATATTTCACAATATCCAATACAAAATATTTTTTTTCAAATCTCTTTGACGGAGGAAAAACTTGTTTTTGCAAAAACCATTCAACCAAAGCACATGGGATCAAAATCGTAATCGCAATTGGCATCAAAGGAAGCTTATGGATTTTTAGTTGCCGCCACAAATTTCCATCATCAAAGCTTAGGTTTTCTTCCTTTATATTTTCTTTGAGAAAGCCACTTTATTTTTCTTAGTGTTAAGAATATAAAGGCTTAAGAAAATGTACAGTATCCTTTTTTTTTCTCAAAATAGACATATCATAGGGGTATAAATTAGTATGAATATAAATTTACCTAAAGCTGCATTTCTCTGATAAAGTACACCATACAACACTTATAAATATTATATTAGATTTTCTAATAAGTTTCTGAAAAAAGTAATGCATTTTGTTTCTTGCAATCTGGAAATATACTGATAAAAGTGGTTATATTTATTTTGGCTTTTAATAAAAAATATTGTGTGCGAGTTTTTTTTACAGTATTACCAAAAGAATTGCTAACTTAGCAAGGAAAAATGTAACCATTTATACTTTTTTTTCACTTTAGTAGAAAGTTCTTTAAATTTGAATAAAACTTTTTTTTTCTAATTTTTATCAATCAGGATAATTTCGATATTCGTTTCAATGTACGAAATATTTTGAATGACTTTTATATTTTCAATATATGAAATATTTTGAATGACTTTTATATTTTCAATACATGAAATATTTTGAATGACATATTTTCAATATATGAAATATTTTGAAATACATTCGAAAGAATTACCTTAGAAACTACAAAATAAAAAGCCATAGGGCTTTTAAGATTTATGATTAAAATTGAAATTATTATTATTATTATTATTATTTGCAATTTTTTGTAGCAATATTTCTCCTTCTAATGAAACTTTTTACCTTATAGAAAAAAAGTGAATATATTCTTAAAAATAATTCTTAATAAAATAAAATATATTCTTAATAACATTTTATTATGATTATGTTTTAATAAGATTGTAATACAAATTTATTTTTCCAATAATTTTGTAGCAAAGAATAGTTTTATTTAATATAATAATCTTTAGTAAAACATTGTATCATAATATATTAATATTATTTATATTATGCATTTAATATTATAATACTTATTAAATTTTACATTATTTTTGTAGCAAGGAATAATTACATTTAATATATTTATCTTTAGCAAAACATTGAATTAATGTTTATCACAATGTTTTCAGACAGATATGTTTTTATATACATTAAACTTTGAGTATATGTAATTAAATGTGCATGCATACTTTTTTTTTCTTTTGAAAATTTTTTACTGTTCTTCCTTTTATCCTAATGGTGTTCTTCAATATGCGCTTTTATGTTTTATGCTAAATTTGCTATGTTAAATTTATCTTTTATACTGTATATGAATAAAACTAGATATTCTTTCAATTATTTATGTAAGTATATGTAATTTAAATTTCTGATTTGTTCAAAAAATATCATTAGTATTCTATAGATACATTACTTATCTATTATTTCTAAAAGTAAAAAATATATTTATATAAAGAGAACCTTGCAAGCTATAATGTTTACAATCATATTTCTATACGATTGGAGATATCGAAAATTTTAAACTCTCAAAAATAGCATCTATCTTACTGAGTTTGAAGGACTACCATTTTGGAAATTTTTATAATTATCGATTTAAATTTTTTAAACATCGATGACACATATAACCTGCATGTAAATTATATCAAAAATCAAATAATAATTATTATAAAACAATTATAAAAACTTAAAATAATATTTTAACCATTGTTAGATTGAACAATGGTTAAAATATTATTTTAATTTTTTATATTATTTTAATTTCTTTTTTTGTATCCAAACTATTAAGTACTAACCACTGCTCAGTCAACTGTTGAAGTAAACTTTATTGTTTTTTTATTTAGCTGGAACTCTAAATAAAATTATCCAAATATATCTGATTTTTATGGTATAGTATCCTGAATTAGTTCAAAGTATAAAAAAATTACAGTCTACTTCATTAAGTCAAGGATTGAGAATAAGTTGACCATCTTTCTTGTACCATAATTTTTTACTCTTGAACTTATATTTAACAGAGTTACTGATGTTAAGCAGTAAGGAGAGTCAGATGATCCTTCATCAGTGGGGGATAGAACGAGGGTAGGGTTTTATTGACTGTTCTTTCCCCTTGGAGTTAATGATTTTTGTTCTTTTTTTTTTCTTCCATTTTCATTTTTCTTCATCCATTTTCATTTTTCTTCAAATGATTCAATACAAATATAGAAGTTACTGCTGCAATGTCTTGCTATTAATATTAGTCATTATTATTCTTAGTTCTCAACTTATTTTGATATAGAAGA
Source organism: Caerostris darwini (assembly GCA_021605075.1). Taxonomy (NCBI): domain Eukaryota; kingdom Metazoa; phylum Arthropoda; class Arachnida; order Araneae; family Araneidae; genus Caerostris; species Caerostris darwini. Next base: position 257,628 of record BPLQ01009612.1, read on the forward strand.
AATTACCGATTTCATTCTTTTTGTAGTAGATAAACACTCAAGAGCTAAAACATTCTGACCACCTGTCAATAACGAGTTGGTCCACCTTTGACGCGCAACACAGCTTCAACCCGCCTTGGCATGGGTTAATACCACCACTTAATACCAGTTAAATACCACTTCCACCTGATCAAGTGCCTTCCACGTCATCCAGACGAGTTCATTGCAAAATGTAGGGGTGGTCATAATGTTTTGGCTCTTGAGTGTAGGTTTTTATACAAAGCATTTAAGCCACTAGCACGGCCGACAGGCTGCGTTGAAATCACAGCATTCAGAAACGAAAAATCTCCCTGGTGAATGTATCAGCTTATGTAAAGTGTCTTGTGTCAATATTCATCAGGCTTAGTGAATGGTTTTGGGAGTTTTTTTCCATACAACATCTAAATGTGAGTTAGTTATTGGTTAAGTAATCAGAAATTTTTATTTAAAGTATATGTTTATAAGTGAGAGGCTTGATTGTCCAATGATTACCGGTCTGGAACCTAGTGCCACATGATTCGAGTCCAGGGGTGACATTGATGTTTAATGTGCTGCGGTATCTGCTTTAAACCATAAGCCTCAGTCTAATGATTTTTAGACGTAGGGCTGAAATCCCTAGCCAATTAGTCTGGGATAATTGAAGTTTTATTTTCATGGCCCAATATGACTGGGGTTACAGAATTGTGCGATAAGTTTACAACCCTACCACGTAAAATTAAACATCTTATTATTTTATAGTATCTTATATCATCTTATATTATCACCATGGGGCTGTTGCGCCAATGAAGAAGAAGTGTATACATAATGTGCCACAATAAAAAAACAGTTGATGATCTTACTGTTCTCAGAATAAAATAATGAAATTTGACACGCACCTCTGCTCAATAAAAAATATTCTTTGTAATACTTAATAACAGAAAAAATATAACATTGTGAAACATCAAAAATAAATTTAAGAAATGCAAATGTTTGCTGATTACTAAATATATATATATATATATATATTTTATATTAATAAATAAAATTACTACTAAATGTTTTTGCAAATGAGAAAATCAATGTTTTAAGAAAACCAATATTTAATTATAGATATTTATATTAAAAACAAATACTTAATTATCTTTAATTTTTACACCATTTATTTCTGCAAACAATAGAAAACAATACAAAAATACCAACCAAAGTTTTTATATTCCAAACAGAGACTTTCATGGAAATATTTAGATCCCAAAAGAACTTTTATTAATGGTTTACGAAACCACAGAAATAAAATGATAATGAAATATCGAAATTCTTCAACACTTATTGAATAAATAAAGTATAAGGGCACTCGATGATTGAGGAACATTCTTCTACGAGGAACATTCTTCTACGGCTTCTTTAACTGAAGGAAAATTTATTCATCTAAACTTAAAAAGAAGGTCTCCTGTGATTTAAGAATTCTAAGTGATTTATTATTTTGCGTCATGTTTTTCTTTCCTTATTATCTGTTCTTTATTATTTATTTGTAAGACTTCTTTTTTAACTTAAAGGTATCATTTCCCTTGGTACAAATAATTCTTCGGTTTAAGAATTTTTAGATTGATCCTATTTAGAATAAATTGACGTTATTTTTGTAAATTAACAAAGTGAAGAAATATTTTTATGATGTTTGCCAAACATAAACTGGATAATCCGCTTATTCATTGTGATTTCTACGTTCTCATTTCGATATTGATGAAATTTAGCGGCAAATACTTAGCGTAGTTGTATTTAAATAATGTTATTTACTTTTACCAATGGATTACGTATTTCTGTGCTTCTTATAAATTTAATTTTCTTTTTAAGCGTATTAAAGTTATTCAATTGTATTTTTAAACTAATGAAAAGTAAAATTTGTTAAACATTAAATGAAGGAATGATTATGCTGTACACATATAAGAAATTAATTTTTCTTATTTCATTAGTTTAAATTTATTTACTTGTTAAATTACTGAATAATATTTTAAAACAGAAAGTAGTGTAGCGCCACAAAATTGTAAAAATAAATTTATATCGCATAAAATAAGGGCAATTATTTATTTCTAAACTGATACTGTAAGTGCGTACTTCAATGATAATTTGTAATTAAGTTGTCTTGCTTGTATTATACATGTACAGAAAATAAACAAATGATTATATATAATATTGGAATATTTGTAAAATTCATTTGTAATTTCTTCTACAAATTAAACTTCTTTTATTGGCTTCTTCAACTGAAGGAAAAAGCCTTCGTCTAAACTTAAAAAGAAGACCTATGACCTAAGAATTCTAAGTGATTTATTATTTTGCGTTATGTTTCCTTATTATTTGTAAGACTTTTTTTTAACTTAAAGATACCATTTCCCTTGGTACAAAAAATTCTTCGGTTTGATAATTTTTAAATTGATCCCATTTAGAATAAATTGAAGTTATTTTTCTAAATTAACAAAGTAAAAAAAAAAGAATATTTGTATGGTGTTTGCTTAACATAAACTGGATAATCCGCTATTCTTTGTTATTTCTTCATTCTCATTTCGATACTGATGCGATTTAGCGGAAAATAATTATCGTATTTGTATTTAAATAACGTTATTTACTTTTTCCAATGGATTACGTATTTCTGCACTGCTTGTAAATTTGATTTTCTTTTTACGTGTATTAAAATGATTCAATTGTATATTTAAACTGATGAAAACGAACTCATCTTTAATATTAAATGAGGGAATAATTATGTTTTATGCATATAAGGAATTTATTTTTCTTATTTTATTAGGTTAAATGTAATAAATTACTGAAGAATTTTGTAAAACAGTAACTATTCAACTACCACTAAATTACGAAAATAAACTTATATTTCATAAAATATGTACAATTACTTATTTCTAAACTGATACTTTAAGTGTGTACTTCAATGACAGATTGTCATTAGAGTGTCATGTTTTTATTATGCATGTACAGAAAATAAGCAAATGTTTGATTTAATGTATAAAATAATAAAATATAAGTAACACACAGCTTTCTATAAAGGTTTTATAGTCATGGATAGCCTATATTTTATCTAATAATTATAATAATTGTAAATTATGATACGTCAAATTTTTAAAGTATTTGATAGTCAAAAACTTTGCTTTAGACATATTAAGTGTGTGCCCTAAAATCGAAAGATATAAACATTAAAACAAGTTTTAACATAAAGCTAAAGATCCCCCAAAACACATTCCATTAAAAAATATATATATATATATATATATATATATATATATATATTTATATGTATGTGTGTGTGTGTGTGTGTGTGTGTGTGTGTGTACGTATTTACACATAACTTAATAGACGCTACACAAAACAATATTCACACGTGTGTGGCCAAGTCTGACAGATGTGTCTAATTTATAATTTTTTTGAGGTTTTATTTGGTCTTTCATTGGCAGGCCGACTATAAATTAAATATTTCAGATTGAAATCAGAGTAAAACACGTCTTTAACAACGGAAAGGAATAAAAATGCGCGAACTGCGCATAGCCACTATATTGAATATCGTTGAAGGTCCACTATGTCCCCACGCGAAACACAGAAGTTTGATCGTGCCTTTGAAAATGCCATTTTAATTCAGAATTACAGGAAAATTATAATTTTAAGAATGTGTACAAATTTGTATATTACAGTATATAAATTTGTCCTTTAAATTTAATTTAATTCCATCCAAATTTCATAGCAGAATATGTACTTAGATGCAATTATGGACCAAATAATGAAACGCCATGTTATATTCAACCATTTAACCAATAAAATGGTAGTAGCCGTCATATAGTGTTTCGAAAACCATTTAAAATGGTTAACATAAAATCTTTCATTGGCAGTAGTTAGACAGCTTATGCATATCTCTACTATAGGAAATCATAATTTTAGTTGACATTTTAGATATCGTCAGCTACATTTTCATTAACGCCACAAATGTTCCTCTCTTTACTCTAATGTATCAAAATTGTATCTTTTAATG
>BPLQ01009615.1:640112-655775 GCA_021605075.1 Caerostris darwini
TATAGCTTTTTTAAAATATTTTTTTATTTAGTATAGCTTTTTTAAAAATATTTTTTATTTAGTATAGTTTTTTAAAAATATTTTTTATTTCGTATAAATTTATTTATTTAATTTCTTTTATGGTACATAATATTGTATACAAAAGAGCTTTAAAATAATAAGCGCTTTATTTGTATTAAAAAAAATGGAAAACATTTTCGAATTAATGATTATTTCTTATTATTAATCTTTTCGTAAGCTTGCGATGCATCCCTCAATTTAAACATAAACACAAATAAAAGTAGGATGATTCTTGTACAGGTTTTTGAAATCTTCAATCATCCAATCAATCAATCAACTTATGTCTCAACTTTGATAACAAGGTTTTAATTTCAACATTTTTAGCTGATACATAATAGTTTTTTTTAACTAGAACATTTTTACATTTTAATTTGAAATAATGGCAGCACAAGGTTTTTCATAGTCTCAACAAAAACATGAAAAAAATTATTAGTAAATGTCCTTCTGTTTCCAAGACTGTTCAGGATACTTAAATTTCATGTATGTTCTTAAATTTTCCTGATTCATTTATGATTGATATTATGCAATCTGTGTTTACATTGTTACAAAGAAAGATGTTGGGTTAAGTTTTTATTATTTTTAAGGTTTAACTCTAAATGTATATTTATTGAATAAAAATATTATTTTATAAATCAAATAAAAGCGAATTATTATTTAAGTATCAATAAGAAACCAAAAAGTCGATTTACTGTTATTAGGTTAAAATTTTGTTCATGTTATCTAAAAAATAACACAATGAATTCGATTTCAATGAAACTTGAATCCAGTTTTTATTTTCATTTAAGAGATGAATATAATGTAAATCTTGTTTTCAAAATAATTAAATTATTCTTATATAAGCAGTGAAAAAGGAAAGATTCAGAAGTGCTTGATTTGTATATTACCAATATCTATTTAACATATAAATTCTGCAAAAAGCACCTTATAATAATAATAATAATAATAATAATAATAAAACGATTTGTAGACCCTACTACCCAGATGCAATTTAGGCACAGCAACTAACCCCCACATAAGAACCAAGCCACTCATATTTCAGAAGTGTTAGAATTTAGTCATATTTGTGTCAACAATAAAAATATGTAAACCTAAATAACATTCAAAATTTGCATATGATAAACTTCAGTCAATTCTCAAAATCAGAACAACTGATATGATGGCAAACATCGATAATAATAAAGCTAAAAGGCTGTCACATAAATATATCTTTGAAATAATATGCTGCTTTTTTGGCCTTCATGGCTTAATGCCATTTTAATCTTGATATATATATAATTTAAATAAGGTGGCATGGGTTATTGGTTATTGGTTCTAATTAGCCCAAAGTGTGCGAAAAAGGACCGTAGAGCAACAAGCCAAGCCAAATTTAAATAAAAAAATATTGCCTTAAATTAGCATTTAATTGAATCCTGTGCTTCTGATGTACATTGAAAGAAAAATTGATGCTGGTAAGGATTGACACCCTTGTTCTAAAAAGATACCCTAATTAAAATACAAATATCCTACTTCTTTTAATAATAATATTAGTTTCCACGAACACCTATGCAAGGCGATGTTCTTTTAATTAGAGTTTTTATCCAGTCCAACCATCCTTATTAGAAGGTCGAAAGTCGTCTTCTGAATACAGAACAATTCCATGCGCTTAACAAACCTCTAAATACGCTTGGCACGATCGGCGTTCAATTTTCGTGTCCTAAACGCTCCAACTCCTTGAATCGCCATGTAGATTTATAGCCAACCCACACCGAATCCCCCTTTCCATTCTTACGCTCCGTCCCTTTCATTTAAATTTCCACTTTTTCAAAGCTATTCCCTTTCTGTGTCAAGGGAGCCTACCCCTTCTACTTGATCTAATTTAGGTCTGAGCTCATCAGCCAGGCTCGCTCATTACATGTGTCTACGTGAATTAGTAATGCTGCTAATACCGTAGGAACCAAGGACCGATACTCTACGAAGCTCTATTTTGAATTCCGTCTGTGCTTCTGTAAGGGATGGGGATATGGGGGGGATCCTGACCCCTTGCAAAGCTCGTGCAATACACGTAGATTAGAGAACTTGGGAAAATCGGATACTTGTTTCGTTTAAACGGTGAGTAGGCTTTACTTAAGCCGTGCTTTCCATGGAAGGGTTACTATGTTACATTATTCATTCCAGAGGTGCATAAATGGTGTGGTTGTTTCATTGGTGGCGTCGGCGGCCGTTGCTGTTTTTAATTCAACTGTCTGTACAAAGGGTGACCAGAACTGTGCAGAGGTTGGGGTCCATTTATAATTTATGCTACCTCCTCTACGAGCGAATTACTTAACTAGACTCAAAGTAGATATCATTAGCAAATTAAATTCTCCGTGTTAGTAGTTGCACCCAGTAGGTTATGCAATGTCTTGCTGAGTCGAGCGTGGATTGCTTGACGGCTCTGTTAGAAGTCAAAACAAATATTGAAGTGAGATAAATGTCTACGCTGAATAGTCACGTACGTGTTCCAGAAATAGCAAAATGTCAAAAAAAAATAAAGTATTTAAACAGAAATGAGGTTTCCGACAGATAAATTGATTTAAGTTTAACTAGAAGTCTAATCCTACCAATGAACTGCAAAAGGTTCATTTAGTTATTAAAATTAATGTCTCACAGAATTCATTGTTATTTGCAAACTTATTTTTATTTAAATATAATGACTTTTATTTCAAATTGTGCCATTTGAAGTTGTTAGACATTATATTTGGAAAATTGCTATCATCTAAAAGAATAATAGATTTCATATTGTTTCAAATTAGTAGAGAAAAACTTCTAAAATACTGTATTACATAATTTTAACTGACAGAAACATGAGTATATTTTGAATTTCAACGAGTTTAATCTCTTATTATAAGTCAGCAAAATTTAATATGAAACGTTTAGTAATGGATTGTTTTAATTAAGTACTTTCATGATCATGTAATTATTATTTTTAAAAATTAAAAGTTAATAATTTAACAGGTACAATTTATAACCAGTTAAATACTATAATAGTACTTGTAACTTAACCTAAATAATATAAATAACCTGTATAAATATATAAAAATACTTGTTCAACAAAATGTTGTTCCAAAATGATTATTTATTGAATTTATTTCTATAAAAGCTGTTAAAAATAAGGAATTCAACAAAGGAGAGAAAATAAATGAAAAACTTTTAATGTTACAAAATGAAACAGTTTAAATTTTAAGCAATGAAATTTAAAATTTAAGAAATTTTATGAACGGGAATTATAATTTCGAATTGAATTAAAAGTTATTAAGCATTAAATACAATTAAAAAAAAATTTTTTTTAATAAAAACTGACAAAGTGAACTTTTAAACATAATAGTCAGAAATAATTTTCACTTCTATTCTATTAAAAAATTACTTTGAAACACTACAAAAAAAATTGTGCGTTTTACAATACTATACAATAATATTACTATATAATATATAATTATGGAGTAAAATCGAATTTTTAAAAAAGATGTAAATAATATGATGTTTTGTTTGCCCAGTACGGATTTAAGCTCCTAGTCACAACAAAAATTTCTATACAATTTTTAAAATAAATTACATTTTGTGATAGATAATCAGTTTTAAATTTTTATAAGTTATTATACCAGCCTAAGAAAAACAAATATTAAGCATTTTAAACAATTCTTATGCACTGCAATTGGAAGATTAGAAAAATGGAAAAAGTAATTTTTAATATCTTTGTTTACCTTGAGCATTCAATTTCACTTGCGTGTATAAACACAATTGTAGCTTGAAGTGATAATTAGTTATATGATTATCTTAGGCACGTGAACCGAATCACGGAGAGTGCCTTCAAGTATATGCTTTCTTTATTAAACAGCTGAGTGGTAATTCGTATTCGAAATTCATCTAATTCCTTAGAACAAAACAAAAATACTCGAGCAAAAAAATGTATCTTTCAGTGAGGCACATTAATCACTGAACTTGTAATAATTATATCGTATTTTATACTCGTAATGCTTTTCGAAGAAAAACGAAAGGATTCTTTTCTATACAATTGCAAATGAATATTCTTTATCATTGTTTAACAATGTTATAAAAGCTTCATTGTTTTCCTTTTCACTTGATAACTAATATTTATTCTTTGCATGAGAAAATGATGGTAATAAATTATTATTTTTTTTTTAAAGTGAAAACACATTTTAAGATGATATGTTTGGTAATTTGGAGAAGTTTTAAATATTAGAAAATGAATTTGAAAGATTTATCTCACTCAATTTTGAAGTCATTAAATCATTCAACATGATTATATTGCTACATATCAACTGTATGTTTTTTAGCATCACTTAACTTTTTTGTATTCTCCCTGTAAATGTGTTGTATTTTAATTTAAATACCTTTTTGTATTCTTTCCGAATCACGGAGACTGCCTTTAATTATATACTTTCTTTATTAAACAGCTGAGTTTTCATATTCGAAATTCATCTAATTCCTTAGAACAAAACAAAAGTACTCGAGTTAAAAAAATTTATCTTTCAGTGAGATACATTAATCGTTGAACTTGTAATAATTACATCGTATTTAGATTATTAATCCATGAAATTAAGAAGGTAAACAAATTATTCATTTCAAGTATACTCGGACTTTTAATGCCATTTTGACTACCATGCTTAAATTTCATGATTGACTAATAAAAAATAATTTAAAAAATACGGATTATTTCAAACGTATTTATTGATAAAAAATTAAATCGATTTCTGTTTACGTATATAGCGCGTTGGGTTTCCGAACTAGGACAATCCAAGGATAACCGAAACGTTCTATGCCTACGTCGGGATTGTCATAATAAATATGCTTGCTGGAATGTCCTTTTATTGGATTTTAGGATGGGAATAACATTATCCAGGTGCTATCTCTAGGGGTGTTTGCTCAAGACAGTGTGATCCACTCTGGGTAATGCTGAATCTGCTATATCCCTGTCTTTATTGTGACAAATGGCAAGATCGAAAGCCCTGCATTCGAAAGTAACATCAAGTATAAGAAATTAAGTTAATATTAACAATCAATTGCAAAATGAAGAGTAAACTTTTTAATAACAAAGATGACAATTTCATTAATGCATGAAGTCTTTTAAAGCGCTGATTCCCAAAATGGGCGATACTGCCCCCTAGGGATCAGTGGAACCATAAAGGAGAGAAATAGTAGCCTCCGGTGTATTTGGGGGCGTTTAATAAAAAGAAGGGGGCGGGGAAGTCATGAAGAAGGAAGAGAAGATAGGACTAATTGCATTTCCTTCATCATATTTAGTGGAATGGGGATTTAATACGGTCACAAATTCGTTTAAAAAAGAAAATAATTGCAAAGAGAGAATGGGGGTGATTTAAAAATGCTGTTGATAGTATTTCTAGGATATACTTTTCTTAAAGGAGGATATACTTCTGCTAAACAGAATCGAAGATAAATTCATTGGTAGCAATGCATAAGGTTCATCCTTTTCATTAAAATCATTTTTAATGGTGATTATAATTTTTAATTTCATATTACCTTTCATTATCTTCATTTTTTGTGTGTAATGCCAATGATTGATTTTAATAAATTTTATAAATTCAGGCTACTTTATTTACAATGTTTTTAACTTAGATAGATATAGAAATATGTAAAATATGTATGGACGGCCTTGAACAACCATGGGCTGTTGCGCCAATGATGATGATGATTCTGTTTGTTCGCTTAAAGAGGATATATTTCTTAGAGGACTGTGAATATTTTTTCTTCTTCTAAAAATAAGTCCGTAGAACAATTAAATTTGAGAACTACTGGTTTAAAGTAAGTATTTCAATAGTCATGGCTGGCTAATTAATTAACAAACTCTCTGGCACTCAAAATATGGCAGTAGGCAGATTTCCAGACATGAGATGGTTTCTTTTTACGGATTAAGGTTGTTAGCCCTACTTTCTACAGTCATATTAGACCGGGGCTTACGGTTTAAAGTGTAATCTGAACCACTAGAAACATCAATGGTATCGCCAGGATTCCAACCCAAAACCTGTGGCACCCAGCGCTAGTCACTCGGCCATCAGTCCCCCCAATCATGACTATCACACACAAACAAGCAAATAAATAATATGCATAAAAAGCCCGTGAAAAAAATTTAAAAACATAAATAACTAAACTATAGAATTCCAAACGATTTTATAAAAAAGCAGCGTAAGAAATTTAAAAAAAAATATTATGTATAAAAAAGCACGTGTAAGAAAATAAAAAATATATATATTATGCATAAAAAATCTCATGTTAGAAATTTAAAAAAATATTATGTATAAAAAATCTCATGTTAAAAATTTAAAAAAATTTACAGATCTGAGTGACAATTGAAAGTGGTCAAGTGAGCAGTCTAAAATTGAAAGTAGTCAAGTGAACACTCCAAAATTGAAAGTGGTCAAGAACACTAATAATCCCTCTCCAGAAAACAATATGCACATATTTTATGGACAATAACAATTTAATTAAGAATATAAATTTTATATGATCTCCAAACAAATTTTCCAAAAGTAAAAACCTTACCATTAAAATAAAATTGCAAGAAAGACTGCTGAGCAGTTGAGTCGTTTCAATTCTATGTACGTAGTATTCGTGCATTTGAAATGCGCGGGCTTTGCATAATACATGGCTTACCTTCCGAAGCCGCACCCATGAGACTTGTGTGAGTGTGCTACGCAATAGGACTTTAATGTTCCTATCCACGGATAATTAGAAGCGATCGTGTACAAAACCTCACGCCACAGCTCCGAAACGTTAAATTCAAGATAACAGGAGATGAAATATGAAAACAGGAAGTCTGTCAACGACATAAATAAAAGATTGGTTGCAGTCAGTCTGTTCCAAACTATAATCAGTTTTAGATGATTTTCAGTTCAATCCGTTTTGCTGAAATACAAACAGCCTGTATTTGGGTTCTGTTTTAATTACTGAAAGGTTCAACAATCCTGGAAGAAAAATGGCCATTTCGGTTTGACTTGGCATGCATTTGGTTAAGTTCAGTTCGTTGGATAATTAATAATACATGTATGCAGTTCTGTTGTACCCCATTTTTTATAACAAAACTGCTGCTGGCTCATTTTAGAAATTCAACTGTGTACTTCCTCCAGCTAGAGAATCTTTTTTTCAATTATATAGGATAATTTAATTTGATAATGATATCAATTATTTTCATGTAGGAAAATACAAGAATATCTATTTCAGCAAAACAAGGAGGGAATTGATAGAATAGATACATATATTTAACTGAAAAAGAATGTTTTCTTTTTAATTAATGGAATGTGATTTAATATGGTGTGTTATTCTCAACAAAGACTTTCACCAAGTAACAATCTTTTAATATTAGTTGAATTTCTTCATTTTTTTAACACATTGCTGAGTAAAACAGAGCTAATGCTGAATATTTTATTTATAAAGTATTCTTTCATGGAAAAAATTTCATTATTTATTTCACTATGATTTCAAGGATTTATAAATTTTTGTAATTACTCCTTTAACCTTCTCCTAAATGAAAGTTCAACTCAACCAGAATATAATTTTCAGAAATAATTTTTTAAATGAAACTAAGAAAACCCATTATTTTATATATTCATTACAAAAAATATGAAATTAAAGTGAAATAATTTCTTTAAAAAGATATCGTCTTCACTAGCCAATCTATTATTTTCGACATAACTGCAATGTAAATGGATGCAATGATGAAAGGAAGTTCTATTTCCTTTATTTTTAGTAATTTCAAATTGCTTTGTTGCCTTTTTATTGGTGATCCGTAATTTTAAGGGTAGCAAGAATCTTTACTTTCTTTCTCGTTTCATTCATGGTGCATTTGCATTGTTTTCCTGCAAAAGGAATGATTAATACAGCAAATGTGCATACATTTCTGCTAAACCAGCTAACCAGTTGGGCAAAAGAGACTCAGCGAATAAGTTTGTTAAAGTTCGAATGTTTACTAATTGCAGAATCCTAAATTTGCAACCGCATGGCAAACTGGCTTGTTATTCTGGCCCTACTCTAAACTTCATTTCAAAAGCGCTAACTTGACTTGAACTGAATTATGGCGACGTAACATTCGTAACAAATGCTTGCGGAAATCATGATTCTACTCCAACACGTGAGACTAAAGGTTATTCACGCTAATGCTGACCAATGCTTGAGGTTGCATGCCAGAACTCACCCCCGAAACAACTATGCAGACAAGCAGCCAGTCAGACTACAAGGCTGACGGGGTAATTTTCGATTTACATATTTTGCAGGCAGGGACCCTCAGTCCTGTTCTGCGTTTCGGTGGTCTGCAAGGAATGACAACACGCCGGCTGACATTGATCAATCGAGTAATGAAGTTCTACGTAAACCACTTTGGGGGTCGTCTCCTAAGTGAAGTTGAAATGAGCTAGGTGGGTGATAAATGATTCTAGGTTGAAGCGCGTAGCGTTTTTGAAGCCTTCAAACTAATGGACTGATAATGGGAATATAAATGAAGGCGCTGCGTAATTGTCTGACTATATGGCTTCAGCGAATAGCAAAGTGAATCTTTCACTTTTTTCTTTCTATTTTCTCTTTCAGAAATTTATTTTTTCGCAGTTATCAGTAATTCTTCAACACTGTAATACGGAGATTTGCTTTTAATCGTGAGAGAAAAAAATTTTTTTTTTCTTTTTTCGTGTTTTATTTCTTGTAGTTGGTGTCATTTGATATTCTTCTGTTATCTGTTCGCATTCAAATTGAATATGAATTATACGCAAAGCTGAATAATTTTTGTAACGTAATGAGTGTGAGATATTTAATAGATTACAATGCTTTGTTTTTAAATTTCCTTTTCTACAGGTTACTACGTATATGGGCCTTATGATAAACATATTACTCCATATTTTACATAATCTTTATATAAAACTTTTAAACAGTTTTCATATTTAATGTTAATAATATTTTATTGTTTATTAATTAGTAATGAATCAAGGGAATAATAGGAAAAGGCAGAAAAAATAATACTTATAATTTATTTTTTAGATGACATCAAAGAAATCTTTATATCATTATGTACCAAATATTTTTTTAACCCGGAAACACTTGTGATATTTCTTTTTGTTTTTGATATTCCTACAGTTTGATAAAATTATTTACATCTCGTTCACAATAGAATTTATTGAAAATAAATTAAGAATGAAGTTTTTTAAATTAAAAGAATTTTAGAAATATAAATTTGAACTAATTTTATAATGTATTGTTTGAGAAATTTTTAAATTTCAGTACTGTGATTAAATTCTTTATTAAAGCGGTACACAATATAATTCATAAAAAATTAGTCGTTAACCATATTAAAAATAAAATTATAAAATGACCATATATACCAATATAAATTTTTTCATTCATTAATCAAAAATTGAAAAAATGAATAAAATGAAAAAATATTTGACAGTTAAATTTAGAAAATTATTCAGTCTAACATTTTTGAAATATGGCAAATTTAGCAGTAGCGCAAATTTTACTGTTTTGATTAATCTCAGTATTTAAGAATATGTTGAAACTTTAATTAGTCATTTCTCTTATGATTCTATTAATCTTGAAACAATATTCTTTATTATGAAATATACATATTTATTATATATTACATTTTATGTATATTATATCTTATATTTTTTACGGCTCTATGATAGTAGTGATATTCAGAATATTTCAGGATTCTGTTCATTTAAAATAATTAAGTAAAACAAATCATTGTAAATTAGAAACGAAAGCATAAAATTTAATATCGATCTGAATTAAGAAATTGAAATTATCTAACTACTAATATAAATTTTCTATATATGTTGTAAATACTAAGTTAGTTAATAAAAACTATTAACAACTAATTCGTTTAATTTAATTTTCATTGAATGTTAAACTTATATTTATAAAAGTTCGACATGCTCTAAAAAATTGTTAGAATGAATTATAAAATTGTATGAGAAAATTCTTTTTAAGGTAAAAAAAAAAAAAAAAACTCTTTTTATCAGTCATCAATGGCAGGAATAATTTTTCTGTTCGTTCAAAAATCACTGCATGAATTATTTCGGAGTATTTATCGTTGATGTGTATTTGATTTATATCATCTTGAAAAATCTGGTAGTTTTTTTAAAACAGAGCAACTTTGAGGTTTAGGTATCGACATATATCATTAACTGAAAAAATTAATCCTCAAAAATGTTGACCTTTCTGGGAATGTTTCTGTTGCAACAATCATTTAGACAGCTGTTTTGAACTTTTGCTGCGATTTTGAATTTTTTTTTTTTATTATTATTTTTAATATTTTTGTTTCTTTCGAGAAATTTCTCCCCACCCCTAGTGTGGAAGTTCCACTTAAAAGATCATTATATAACTAGCTCAAGATCTTCAAGTTGTGTACGTCTGAAAAAGAAGAAGAAAAAAAATAATAATAAGAGGGTAAAAAAAAAGCAACAGAAAAAGAGAAAATTGCTTCGGTATAGACGCCATGAAGAAAACAGCGCCTTACGATTGGCTAATCCAACTTTAATATGCAATTCAAATGTAGACTGGGTGAAAAAACGGCAACGAAAAAACAATTACAAAAAATCGCAGAAATCAGATTCAAAACTTGTCGTTGTAAAATTCTAGACATTGGTTGAGACAAGAACAGAATGAAGAAGAACGCAACTGTGCCCAAGGTAGGTTTGCGTGTCTGTAAGACACGAGATACATATAGCAATTGCACGTGTTTCCATTGTAGAAAATAGTATGCAATTATTGCAGGTAAGAGAGTTGAAAAGGATTCCAGAGACTTTTGTTGTGTTTTCAAACCTCTGACAGGATGACAGAAGAACCTCTGACACCCCTCTCAAGAAGGTTACTTGCGTCCATGCCAGACGTAATAATTTATTATTTTTATGGAAGACCGGTTTCGGGAAAGTAATTTTTAGTTTGGTTGATTTTTACTTGAATAGACGAAGCCGTCTTTCCTCGCCTCGTCTTTTGCGACGTGTTGTGCTTTTAGAGACGCGCTCATATTTTAAATTCGCTGTTGTAAGTGGCGGCTTGACAATTGGGGAAGACAGATATTGCGAACGAAATCCGGAGATTATCTCTTGGATAAAAGCAATGAAAGTTAAAAGAAAGACGTCAGTTAATCTTTCAAGTGACTTAGTTTTTTTCTATTTCAAATTTCTAAGAGTTAAGATTACGATCTTTCTCTTGTCTTCAACATGAAGTACGTTTTATAAATGGAAGATCGTTGAAACGTTAAATAAAAAGAAAAATACAATTTTCAATAATACAGTCACGTAGCCATTTTTGAAGTTTTTGGGCCATGGTGAAATAATTGACACAATTACATTGCTAAAAACAAATGGTTAAATTAAGCCTTTTTAAATTATTTATTTACAAAAGTCATATTAGTAACATGGTAAAGGTTTTTGCTCTTAAATAGCAAAATAAAATAAAATTAAATAAATTACGAACAAGATTGGGGTAACAAATTTCGAATAAAAAAGGAAGTTTTTTTTACACTAGAATAAAAAAAGACTTTTGCATATGTTTTGTACAAGTATACAAAAATTTTTGTTTATGTTTGTACAAGTAAATAAAAAAGAAAGTTTTTCTTATACATTTGGTACTTTTGTATGTTTTTTTTTATTATGTATATACGAAAGAATATAATTTTAAGAAAGGAAATATCTGATAAAATTAATCATTTCGTTGAATTATGGAGGAATATAAGTGTAAAAAATTCACAAGGATATTTGACCTAAATACTAAATCTGATATTATTATACTTACCATAAATGTCTAGTCTTTTATGAATGTCGCATTGGTTCAAAATCCTGACGAATTAAATTGTAAAAATTATTCTCATCCAATATTAAATACTACTTGTTGAAATAAAAAAAAAATTATACTACTACCGAGTAATTTTTTATAAACAAAAAAATAAATAAATAATAAATAAATAAATAACAACATGCATTTTTACATTTTATGTATAAACGTATATTTTATATTTATTGTTTTACCTTTAATGCAAAGATAATGCTTTTTTTTCAACATGTTTCGCTTTGCCTTAGTATGATGACAAAGTGTTTTTCATAATATTAGAATAAAAGAAATTTACAATATTTAATGACTCCTTTTTTACACTTGTATAAACTATCGGAAAAACAACTGAATTGACACAAATACATTGCATTGCATTCATACAAACAAATTTATCCATTTTCTAAACACTTCTTTCAAATTAAAAAATACATTAGCTCTTTAAATATATATATATATATATATATAACTATAATTTAAAGCTAAATAATTTATGAATAACTTTAATAGTAATTTTAATAAAATGTTTTTAATGATCTTTTTACATTTAATTCCTTCAAAAGTATAATAATTATATCTGTGTTTGTTTATCAAACCAAAAATCTGCTATTAAAATATTTTTTCGTGTTTTTTACATAAATATTTAGATACAAACATAATTTATTTGTATTTTATGTACTAAATGCATACTTTTTTTATTCACAATTCCTGACGTGCAGAGAAAAAAAAATCAAGTTTCTATATTGAAAAGTAATTAAGAGTCTTAATTTTTTAAGGCATGATGAAGTTTTATTTATTAAATACTGATTTTTCAGAAAAATATTAATAAAGGAAGATATTACTAAAAATATTCCATAAAATTAAATAGAATTCTTACCGTGATAGAATAAAGAGAAAAACAATTATTCTTTAAATATTCATCAAATCGATTCAGAAATTACAACAATTGAAAAGTTTGAAATAAGCATTTCAAACAAAATTTTCTTAGATTGTTTTAACAAATAATGAAATTTTCATATATAAAAAGCCTCAATAAAAAACTTCTTTTGTATAAATTAAAGATATTTTTAATTCCAATGCTATTTCGCTGGATTTGAATACATATGTTATTAAAAATCTTCATAAATGGGTATTTTTTACGTTAAAGATATTAATTAATAGAAACATTTTAGCAAACTTTAATGAAAATTAAAACTTTTTTGTAATATTTATTTGCATTGGGAGCGTATAATTAAAGAAAAAATTTAAAAAATTTCAGCTTACATTAATGAATATTAAAATGTATAAAAATTAATCATTTAATGAATATTAATGTATAAAAATTAATTTAAGGCTTTTCATATTGTTTTGGCAAGAATATTTTTTTAAGAGAAATTTTTCATGAAAATTCTATTTCTATTTTAAAATACAAAGATTAAAAACTAAATAAATTAAAAAATAAGGATTTCGTCATCAATTTACAATATTTCAACACAGAAAAAAAATTCTGATAATAACTTTCCATTAAAACTATATATCCTTACACTTTAAAATTATTTTTTATCTAATCAGTATAGATTAGTGTGTTTAACTATCAACCATTTCATAAGTTATAAACCTTTAAAAAATACGTGATAGGTTTATTAACTTCTCAAGGTTATCAAGTGTTGAAATAAGCTCTGAGGTCATAAATTACAAATTAAATGAACTAAATACTTCCGGCAAATTCAAAAATTTCATAACCTGTTTATCTTTAAATAGTTCAAACTTTCAACTTCATCATCAGAAAGAAAAAAAAAGAACGAAAAGTAAAGGGTGGGGGAGAGAAAGGAGACGAACTTGGAAGGGTTTTTGAGCTGAATCATTAAACTTTATTATTATCAGGATCCTCGCAAAGGTTGAAAATCCTCACTGAACACCCATATCTTATAAACACTTTTACCAACACTCTTCCAATATTGACACTACCAGCTGTTTTCAAAATCCCATTTCTTATTCTTGGTCAAAACCTGACTGTGAGCGATGAAGTATATGTTCCAAAAGGACATTTATTACCCGAAAAATGGCCGCCATCGCTTTTGCAGGTTTGGAGACGAACCTCTGGAGTAAAGGGAGGGGGGCCCTCACTCTCTCTTCTGTATTTCCCACCCTCCCTCTGGCTGGGGCATGCAGGGGGGATGGATTTTGCTCGCGAGGTGGCTGATGTTACTACATAAAACGGCCGCGAATGGTGTGTTTGAAAAACCATGCTCTCCAGTTGAAACCAGGTTCTTGCAGTACGAATCCAACATATCAATTCGTCTTCTCTCGTAATAGCACGGAAAGAATTTTCGGGCATGTAATAGACCCCAGGGACATGCATTAGACGTAGACGGCTTTCTTCTATGTTAGGATTCGGACGGCTTCAGTCATAACACAATTTTCTCTCTTGTTTTTTTTTTTTTTTTCCTCTACCCCCCCCAACCAGCAATTTTTCTTGCTTTCCCAACAAGGCGGCGCAAATATTTTATGAATTTCGCCGCGAAAGTTTTTGTCGAACCTCTTGTCGAATTGACTTTGTCTTTTTTTGTATTAAGACCACGAAAGAGAGAAATAAGAATAATAAAAAAAGTGGCATTTTTTTTTTTTTTGTGTGTGATGTATTTTACCGCTGTATTTCGGTAAATAAATACAGACATTGCTTTCTTTCAGTTATTCTTCGCTTTTTAATTGTGGTACTTTTCATTAAGATACGCAATCTTTTAACTAACTAACCAAGTCTGTTTTATTTTGTTTTCTTTCATGAGGCAATATTACTAATTTTGCAGTGCTTAAACAAATTACTGTATTTTAACACATATTGCTATTTTTTTAAAAATAACAATAAAAATATCTACTTTTTGAATTATAAAAAATTTACTGATAGTCTTTAATCATAAATGGAAGTATAATTGACTTTAAAATAATCGTAACCCCGGAAAAAAAATTTATTGAAGTCTTCGGATGAGTTTAAAGAACTCACAACTAGAAATGCGTAAACATTTACAGATCAGTAAGACTCATTTGTAAGAACAACATTATACTGAGTTGTCTTTGATTGCATATAGATCATTTTACAAAGTAAGATTAAATACAAAACACTTTTTCAATGTTGAAAAATGTCTAATATTACTATGATTATTTAACAATCTACTTAATTTTTCTTACTAATTTTCAAATATGTTATGTATTAAACAGAAGATTCCGAAGAAATATTGAATATGTTACTCTATCCAGAATATATACTAAGATGCAAAATGCTATGGATTCTAGATGATTCTGATTTTTTTTTTTCCTCAGAGAAGTATCGCTGTGGTGTAAAAATGGAATATTTTATATAAAAAAAAAATCCTCAAAATTAGAATATTACATGGCGTTAATAATCTAAAACATAAATATCAACTTTTCGTAAATTATACTTGCATTTATTTCTTTTAAGAATTATTCATAAATTATTTTGTGGTTCTTTCGCTTAATCATTCTTTGAACCTGTCAAGTTATCCTAAGCTGTATTCTATCTAATTACAAAGAAGTTACACTGGAATTAATTAATTAGGATTAATTAACTTGATTATAACTTTAAATATAAATAATGCATTCATACAAGATAATTATAATTTAATGTATTTTGTATTCTTCCCATGAATGCATTACTTACTGTCAATAAAATTCAGTTATCATTATAGTGGGCTAATGGCTTTCGAATTATGATAAGCATTATATGCGTTCAACATTTCTCCTTCAAATTTGTAAACTTCAAAAAAAAAAAAAAAAAAAAAAAAAAAAAAAAAT
>BPLQ01009615.1:655875-688635 GCA_021605075.1 Caerostris darwini
AAAAAAAAAAAAAAAAAAAAAAAAAAAAAAAAGGTTTATTATTATCTCTTTTTTTTTCAAAATTTAGCTTTATGTATTCTTTAATACCATTAAAAATCAACCACTATGACTATTGTTCTATAGAAAAATATATTATTTATTTTAATTTTTGGATCTAGAATAAAATTGTAATGCTTGAATAGCAATAATAATTTTAGAATAATAATATTAAAATTTTAAAAATAGAATTTTTAATATTTAATTTTTGGACTACAATATAAATAAATTTAAACAAAAGAAAAAGTATACCTTCATACTAAAGGATTAGGATTATTCTTTATTAAGAATCTGAAAATCATTATGTATATAAATTACTTGTACTTACATTACACTTGTATATAAATCTGCACTTGCTATAATAAAAGGGACTTTTATACTCACTCAGACATCAGAAATCTAAAATTTTATGCTTTAAAATTTAATATCCTAATTTTCAAAATTTAAAACAAAACAAATTGTAAAATTTAAGATAAAGTTTTATTCTTTATTTTCTGCAGAATTCCTTTGCTTATTTAGCATCTTTAGCATAACTTCTTAGACATTATAGTTTAAAATAAATGATTTTTAAATTAATTTCCTCTGCCTAGACATCTAAGACAAAATATGACTCTATGACTCATTTGAGTTAAAAATTTATGTAGATCTAACATAAAAAAAACAATTTAATGGATTTATTTGTTATAAAAACTTAAAAACTTTTACAATTCTATCAATGCCAATTACTAAATTAAACAATTAAAATGTCATAGTCCATCTTTCTCATGATTTTTAAGTATTTATATAATAAATTTAACATAATTTTAAAGTAGAAAGAATGGCTAAAGAAGTAATTAGGTTTTGTGTATAGTAAACTAATAGTATACTTCAGAAGCTAACCATTTTAATGCTATTAAAAAAATTTTCATTGAATTTCATTATACAATGAATAAAGCAAATTATTTAAATATAATGTAATATATATATAAATAATGCAGAAATTCCAAAAATAATTCAATTATTGAGAAAATAATTATTTATCAAATTCAAATAATTTGTTATATGAATTTCATGTCTTCGCAAATAAAGCATACTAACCTTTATCATATTTACGATATTATATTTATCTTTTTATAAAAATGGTTGCAATTTTTAAGCTCATTTCTACTCTATTTGATAACTTGCTATATTCATTTTTTCAAGAATATTTTTATATTTATCTAATTTTCTTAATAATTAGAATTCATTAAATGTTCTTTTAAACATAAATATAATTTTTATCTATTACCTAACCAATTCAAATAAATTCTATTTTTAAATTCATATACCAGTAAACTATTTTATTATAGTAATTGCTATTAAAGAAGCTCAATTTAGGCTAATGTCATTTTTCTTAAAGTTGTATTTAAAAATAAACACCCCTTTTTTTTTTTCAAACATAAATTAATAAGCCTTATATTTCAAAAGATTAAATTTTTTACTTAAAAAATTTTATTGCTTAATGTAATTTTACTTTAGTGTATAGTTAAAAAATAAATTTTCATTAATATCAAAAAAACATTAATAGAAATATTTGTTGCATTGAATTTATTTTTAGGTAATAAAACTTTATGTGCAGGAATAATATAAATTAATGTAAAAATTGATCAAGCAATTGTTTGTAATCATTTTTACAACTGACTCATTGTATTTTTATAATAAAAAACAAAATGAATGTAAAGCATACTGTAAAATCTTTTCATGTTTTTTTTCTGCAGAATATCTTTACATATATTTAGCATCTTCTTATAGTCTTGGACATAATAATTTAAATTATATATTTTTTAACAATAATTTTATAAATAGTTCTAAAAGCAGGAGAATAAATATATAAATATA
This sequence comes from Caerostris darwini, assembly GCA_021605075.1. Classification (NCBI taxonomy): domain Eukaryota; kingdom Metazoa; phylum Arthropoda; class Arachnida; order Araneae; family Araneidae; genus Caerostris; species Caerostris darwini. The sequence continues at coordinate 657,769 of BPLQ01009615.1, forward strand.
TTAAAACCCTTACTGTTATATAATATATATACATATATTAAAACCTTTACTGCTTTGTTATATGAAAAAAATTTAATACCAATAGTGTTTTTCTACTGAAATGTGAGAACAAATTTATTTAATTTTCGTTTTTAAGAACAATGATGTATTAAATATTAATAAAATAATATTAAATAAAATGAAATTCATAATTTTTTCAAAATGAAAGCATTTTTTAATTTTTAGGCTAAATATTTATTCCAAAAAGTATACGTAGATATTAAAGAAATTATAGAAAGTTAACCAGAATGTGTATCTCTTTTTGTGAATAAGTTTACCTTAAAACTGTTTCCTATTGGCCAATATTAACACGCCCATCGAAGATGCATCACAGAGATGTCACCTCAAAGAGTGTGATTGGAGGTATACTATTTCCTCAGAGATGAGCGCTTCTGATTGAAAACTAAAGATAAACGAATAGTTTTTGTTCAAAAGATTAATTTTGTTCAAAGATTAGCCATTATCATATTACAACGAAATTATAAAACACCATGAAATAAATTACTGACAAGAAATTTGAACTAATTTGAACGTGTTTTAATGATGAATATGAATACATTTCTGTTATTTTATTCAGTAAAACTGTTATTTAATGAAATATTTTCATAATAATTTGGATTTAATTAATTTTATTTAATGATAATATGAAAAATACAAAGGGAAAATGATGAATTTACATTTCAAAAATACATGAATAATTAATGATAAAACTGAAAAAGGATTATATAAATTTATGAAAAAGGACTATATAAATTTTTAATTATTGAAAAACAGAGATTATTTCCATGTGAATTAATTTTTAATTCCATTGAATAATAATTAATAATTATAATAATAATTATTTCCATTGAATTGATTTTTTTCCATGTGAACATAAATTTATGAAAAAGGACTATATAAACTTTTAAGTATTGAAAAACTGAGTTTATTTCCATGTGAAGTAATTCTTAAAATGTTAAATAATGTTAAATTTTGATGTAATAGTAATAAGAATTTAGCATAAACGTCATTTACTGATTCAAATTTGTGTAAGTGTTAAAAATAAAATGTTAACTAGTAATTTCTTTTGATAAGTCTTTTTAATTGTGTCGTATGAGTGTTCATAACTGAATATAGAACTGAAAATTGTTAAATTCAGCTCAAAGAAATGAAAAGCAGTTCAACCAGACTGAAATGTGCAATTTATTTATCCAAAACAAACTGAGGATGCATCATCCACAGTAATTTAATTCGGAACTTGGTAAAATAAAACAAACAAACAAAAATTGAATAAATAAAACACACATTAGTTGTAAATGAATGACATAAAAATGCGTCCTTCACAATCTGTTTATTAATTTATATATTTTTTTTTGTAGAATATTCCTTCAATGAAAATGTTTTTCCAATCATGGCCAAGATAAGTTGGTTTTATACTGAGAATTTCATAATTTTTTTACAGAGTTGCAATTAACACCTAAGTAAATTATTTACTGGCTTCGTAAGATCACAGACTTTGCACCGTGTACATATATCTAAATATACAAAATACATTACAGGTGCAAAATATAAAAATGTTTAAAGCAGCGCTAATTGCTGTGGAACATGAAGAAGTGTTTTCTTTTGGAAAACATAGACATCTCAGAAAATTTACATTCAACGTTAATTACAGCATAGAAAGTCAAGCTTTACTTTTCTAAATGACTGAGTATGCTTTTTTTAGCAATCAATTTAACCATTGAATTTTTCCTATATTAATTAATCAATGAGTAATTTAAACACATATTGTTAAATTCAGGGCCGTCTTAATATCACATTGAGGTCTCGGATAATGCTATTCGGGGCAACCCTAACATACTAGTAAATTTAAATTAATTATTAATTTTTATTACTGCATTATGTATTCATATTTCTAGAAGCTAGTTAAAAACTCATTGAAACTGTGTTCAATAATAAATTTTAGCCGAAAAAAAAAAAAAAAAGGAAAATTACAGCTGACTTTTGTTTTCCTTAATGATTAATAACAGTATGTTAAAACATATCCAATTACTGAAAAGAACATTAAAAAATAAATTTAGAAAATCAACTTAATTTTTAAAAAAATAATAAGTTCTTTATCTAAATAATTGCAATATAGCATTTCAAAAAATTTACTTAGTGGGGTCCCTGAATTGACCCTGATAAACCTGGAGATTGCCCAATGGTTAAGACAGCCCTGTTTCAAGTTAAACAAATAATTGTTCGAACATGGCCTAGTTATTTAAAAGCATATCATCATTTTTTTTTTTTTTAAATTATAATTTCTTTTTTTTTTCTTCGTTTTGGAATGATACATATTCGTAGAGTAAAATAGTAATAAAAACGGGAACAACAAATTTAACTCCACAGAAAAAGTCAACAACAAAACATAATTCTTTGACAAACGTAATAAAACGTAGTTACATTACATATACATCGCAGTAAACAAACGAGGAAAAAAAAAATAAAACTGAGCAGGATTAGTTGAGTCACAAGAAAACACTTCACTTGCAGGTAAAACATCTGCACGTGATAAACAGTCAAATAACAATTGATTAATACTTGTTCATTTCCGTTCACAACTCAAAATTTGTGTGGACTTCAGCATACACATTTTACCTAATGAAAACAACAGCATAAAAGAAGTACGCGAACAATTTGTAGTATTGAATAAAACACTGAAATAATTCTATACATAGAAATTGCTATAAGAACCTTAAAACATCGCATCTTTTATTTCATAATTCGTTTATTGGCAGGAGACTGACATGTGACACTAGAGTGCATAACATTTCATTAAATGAATCATAATAGTCAGAAGAAGCTTAGAAAGACAGAAATAGGTTAACACTTTTCAGTTTGAAATTAGACTGTGTTTCGTTCACTGTACATCATTGACATTCGGGATAAGATAGGCTTGCAGGAGAGGTTGAGTTTAGTACCTATTTTGGATATTCAAACACAATTAAAAGGAGAAAAAAAAATGCCATGCGACAGATACTTTAAAAAATTAATTCGTCACAATGTTTCCAGCAGAAGTTTTCTAACACATCATATCAAAAGTTTAATTTTGTTAGAGAAAAAAAATAAGATATTTAAACACAATTACACTTTAAAATTCCAAGTTACAGAATTAAAAAAAATAATTTGTCATAATATTTCAAGAAGAGATTTCCCGATTTGTTTGGTGATGAAAAAGAAAAATTTACCATTTAATAATTTCTGTTACCATGAATGATATATTTTAGACTTAAAGAATCTCCATAAAATTATATTGGAAGATATTTGATTGCAAATTTTTTAACAGAAAAATTATCCAGTATTAAAAAAGTTGAAGTATAAGAACGGTATTTTAATTAAAAATCTTAACAAAAAGCTTAATAATGTTGTAGTATAAGTGTTAAATAAATGATTAAGATAAATAAATCTGCTAAATTTTGATATTCATAGGAAATTATTGTAAATGTTTTCATCTAATAAGGACCTTGCAAAATATTTGTACATCTGCAATACTGATATCTTAAAAGCTGAAAAAAATTTCTACTCATATTAAAACAAGACTAATCACTAGGGAATTATGTACACCGGTAGTGAACTTTTTATTACAAACAGATCAATCATCAGAATAATTGCTTATAATTTTCTATGACAATTTAAAATGGAATGCATATTTTATATTTCATGAGGGATATTCTTAATCTAAAATCGTTACCAATATGGAGAGGTAGATACGGTTTTATAAATAAAATGCCTTATTGTGTAAAAAGTGAGAAAAAGTACTAAATTTTTTAATGTAAATAATTTAAACTTAAGTAAGAAAAAAATATCAAATTCTATGAGACATATGTAATTATAAATTTAATTCAAAAGTCCAGCTAATATTGAGTAGAAAAAAAAAAAGAAAAGAAAAGAAATTATCTCTTTCTATTGCATTCTTACGTCCAGCAGGATCAAGCTCCCTCAAGGTCAAATATTACAATTATTTAATGTTCATTTTGAATTGCTTAATCAACCTAAGTTTTTTTCTGCTTTGTCAGTTTCTCTTAATTAATGATGGAAAGACGTGCTATCAATTTCAAAAATCACTTTCAAGTTATTCATTTACTGCTCAACAAGTGTAAATTGATTATAAACAGAATATAAATTTCACAAGATAACGGTTTTTCAATTAATATTAATTATTTCTAACCTCTTAACATGATAAAAAAGTCCCGATGTCAAGATATTCTTTGTTTTCTTCGTTCTAGAAATTGTCAGTTAGTTAATAAATAACTAGCACCGCGATATTAATTAATTTCAACATATTATTGATTTACTTTTGACATCGATAAAAAAGTATAAATAGATTACTATTTCACTTGGATAAGAAGATCTACTTCATTATTCGCTTGACTTAAACATAACTAATACAAAAATGCTGGCAGTTTATAGAAATAATTACTTTTTAATAGTATAGCCATGAATCAGTAACATGCGACGAAAATGAGGCAGGAAGATTAATTAACTTGAATTGTCATAGCATGATTATTAACGCCAGTAATACTGTTGCACTGGAAATACTAAACTGAAATTGAGGGATGGCGATTTCAAAAAAAATCGGAGTGTGGTAGGCATTAAATTTTCTACAATGGCACTTGTCTTAATCAGGAGCTGGAGGGATAAATCTTGCTGACGTCATTTGTGCAATTCAAAAAGCGAGACATTAGCGGCTGAGATACAAGGACGCCGCGACGCCGTGTCTTCAAGAGGGAACGGATGGTTGCAACTGGGATGTTGGCAACCTTCCAGGGAACTTCCATCATCCAGTTAAGGTTCATGTCAGACACTGGCGCAGTTTAAACTCCCATCATTTTCTCGCCCCTCTCCTGCCTTCACCAGCTTTCCATAAAGGAATCGCTGAAGGTTTTCAAGCCGATCGAATCGCGCCATGGGGAGACCATTTTTCTTATAGCGAGCTACATTGTCACTGGCTTGTCGCATCCTTATGAAGCGCTTTCACAGATTTTTCAATTCAATTTTCCTTTTCCCTCACGGAAACAAAAAAGCGAAGCGATAGTCGCAGGATCGCTTTCGATTGGGAGCATTAAGAAAACGTCAGCAAGCAATTAGATGGTACTTAACTATCTTAAGAGTTGAATATGGGCTCAATATTTCATTTTAGGAACTACCGCATTTGTAACAAATGTCGAATCGAGCTTATTACATTTTTTTTTAAAGCTACTCTTAGCAGTTCTTAAATTAAATCCTTTTGGCAATTCTTTCTGGTTTATATTTTTGTTTCTTTCTGAATGATTCAAAATATTTATTTGTAAAAAGAATGTTAACTATGTCTAATTTATAGCACTTTTCGGGATTATTTTGTTTATCTAACAAGGAATCATGAAGAGATTATGAATCAAAAAAGAGCTGTTAGCTCATTTTAATAAGCTGTTTTACTTATATTTCATATGATTTCTGATTTAGCGATGTACTAGTGTAATCTGCTAATAAATAAATAGATTAAAAGATAATCAAATGACAAAATTCAACTTTTGAAACAATTTTCTAATATACAACACTAAATTTTACTTGCTTCTATGATAAACGTTTTTTTAAAGCGATTTCACTTCATAAGAGCTTTTCGCAGTTCTTTAATTAAATCCTTTTGGCAATTATTTCTAGTTTATGTTTTTGTTTCGTTTAGAATTACTCAAAATATTTATTTGTAAAAAGAATATTAACTGTGTTTAATGGATAGCACTTTTGGGGATAATTTTATTTTTTATCTAATGAAGAATCATGAAAAGATTAGTAATAAAAAAAACTATTAGATCATTTTAATAAGCTGATTTTCCAATATTTCATATGATTTCTGATTTTGCGATGTACTAGTGTAATCTGCTATTAAATAAATAGCTTAAAAGACAGCCAAAGGACAAAATTAAATTTTTAAAACAATTTTCTAATATACCATACTAAACATTAATTGTGTCTATGATAAACGTTTCAATATTGAAAATTACAATTAATTTATGAAGTTAAAAAAACTTCTGCCAGAAATATTCAAATACATTCCACATTCTTTTACTAAATTAACATACATTAAACAAAAGAAAACCCGCAATTGTTCTAACAGAGAATTAACAAATGACAACAAGAAAGAGTTTTAGGAAACACATACAAAAATATGACTCTGCTCAGCAGGTAACCACAGTCAGCACGCAGTACACACAGTAAAAAACCTCCTGAGATTGTTTTTAAACCGATTTCCCCTCTTACTACAAAATGAGTAGGTGGTTAGCCGCACCAAGTTTGAAAATGATTCTACAATAAAACTATGAATGTTAAATGAGTATAATTTTTCACTTCATGTCGAATGTAGAAGATTGACTTCTTTTTTTTTGTGTTATCCTAGATTCACAAATAATAAAACGATTCAACATGGTCAAGAAAAGAGAGAGAGAATCAATGGAAATACTTGTTTGTACTCTTGTTCAATGAGTGGTAACTAGAAAGTGTCACACATGTAAAGTATTTCATCCTTTAACAAAAGAACATTCAATAACATTGTTATGCTGTTACAAATCTTACACAAACCCTTAATCTATAAATTTTTGCTGGAACTTAAGCATATACGAAGGTTGTCTTTTATCACTCTGAGATGCAGCAGTCAACTCTGTTTAAAAACATCGAAGAGAAAATCGTTTCTGACTGATTACTTCCAGAACTAACGTGCGAAAGCAGCAGTCACTTTCTTAAATGGAATCCTTTTTTACAATGCGATAAATTACATAAATAAACAGGTGCCTTTTTCTTACTTTTTATTCCTCAATATCTTTTACCTTTATGCAACGAGAGCACAATGTCACCATTTCAGTACCTGTGGACGTAAAAAGGGGTATTCTGTACACATCTAGATGAAATAGGCAGTTGACATTTTATTTTCCTGTTCAATGAAGTAATCCAAAACGATCAAACTACATTTTTACACACAGTAATGTATTCTCACTTCGCCTTGTGATGAGATGCATCTCAAACGTCTGAAACTCTCTGTTGCTAAATACTAATATTCGACAACAGTATATCAAATATAACAAATAAAAATTTAAAGATTTAACTTTAAATGTTTTTTTTTCCCTTCTTTTTCTGGATTTTCTAACTTCAATGAAAACATGACAATAAACATTATTCTAATTTAAAGAGAATGATGGTGATAATCTCCCTTCATGCTATTCTAAATTATTTTTTGTAATTTCCATTAAATTATCAACAAAGAAATAAAAACTTGAGATAATTAAAGATTGTCACCGGGGTATAGCCGTCGTTCACTAAATAATGTTTACAAAAACATTGTTGATTATAAAAAGTGATGTCTTATGTATTAATATTATGTTAGTATATAATTAAAATTGGTAGATGAATATAAGATCATTTTGGAATTATACGTTTAACATAATTATTACATATGAACTATGATTATTTTGGGTTCTTTGTTATGGAATAAGACTATTAATTTATGTCGAAGATCATAGGAAATAAAGTAGGGTATCCTGAACGCATTCAACTCTTATTTTTATTTATTTATTTTAACAATCCTTCTTAAAGGTTTTTCTCACAATCGCTCTCAACTACTACAATGGTGAAGCACGGAAGTCAGCGAGTAGTAACTCTTCATTCAGAGTACGTTTTCCGTCCCTAATCATGTAATTAAGTTCAAGGTTGATGTAATAACAGTCGCAGGCATCGTGTGTCATGGATTCAAAAACCGAAACATCCTACAGGCGATTTAAGCTTCGTTGTATCCTACTCGGCATTTGAAATAACTAAATTATTGTTTGTAACATACACATACTGAACACCTACTTTTTAAAACTGCATCTAATTTAATTTATGTAACATTTAACCTAAAATTGGAGTTGCTGTTATATTTTAAACAACATTAACGATTTTACATAATTTGAATTATGTGTTGATAAACAGGACTTCAAAGCTATTTTAAGCTATTAGAGTATTATGATAGTTATTATGTTAAGGTTATTCATATCCTTATGTTGATAATCTGGCATTCGTGAAAAATGAAATTTATGTTAATATATTATAAGCAATCCATTACCAGTCTTTTTTTTTAAGATGTCCCATTTATGCGAACTATACGATTTGTGTAAATTTATTGCTTGTGTTTACTAACTGCTGAAGGTCATAATTTCAAGCTATTGTTATTGCACTTATCATATCTTAATTAACAAATGATAAATAAAACTATATTGCAACGAGATATAATATGGTTCAACGTTTGAGATGCATCTCAAAGCACACAATTGCCTTCAAAATTGGTTTTTCCACCAATTTTGGATTGAACTCACTCGATCTACTTTAAGGCATGATGACTTCACAAATTGAACGTGAACTTTAAAGTGTCCAAGAGTTCACATCACACGAAGTTCAGTTTTACTAGTTCTGTCCGATTGGAACTACCTGAAGAGGCGTAATATCTTTTACATACATTTTTACAATGTTCTGGAATGTGTGAAATAGTACAAACACAAAAGAGAAGATTGACGTATCAACATCACAGTTCTGTAAGTCCGTAATCCGTCTTTGTATCCACCACTAAAGAATTTGGTTGGGAATGAGGAGAAGGACCAATCATATGGTGTGGAGGCTGAGGAGGTGGCCCCACAGGTTGCAATGTTGGTGGTTGAGACTGAGGATTGGATAATCTGTTTGCATTTTGCTGGTCCGGATTGTTGTTGTTGTTGTTATTGTTGTTAGCATTAGTGTTGTTGGTATTATTATTGTTGTTGTTATTTGCATTGTTGGCATTATTTGGGTTTTTCTTCTTGACGTTTTTCGTATTTGGTAGTTTGTTATCCTTCTTCCACTTCATCCGCCGGTTTTGGAACCATATTTTGATCTGTCGTTCAGATAGACAGAGAGCATGTGCAATCTCTATTCTTCTTCGTCGAGTAAGGTATCGGTTGAAATGAAACTCTTTCTCTAATTCTAAGATTTGATGACGAGTATAAGCCGTCCTTTGTCTTTTGGGTTCAACTCCTGGAAAATTACCATTTGCAGCAACTGAAAAAGAGTAAACAAAGATTAAAATTTGCCATTTTCTCATTTATACATTCAATTAACGATATAAAATTTAAATATGCACTTAAAGGGAAATGTAAGTAATAGTAATAAGGTTTATACTGCATTGGTTAATATTTGTATACTTTATTTGAATTTTTATTGCCTTTACTTATTCAGTGACTATTATTGTATGTAAATTACAATATATAATCATTCAAGCAATCATTATGAGTATAAATTATTTTTTGTATTGTGTATAATTCCTATTTTTGAGTATATAACTGATAATATATATCTGGTATTTTTTTAAATTCACTTCGTTCCATGTAATATTATATAGGATTCAATAAAAAATATACATCATTTGTATTAACTATAATGTCAGAAACTCTTTGATTTAATATTGAAAATACTTAAGATTAAATTAAAGGATTCGTTCATCCTAATTGTAATAAATACACTTTTTTTCTATCATTATTTTATGTCAATTTAAGGAAAGAAATTTATTTAAATCAAAGTTGGTTTACCAATTTAGTTTGTAATTAATTGTTTAGCTTTTTTTGTTTCCTGTCAATATCATTTGTAAAATATGTAAGTCTACTTCTTTTAATTGATTTATTGCAGAACGGTGCAATAATTTTAATAAAAAGTGAGATTTTAAAAAAAACTTGATTTATAACATACATGAATTATAAATAAATAGAGTACGTAATAAATTAAATGAAAATAACAAAATAACTGCAACAAAATCCTCTATAATTGTTATTTTTCTTCCCTCAGATTCGTAAGTTATTTTTGTCTTAATTTATAACCTTTTCTCACTCAAATATCCCATCCCAAACTGTTGCTTTCTCACCATGGAGCTCAACCGTAGTGACGAAAGATTTGTCGGAAGTGGATTCAACAGGTACTCCCATAAAGTAACAGATACCTTTCCCTCTGACCATAAAAAAACGATTAAACACTTGTAAGTAACACGGAAAAGAAAAATGCACCTTTATTGTCAACCATAAAACGCTGTTCTCGTAACTATAACAGGGAAAAAGAATTTGAAAGGAGAAAAAAGAAAGAAAAAAATTCGCGAGATAAGAAACCAAGATTTTGAGGGAGGGGTAACTCCAGTAGTAAAGAAAGCAAGCGAGCATGCTAAGCCCTTTCTGCAGTAGAAGCTTGATTTATTGTTATTGCCTGAGTAATATGAGTCGCCAGAACGATTTGGAGAACGCTTTAAGTCTGTCGACCAGCCAGATATAATTTATGATTATGGCTTCTATTTATCGTAGATGCACGTGGCCCCCATTAAAGTCTAGTTAACCTCACTTAAGTCATTCTGAATCGTTCCCTTGTTCACTCCCTTAACTTATATTCTAATGCGGTCGCACGGGGAATAAAAAGAATCACCCTAACGACAAATTTTGCTGAATGGGACACGATTTTACTACGAGATCGTGCGTAAAACGAATTTCATTCAAAACTTTTGATTTTAGTTACGTCATTCTGGTTTGATTTTAATTAACTTTTTCTTACACAACGAAATTTAAATATGTTGAACACTACATCAGTTAATTATAAAGGCATTTTTACTTTCTAATTGAAGAGCACCCAATATCAATATCATTTGAAAATTTAAAAAGATTTCTTTATTTATTTGTGATGGAAGAATGCTTTCTTCTCTTTGAATAAAGCACAGTTATAAAAATTATAATATTTTTTATTACATCTGTCAGATTTTTTTTTTACAGGAGAAATGTCTTGAAAATTATTAGTTGTTTTTTCAGAATTATTAGTATAATTACCGTTTTTACTTCTTATTAACATGTTAAATTCCTTATAATTTTTATCAAATAATGATATATAATGATTTACCTTTCGAATACTATCTCATTGATAAATATTTGGTTAAGGATACCTTAAGGTTATACCTTATTTTAAATTTCTATGATATTTTTTAAAAGAGGGACTATCTACAAAATTTAAAATAAATATTTGCCTCAACTACAATCTTTTTATCAAATAAAGTATTTAATGTTTCTATTTTTCTATAATATTTATCTAAATAATATCTAATAGATATTTAAATATCCAAAATGAAAAGGTTTAAAAAATATAAATCATTTTTGAAATCAGAATACTCTTGGTCATAATAAATGAAATGGAATAATGAAATTATTTTACATTATTAAAATACATTGTATTTTATTTCGTGGTGATTTATCTACTGTAATTTTACTTACAAAATGGAGGCTTTTTTGCTTAAAAGGCTTATAATCAATGCTAACAAATTTTCCAAAATATTCAATTTAAAACACTACTTGCACATAAAAGCAATGAATCTTTTTTAGTACTTCTTTCAATTAAACCTGTTTTTATAAGGAATTTAATAAATTTTTAATCGCATTTAGATTTAAATCTGAAGCTAAAATTGGGTTTAATAATGATTAATTTATATTCAGATTCTGATTTTTTGGGGAAAAGTCTGTATTCAATCGAAGTGATAGCTTATATTCAAACAAAACCGATGAAAGTTATCGTTTAATACGTTTTCCATTTCAGATTAGATTAGATTACTTCATATATTTGATTTACAACAAATCATTTGAAGCTGTTTTACAAGCTAACGACACGAACGATTGAGGAAATCGCATGGAAATACGTTTTCATAATTGCAGTAATCTTTTCCATTTCGATGAATAATGTATGGATGAAGATGTATTTAAATGATTTACTAGAAACGATGCTCAACAGGAAAAAAAGTCTTGAAAATTATTAGTTGTTTTTCAGAATTATTAGAATGATTACCGTTTTTATTTCTTATTAACATGCTAAATTCCTCGTATTTTTTACCAAATAATAGTATATAATGTTTTAACCTTTCTAATACTAACTATTTGGTTAAGGATAACGGGATTATACTTTATTTTAAATTTCTATAATATGTTTTGGAAGAGGGACTATCTATAAAATTTAAAATAAAAATTTTCCTCAATTACAATATCTTTTCGTCAAATGTGGAAGCATGATTGTTTCGACTTCTCTATAATATTTATCTAAATAATATATAATGCATAATTCTTCAGTAACGAATAATGCTTTATATATATATTTAAAGGTTTTGATCATTTTTGGATTTGGTTTAGTTTGGTGTGGTTTGGTTTGTCGCTCTACTGTCATTTTTTGCACACTTTAATTAGACCGGGACCTACAGTTTAACGTGGATTCCGAATCACTAACGAATCAAACAAATCACTGCCGCCGCTAAGATAGGAACCTGGAGCACCAAAGCCCAGAGCATTAGTCAATTGACCATCAGGCCGCAATCATTTTTGGAAGAGAAACAATATATTAGATTTATAGTGAAGATTTGCCTCAACTGCAAATTCTTTTACATAGTCGTAAATTTAGTGTTAAATAATCTTTTTAAACAGCCTCTAAAACTATGACATTCTCGTGTTTTTTAGATGAATTATAAAAGATTTTAACTCAGTTTCTATTGCAATAAGTTTTTTTTCCTTTTAATTTTGTTCGATGTATATTTAAAAAAAAATGATTAAAGATTTAATGACACTTGTAATCTTGCAGTAAAATTTATCCTTACCTATAAAAATATGTTGCTGTCGATGTTATTTTATTTAGTGTAAAAGTACTATTTTAGCTAATTAGATTTAATATTTAAAGTTTGAAACATAATTTTAAGATCATGGGAGAATTTGTTTTTTAAAATCACTCGTTGTATTAAAGCTTTGGACAAAGCAGTTGTTTCTTTGTGTCATATATTTGTATTGATTGCTTTATAACCTGCGAATCTTAGTGCATGGTTTGGCTTAACATTAGCACCATGTTACCATTATTTTCGAATGTTATTATTTTAAATACTTAAGCACAAAACAATCACAAAACACCTAATTTAATAGATGATTAGACTAGCGTGATTTGATTAATAATAGATTACTTTCTACTATTAATTTTATCACGCTAAGATAATCTGTAAAACATTATTTTAAATGCCATCTTACGGAACAACAAAATTACTATTTCAGAAGTTGATTCTACTTTATAAGAAAACTGTTAACTTTAAACCAGCATTCAAAATTAAAATTATGATTACAAAAGGGAGGTATGTTAAAGAGTATTCAAAAGTCAAATAATATTTGAATAGTTCAAACTAATCAATGTTTACATTGATACTAGACTAGTTTGATAGAGAATAAAGTTTTATGTCTTTAACTTATAATGCTTTAAGTCATGAAAACGAATCTGAAATAAAATATAGTACTTAAAAATAAATGTAGAAACTATTACATGTAAATTATTGTTATTTTATCTTTCAAAGTATCTATCTGATTTTTATTCAGAATGGACTTGATAATTCGGCAAACTTTTCTTGTATTTGAATTTGGCTTGGTTTGACGTTCTACGGTCATTTTTTTGCACACTTTAGACAAATTAGACCGGAACTTCGTGGATCCTGAACTTCTAACAAACATCCATATATATCAAGAGTCAGAACGCTAGCCTATTGGCCATCAGGCCGTTTGCATTTGAAACAATCCCAAGTCATCTGCACATTCCAGATAATTTGATATTATACATATATAAGCAATACATTCAATGTCTTATGCAATAATATAAAGGATAAAATCCATTGTTTTAATCTTCAAAAAATAAACTTCAATAATAAAAATTTTCACCATTCAATAAATAAACATTGCTAAAATTTGGAAATTATTTTTAGAGCTAAAATGGTCCTGTCCAGTAATTTATGCATTTGTGGGTCTTATTTTCCACTTATATAATAGCTTACTGATGAGTGATGAAAAGAGGATAGTACCATCCGGGGAGGCTTTATCGTACTTGCATACTGCATGGGCAGAAAACCCCTAAAATTCTGACCAGATAGTCTGACTATCGATACAATCGACATCAAATCTCCTCGTATCTGAAAGCAGCTATTGTAGCAGTTGCCATTAGCGAAATCAAACAGTTGCCGTTAGCGGAATTGAATATTTGCCGTTAGCGAACCCTTTTACAAGCCAGCTGAGTATGTTATTATTGTGAAGCAACCTACTGTTTATCTCCTATTTTTAAACTTTCATGAAATATTTTTCAAACTGTTAAGTTAATATAAGCACTTTTTACATCCCATTCAGTTATGTTATAAGCTGTCAATAAAGTAATTTACCAGATAATATTATAAATATCATGAAATATAAAATTAATATGTATTTATATTGGTTTCGTGAGCAATTTAAAATGAAAATCATTGGAAAACTGCTTAATTGTATTGTAGACTTTAAAGAGTTATATAATTGTAGGATTATTGCTGAAAATCTTGCGAATGTTTTGCTCTTTCCATTAGTGACGAACGTTTTCGGAAAAAATATTGCTAATCTTCTAGTTAGTTATTAAAAAATATAACTCTAATGTATAATTTAATAAATATTATATATGTAACTCTTATGACTTTATAACTCTAATATTTCATGAATTGGGATTCTGAAAAAAATATATGAAAAACCTTTAAAAGATTTGTTCTCTTTCAAAACTAACACTCATTTGTTATAAAAATATTTTAAGTTTGTAAAATTTTCTAAAAATAATTTTGTTTACTAAGAAACGCTATTTTAATATAATTTGTATTTAAAAGTGATACTTGTTTTCTATATAGCTTATGTCTTTGTTAATTATGTAATTAATTTGTATAAATACTTTTTAATAACATTATTGACTACTTTCTTTCACGCTTATTAGAAATTTTCACTGGTATCTTATATGTAGCTAGTTTGGTGAAAAATTCTATTCTAATTAGTTTTTTTTAATCATTTGAATAAAAATTTTTGAATTAAATAAAGTCTTTTATAAAAATTTTTCATTGATTAAACAATCTTAATATCTTAATATCAAACAATATTATTCAATTAAAATCATTTTAAGAAATGTATGGTTTAAAATTATTAAGTATCGAATCAAAAAAGTTTATTTCAGAAACTTTTAACTATTATTAGTTTTTTTTTATTATTAAACCACTAGTGATTCAGTAAAAAAATAATTTGAAATTTTTTTCCATTTATAGAAAAGGGTAGTTCATTTTTATATATGTTATAGTTAATTACAATCAGCAAAGAATTGTTTTTCTCAATGTATTTTTAACTAAAGTAACAGGAAAATAAAGAAGCATGAAAGTTAAATTTGCATAATAATTTTTCTTTATTTCCTTCGGGTATTTTTGTTATAAAAATAGTTTTCTAATTACTATCCGTCACAGCATTGTTATCTGCGTTTTTGACATATGAAAGTATTTTTGATTGGATTAGACTTTTCCATCATTTGTATTTAAGATATAAATGATCAAAGACAACAAAAATCGAAGAAAGTCAAAGTGCTTTCAACCTAGGTCCGAATATCGATTGAAAAACTTTCAATAATAATCATGTTTCTTGAAGAACGTGACTAAGTATAACTAGTTTCCATCCAGTTTCTTAATTGAAAACATGTTGAAGCAATTCATTTTTGAAAACTTTTTCAAAAGTAAAATCAACACTATTTCTTGCTCTTATCAAGGGAGAAAAGTAATTATTGACTGTAGTACAGCTTTACTGTACTTTGCTTTTCTTGTTAATTGGATGGTAAAATGTTTCTTGAGAACTATTACTTTAAAAGCATATCACTTTTAATGAAGGATGAACGAGTAAAAGATGCCGCTGTGTTACTATTATTAATCAAACCAGTCTTTTCAATTCTATTTCATTCGAATGAACGTGTTTATTACATAAAATAGACATTTTTTATTTATTTATTTAAACTCATATGTGATGAAATGATTTAGTTGCCTTTAAAGGAATGAAACTTATAAAGAAATAAAAACATTGTGTAGGTTTCCAGACAGGATGACACATTTATTTTTTATTTTTGAGCAATAGAGTGTTACCGTATAATTAATTAATTTCAGAGACTGTATAATTAATTGACCAATATATATTAGGTTAATACTTGAAAGAACCATTGTTTTTTCTATTAACTTCTTCAGGTACATTGGCGCACATGAGTATGTTTAATATTTTTAGAAGTTACTGTGTCTGATAAAAATTAAAATCCTTTAGTGATTTATTTACTACAAAATCGAACAGAATGAAAATTAAATACTAAACGTATTTCAGTACTAACCCCATTTTACTCCATGGGATAATATTACTTCGCAAAAAAATGCCACTTTAAACTGTATATGTCCCCATTTTAAAAATGTGGAAGTTAAAAATCCTCGAAGAGGTTTTGACACAAAATTATGTAAAACAAATACACAAAATACCCTTGTATTTATGAAAAACGTAAAGAAATGGTTTTTACTGAATACACAACATCGGCTTATTCGTAATTTACCATTGACGCTCAACAACTACATGGATTGCTACGTAGGATGGAAGGATTACGCTTCATGGATTGGTACGCAGGGTGGACGGATTACGCTACATGGATTGCTACAGCTATTATTTAATTATATTTGGTTAACTAAATGTATAGATAGCAATCTATACATCATGAAAAAAAAGTAATCAAATAAAAAATTAAAATGTACTTTCTTCATTTAAAAAGGGATGAAAGAATGTGATCGAACTATGCTTAGGAAACAGCTCTTACGAATAAAAAATAATTTATTTTAAATATTGTTTAAAATACATCCTTGTGCTTATGATATCAAGAATATACTAAATTTTTTTTCATACCAGTCTAAAAAATTAATTATAGTTTTTATTAGGATATCATTCTTTTTTGACAGGGTCGGGAGCTACTGAAGACTTGGTGCTTCAATTTGTTACTGTGAAAGGTTTAAATAAAAAAAATCACGAAGTAGCTGCTTTTGATTTTACAACGACCTCTTTTAGCTTCATGTAAGCAGTATATTACTCCTATAAATAAAAGTTATTTAAGTAAAACAATTGACTAAATAAAAAAAGATCATGATTTAGAAAGAAATTATAATTACTATTTAAATTGAAATCAGAGCATACCATGTTCTGATTAAAAAATATAGCATCTCTATTTTATTAAATCTTGTCTAAAACTTTTGAGAGAAGAAAAAGAACTTTTTTATGTAGTTATAAAAGTTTTTAACGTTGCATTGAAGAACTGAATATTATTTATTTGTTCTGTAATTCTGTAAATTTTTACACAAGTTGAAGGTTTATAATTTTTAATATGTTGAAAAATCTACTTTGTATATTATTTTTACTTTCAATTGTAATTTAAAAACGAATCGTTTCATTTTCTTCCATTACTGCCTCAGTTATTTATTCTAGTATTTCAAAGGTTTTTAATTCAAATGCTAATATTTTTTATACAAAAAAATTATTCAGGATAATCTATAATGGATATCATAAATAAGTTAAAATAAATTTGCATAGAACTTTCATTTACATTCTTAATAATTTGTCATGAAATATATTTATTGATAAATAAAATTAAAAACTTTTTGCCAGTTAAATTGTTTCAATATTCCGTTTTATTTTCAGTTAAAATTTTTTTTGTTAGTTGAGTTTTATTACAAGTCTCTTTATTTCTAGTAATCAGTATTTTTTTTTTCTCTTACTGATGAGAAAAGACATGTTAAATGTTAGAAGATGCAAATGTAACTTAATAAGTTATTCATGATATTAACTAAATATCGTATTATCGTAATTTAAAAACATTTGATAAAACTAATTTACTTACTACTAACGTTCTTAAAGTTTTTTTAAATTCATTTTAATTATTTATTGTTTTATCTGTTTCATTTATTTCTTTTTATTGCATGAAAAATTGTACAATTCATGAAAACACACTGTGGGTGTACAGTTATATATATTTCCCTATATAAGCCGAAAATGTTTTTAAAATTTTCTAAAGCTAAAGTACGGTAGTCGGTTTATATGCTGATCCACTAATTTCGCAAAAAAAACATAGGTACTTTTCCGTTAGCCGTGCGCAAGTGATAAACCGCCAAATATCGCTAAATAAAGCAGATTTTTATTTATTTAGTTTTTATGTCTTAGGTTTATGGGGAAAAAAATATTTAAAATGGAACGAGTTATTCGTTTTATGAAAATGAATAGTTCTATTTTCCAAATTGTTTATATTGCTGATTTAATGCGTCGTTGCTAAAACGAAAAACTGATGTTGGCGAAATTTGAGCCCAACTAACGGAAAAAAACATACACCAGAAATAATAACAGATTGCCATAAATAATGAACATTACAAAAATTATTTTTTTATTTTGGTTTATATATGGGTCTACTAAGTTCGAAATATAATTATATAATTTTGTACAATTGATAATATGCATTATATAACAATTATACAAAAGTTGCGCAGTTTTAGTTGCAGTTTTTTTTTTTTTTTTTGAAATCTGAATTTCCAACAAGCTACTTAATTGTGATATTGTAAGCGAAAACTTTCCACCCTGAATTGCCTTGAATGGCAGACGTCAAAGATTGAAATCTTGACTTTCATAACATACATATGTATTCTGTGTTAAGATTGCACGATTATTATCTGAAGAAGAGCCTCACATTAAAGGCTGCTACAAGCATTCAAGGTCAACTGGGACACGAAGCTGCTTAAGAATGTATTTATAACTAACAGAATTCTCCGAAGTAGAAATTTTGACATAACAGAAGTTTCTTTAAATTTAACTACCTTTACAGTAAGAATAAAATTTAGTTTCAATGTTGAAATGTAATTTTTACTTTATGTTACAATGGATTTGAGTGTCTTTAAATGGCGATTTAAGATTTTCATGCTAAAAAGCATTGAAAATACTCCTTTTCTTCCATATGCTTTTTTAGAGGAATAAATTTTGTATTTTATACAGATTTGATGTTGATGTTGATGTTGATTTCTTATCTTCATGAATTGAAATTCAACAGTTTATAATACTAATTTTTTTAATAATTCAAACACAAAGATAAAAGCAAGTATTAAAATGATATTAAATAAAGGAGTGATAGTTGTTTTTTTTTTGAATAATTTTTAAAATAAAATTTTCTTAAATTTATCTAAACAAAATTACAGCTTTTAAAAATGTTATTATTTTAGCATTTGTGCTGTGCATTTGTGTTACAATTTTTTGAATAAAAATAAAACAATGAAAAAATAAGGTTGTTTTTTAGAATTATACAAATAAATAACGAACAAGTAAATTTTGTTTTTAAATATTTCTTTCAATTTAAAAATTTATGAAGATAAGAATCATTCAATACCTAAATAAAAATTAAGCGTAATTTTTAAATATTTTATAGTTAAGCTAATTTTATAGTTAGCTATTTTATAGTTAATGTATACAAAATTGAAGAAAATGTTTATAAAATATTCAATATTTCGATAAATTCTATGATAAAAATATGTTTTTCAAATTATTCACTATATATTGTTAGCATATTCAAAAGCAGACAGAATTTATTCTGAGAAGATATTACTTTATAATGAAATTGTTCAGATTAGTGAAATAGTGTTTTGCAATGTTTCAAATATCTAATGATACTGACTTTTACAATTAAAGTACCTTGACATTTTTTATTCGGGCATATTTCTTACGATTCCATTAAATTAATTTACTTAATTATTAAAATAATGTGCTCGTAATTCAAATCTTTACTTAAATATGAAATATTTTAAATAAATTCCGTAAAATGTTTCTAATTTTAATACCTAAATAACAACAGCGACAATTTTTAAAAAGCGATGTCTCAAACTAGCATTCATTTCATTGTAAAAATTAAATATTTAATTAATATCACGATCATGATAGAAAATTATTAACGAGATAGACGAAATTTTGTGATACATAATAAATGCGTCACAAAATGATTTAGGCAAGACGATCAAGAACACTTATGAAGAACTATCATTGGGAACAAATTTTAACCAGTAATATCTGATCACATCATTTGTATCAATTTATTATGATGACGTGAACTAATGATCTGATTCGAAATATCCAATTATGTCACTTAAACCGAATAAATTGATATGTTAGAAATGAAAGAATTTGGTAAAAATGGTTTTATTCTATCATAAACTACTGTTATCACCGCAATAATGCTAGACTTCGAAAGACAATTTGTAAGTATGTCGTCCTATCTCAATATTTTTTTTCTTCTTCTTTTTCTTTTCTATCTCTTTCTCTGTAGAGAAAAGATCAAGTTTACTAACTTGAACTGCTTTAACAGAAATGTGTTTAAGTAGTTTAAGTTTTACGAATTTTTTCACTTAATTACGAAATACAAGATTTTGTTAAAATTTTTAAAATTATTTTATCGTTTTTTAAAATTTCTGCCTCAATGAAACTATCTGAAATATTTCACATTTAAAAAAAATTTGTATCGATTTTATTTAGCTAAGATCCATTTTTCAATAATTCTATTAGAGAAAAGAACATATTTACTAACAAGAATTACTTAAGCAGAAATGCGTTTAAGTAGTTCAAGTTTTACAAATTTTTTCAATTTATTAAGAAATACAAGAATTTGCATGCATAAAATTAACGTAAGAAATCGAATAATTATGTATTAATTTTCTAATAGTTAAATTTTTTAAAATTATTTCATCGTTTGTTAAAATTTCTGCCTCAATGAAATTATCTGAAATATTTCCCATTTTTTAAAATGTTTCATAAATTTTATTTTGTTTGGAGCAATTTTTCAATAATTCAAGTCTTTCAAAACATTTATTCAAACCTTTTAGAGAAAAGAACATGTTTACTAACAGGAACTACTTAAACAGAAATGTGTTTAGGAATTACTTAAACAGAAACTACGAAATACGAAAAACTTTTATGAAATGTGTTTAAGTAGTTCAAGTTTTACTAATTTTTTGAATTAATTAAGAAATACAAAAGACTGCATGCATTTTTAACGTAATAAATCTAATAATTATGTGTTAATTTTTCATTTGTCAATTTTTTTAAAAATTATTTATCATTTGTTAAAATGTCTGCCTGAATTTTCGAGCATTGGAAGACTTGTGTATGTGAATTATATATGTATCTAAAATGTGAAATTATATTTTTAACAAAATATCTATGATTTATGAAGGGACTCATAAAAGAAACTTACGCATTATAGTTTCTATCAATATCTCATTTTCAAGAAATTTTTTTCTCTGATCAATCAATTTCTTGATTAAAAAAGGGAAAAGATTTTTAAAGGTTAGATTATGGATTTCTGTAAAAATATGAAAACGTTTTTTAATAATATTTGCGATTCAGTTTCATGATGTCTCTAACAATTAAGACATTAATTTCTGTACTCAATTATTTTAAGATAATTATGCAAATATGTAGCGATTCTATCTAGTTAACGAATAATATTGATGAATATTTGTAAACAGTAAATAATGCAGCCATTCAGTCACCTAAATTGACTTGTAAATGTTGTTAAGGCATTTCTTTTTATCGTTATTATTCAAATGAAAACTTCACGTTAAATAACTTTAATTTGAAGGATTTTGTTAACTCGTTTCATAAATAGATAAAAAAAATTTGAAAATTATAATTTTAAACATATTTAAGACATTTTAAACTTTTGATATAAGACTAATTATGATGTAAAGATTCTAAAAGAAAAAAAGAGATTTATTTTCCGAGGCATAGCAAACACTAAATTTGATATAATAAATATTTTCTGAAATTTTAAATCAATATTTATGTGTGCTTTTCCCGATGCTGTGTTTTAATTACTATACATAATTTGGAAAAACAGCTTCGCCATTAATTAGCAACATGTAATCTTCTGACATTACAAATATTGTTGATGATATAAGATCAAAGATTTTATTTCTCTCATTGTATCGTTCGCATTTCTTTATAAACTTATTATGTCTAATAAGAGAAATAACAGCATTAATGGAAATTGCAATTAAAGCAAGAAAGGAAGAGGAACCACTTCTGATGTGCAATTATGTTTTTAACTTTTAATGAATTATGATCTCGTTAATTTTTTTATGTAAAAAGTTATAGTTTAAATTTTTTTATTCATTTCAACATTTCATTATCTATTTATTCTTAAAATAGAGGAAATTCTTCATTTTTCCATTACTCCAATTTTATTCATTATAAATTTATATCTGTTTTCTAATTATTAAGATAAATATTATATAATTGTTGTTTTTATGCGACTAAATTTATTTGTGACCCCTTTTATTTATTTATTTTTTAAATAAAATTAAAACACACATAAGAAAAAGGTCTGCATTTCAAAAAACTTCTTAAATTCTTTAGGTGTTCATTTTTTATGTTCGTGCATTAATGTGTAATATTTTAAATTTATGCTTTAATTTTAAATGATTGAGTTCTCAATTTAAAACCAATTCAATTAAAAAAATATTAAATTCGAAATAAAACCAATTGCTCAAACTAAAGAAAAACTATAAGCAAAACAATTGTTTATCGTTTATTTTTTTAATCTCAAATTAAAAAAAACTATAAGCAAACTAATTTTTTATCGGTTTTTTTTTAAATTAAATGACTTGCATTTATTTTTAATTGAATCTCATTATAATAGCTTATGTTTTTTTAATAAAGCGTAAATGAAAAAAATATCAAAATTAAAAACAAAAAAGAAAAAAAAATATTCTTAAAGTGTATATGGCACTTTTTCCGTATTATAAACAGCATCGTCATAATTCTTTTGTCCTCACGCAAGTTTATGGCTTACTTCTGATGAGACAGTCTTATTTTAAATAGATTATGATGTATGATAATGTAATTATTTTGATTGTTAACTTGTGTAATCATTCTGTTGTGAATTTTTGATTGTTGTGTTTTCATCATTCTTGAAAGGTGGAGAAATTCTTTTTTCTCCTTTCTGTAAACGATTAAGGAACTGTAAATGTACAAATTAAATACATAAATACTTCTTTCCATACTAAATTATTCTATTTTCTGTATGTTATTATACACAAAGGTGGATAAAATATACGAAGATTAATATTTGACTCTTTATGATTAATTAAAGCATTTTGAATTAGGAGATTTAAAAATTGACAAAAAGGTTTAGTGAAGTACCTGATTGAATATTACAAAAAATAAAAATGCTTGCATTCCTTACAGTAAGTGTTACGTGTTTTTTTCAAACTTAAATCCTGAATTTGGATCCCGAAAGGACCTACTATTCTGTTACTTTCTGTTCTCCTTTTTGTGAATGATTCAGGAGTTGTAAATATACAAATTAAATACCCAAATAGTTCTTTTCTGAATTATTCTCTTTTGTATAAGGTATTATGCACAAAGATATGCAAAATATACGATTTATATTTGACTTTTCATGATTAGTTAAAGCATTTTGAATTAGGAGATTTAAAAACTGACAAAAAAAATTTAGTGAAGTACTTGGTAGAATATTACAAAAAATAAAAATTCTTGCATTCCTTGCAGTAAGTGTTACGTGTTTTTTCTTAACTTAATCCTGAATTTGGATCCTGAAATGGCCTATTTTGATCCTTTCTGTTAATAATTAGAGAGTTGTAAATACATAAATACTTCTTTCCATACTAAGTTACTCTCTTTTGTGTATGTTATTACACACAAAGTTGTGCAAAATATGCGAAAATTAATATTTGACCTTTTGTGATTAGTTAAAGTATTTTGAATTAGGAGATTTAAAAACTGACAAAAGGCTTTAGTGAAGTACTTGGTTCAATATTACAAAAATAGAAATGCTTGCATTTCTTACAGTAAGTGTTACGTGTTTTTAAATCCTGAATTTGGAACCTGAAATGACCTATTCTGTTACTTAACGATTTTTATTCTTTTGTTCGAGTAAATACCCAGCTCTACGGTTCTCGTGATGAATGCAAACGGTAATATGATTTTTCGATCATGGGCGTTTACCTTGCGAGTTTATAATCGACCATTTTTTCGTACGGCTGGTTTCCAACGGACCATGAAGCAAAAGTTAGGTGACCTTCAGAAAACACGCAGAGAATGAACAGTGGAAAGCGAAAGTCAAATGTGCGTGTGTCTTTAGAATTGAGAATAGGACACAAATGTTAAAGTACGAGGCGCAAAACCATGTAAAAGTGGTCCATTTTCATGAAGTAGTCTTATCACAAATCTAGCTTCTTTCCCTACGTATTTTCTGATTATTTTAAGTTAATTCAAATTTTTTTTTGTATTGTACATTGTTGAAGAAACATTTTCTATTCTAAATATACATGTTAGTAAAATAACATATGAATGAATATTATAAACGAATGTTATGAATATTATGAATGAATGTTTTGAA
The DNA here is from genome assembly GCA_021605075.1 of Caerostris darwini. Taxonomy (NCBI): domain Eukaryota; kingdom Metazoa; phylum Arthropoda; class Arachnida; order Araneae; family Araneidae; genus Caerostris; species Caerostris darwini. The sequence continues at coordinate 682,114 of BPLQ01009615.1, forward strand.
TATTCTAAACGAATGTTATGAATATTCTGAGCGAATATTCTGAATATTCAAAACGAATGTTATGAATATTCTGAACGAATATTTTGAATATTATGAACGAATGTTATAAATATTATGAACAAATGATATGAATAAAATGAATATTATGAACGAATGTTACGAATATTATGAACGAATGTCTTGAATATTATGAAAGAATGTTATAAATATTATGAATTAATGATATGAATATTATGAACGAATGTTATGAATAATATGAATATTATAAACGAATATTATGAACGAATATTATGAATATTATGAATATTATTAACAAAACGAAAATAATGTTAGAAACTGCTTTCAATGAATAGCGCGTATGCTTTTATTTTGAAATGTTACTTAAATATGTTCATACAACAATACAATAAAGACAGAAAAGATAAAATAACTCACATTGTGTTTAAAACAGCGATATAATTTCTGTTATAAATTTTAAATATTAACTTCGAAATTTAAATTTCAGGAGTTTTTAAAACAAATTTTTCACTGTGATATAAAAGAATGACAATGAATTTTGATTAATTTATAATGCTTTCAAATGTTTAAATTATTTTCCCTCCCTCTTAAAGTATTTAAAATTTAAAAAAAAAAAAAAAATATGATAGTATAATCTCAGAAATTTTTTTTATGAAATAAAGTTTATAAATGATATTATTAGCATTCATTTTAATCAATAGAAGTTTTTTTAAATATTGATTTTTCATTCATATTTTAAACCTTAACTAATAAAAATAATTAAGAACAATATGTCAACAACAATATTTTTAAATGCTATTTATAAGAAATGTTTTATTTATTCAATTCTACTTTCTCCATATTTTATGTCTATTTTAACTATTAATTGTATGATTGTCATGTTCTTGCTACAAGCTTTTAAAATTCCTTAAATTTAAATAAGTGTTTAGAATAATAGAGGTGTAATAATAGAATATAGAATAATAGACTAATTAATCAATAATAATAATTAAACAGAGTTGCAGAATACCATTTAATGATATTATTGAAATCGTCGATTTATGAAGTTAAAATATCAATGCAAATGTATTTTAAGTATGGTGCCAGTTTTTATATAACAACTTGAAAATAATTCAGAAAAATTAGATGTAAAAGTAAAATTAAAATATATATTCAGTAAAATTTAAGTAAGATTCAGTAAAATTAATATATACATGAAACATGTACAAATTGGTTAAGTTGAAAAAGGAAATCGCAAAATGAAGCCTGAAGCAAAAAAAAAATATATATATATCAATTTTTCAAATGCATTTAACAAATGTATGAGCTAATCGCTTGCCTCTACACAAAATAGCCAATAATGTCTCTCCTTTTTTACAAAATTAATTTATTACTAAAGCTTCGTGCCCTACATATATCAAAATAAATATTCAGTAAAATTAAGTAAAAATTAAGTAAGATTCAGTAAAAATTCAGTAAAATTCAGTAAGATTCAGTAAAATTCAGTAAAAATTAAGTAAGATTCAGTAAAATTAATATATATATGAAACATGTATAAATGGATTAAGTTGAAAAAGGAAATAGCAAAATGAAGCCTGGAACCAAAAAATTATCAATTTTTCAAATGCATTTAATAAATGTATGAGTTAATTGCTTGCCTCTACATACACAGAATAGCCAATAATGTCTCCCTTTTTTACAAAATTAATTTATTACAAAAGCCTCGTGCCCTACATGTAGAATAAATTAGCATGCTATATTTAAATCAACCGAGGCATTGTTAGGAAGCGATGGCATTATTCAAAAACATCGCATGACAAGCGCCATGTTTGTTGTTAATAATGGAAATGCTGCGTGAAATGCAACATTTAAGACTGTCTCGATCATCGCTCGTAAAGAAACTGGTGACAGAGAGGCTATCCGTCATTTCTTTCGAGATATATTAAGTAATTTAATCTATGCTCTGACGATTCTAACTTGTAAGTACAATCAAATACAATTCATTCTGTCAGCCTTTCACCATTCGTGTAGATTTTGCTTACAAAAGGTTAGGGCCGTATAGTATAATATATAATGCATGCTTCACTGAAGCAGCACGATAGAGACATTTTAAAAAATGATCCGCACACTATTTTATGAGAAAATTGCTACGCCGAGATATTTGATTGAGATTTTACAATTTGAATACTTCAACAATCAAATGGATGTCAACAAAACTTTTCTATTTTTTTTTTCTAATCTCTAAAAATAATTTCCTACAAAGATATTAAAAAAAAATTCAAACTGCATGAATAAAGATGAAAACACTATTTTATGAGAAACTTGCTACGGCGAGATATGTGATTGAGATTTTACAATTTGAATACTTCAACAATCAAATCGATGTCAACAAAACTCTTCTATTTTTTCTAATCTCTAAAAATAATTTCCTACAAAGATATTTAAAAAAAAAAGAAATATCCAAATGACATGAATAAAGATGAAAACATAAATAAAGGGCAAAGGATATTTAAATCCACGGATTTTATTTCAAAATTTAAAATTGCTGCAAAGAGGATATCATTGCAGGAAAGAATCAGTGGCCTCAGTGCTTTTCATCAATGTGTAATTTTTTCCTTTCTAATGCTTTCCTGTCCATCAAATTTGGCGAGTTGTTTTCCTGGTTCCTTCAAATATTTAAAATGTGCATTGTAAATGTGAGAAAAAAATTGTCATGTAATAAATTATGTGTTGTAATAATAATTGTTGTGTAGTAAATAATGTCTTGCATGCACATTAATCGTGATCAATCAGAAAGCGTTTGTATGGATTGAATTCCAATAAAGCCATTGGTAGCAATTAGAAATCTATGAATTATTTATGTTTATCCTCATTTGCGTTTTCAAGCATTATATAACGCTGTTTATCCTTTTCAGGATAAAATATTTTAAGGCAATTTGTATAAATAAAAATATTTATTGTCTTTTTAAGTCGAGAATAATTCGACGAACCATTATAAAAACAGATGCACAAGGTATATACAGCACTTACTTCGCAATTGAGCATTACAAAACAAGTAAATAGAATATTCTATGCATTGAAGACAAATACTACTTCTTTACATTTTTCGCAAATTCGTCTTATACAATTTTTGTCAGATCAATTTGAAATATTTTTGAGTTACATTTTTAGGATAGTGATTTATACAGTTATGACATTACAATATTATTAACCTCTATCTGAAGCGAATATTTTAATTTAATATAAATGTGTATATAACCCGAAAAAGTATATAAAAAATGAGTATACAATAAGGTTCACATAAGTGGAAATTAAGCATTACAAATCAAATTAATGATAAATTAGGAAAAAATCTTCATACATTCAAGGCAAATACTAGTTGTTCAATTATTCAATTTTTCTCAAATAGAGCAAGTTCGCCTTATACAATTTTTGTTAGGTCAATTTAGAATATTTTTCATTATATATATATATATATATATATATATATATATATAACAATGATTATCGAGCATGGCCCATACAATCGGCAATTGTAATTTCTTAAGTTCAAGACAAATGCTAGTTCTTACATTTGTGAAACTTGTTCGTCTTATACAATTTTTGACGTGACATCTGAAGGTGTTTTTGTGTTATATTTTCTGAATAATGGCCCTGCAATTATAACGTTACGATATTGAATAGTCAAATTTATTATATTTAATAAAATATGATCAATACTCTCATATAACGAGCTCTTAGTTTTGATGTTATGGAATTTTGGAATAAATAATTTTCAACGTTTTAATTTTGTCTTTACAAGTAGAATAGATTTAATTGCAATAAAAGCAAAATATAAGGTATTTAAAGAAGTTTATTATATTTTCAGTGATATGCAAGTAAATTATTTGATTAAAAAATTATACCACCAACAAGATACTTGAATTACAAATGTAGCATATTAGGTATAATTCTAGGCAAAAATGTAAAAACAAATTACGTATGAAATTAAATTTGTGATAGTAACTGTTTTATAACTTAATAATTCCTTTTCTAAATTTATTCAAAGTATAACAAAAATTGTTTCTATAGCTCCTATAAGAGCAATAAATTTGAATTGTTTCTCTATGTATGTAATATATTAATTATGATATACAAAATAATAAATTGCTCTTAAAATTTTAATGTTTCATGAGATTTATTACGGGTTTCAGGAATAATATTAAAAATAGAACTTTATAATAAATGTAATGGAAACCTCATTTAAATAAATGCAAAAGAAATAAGGAAAAAAAAACCCAATGTCTTATACGAACTTTCTTAAGTCAATTAATGAACACTGAAGATCAATTAAATCCATTAGATAAAATATCAATCAACGCTGACAGTAGCTATGTTTCATTTTGATGAATCAAAATGCTGATGTTCCGCCTTTTATAATGATTCCGAAAAGAAAAAAAAATGATTTTTTTCCCCATTATGCTATGTAAACAGAAACTTTTTGTTTTGGCAACAGTTTTTATTTCCCTTCTTTGCTAGATGAAACTAAATGAATCTTTTGATAATTGATTTTTTTTTTCATTCTAAAAATAACAATGTAATTTGCTTTTTTTACATTTCTGATTGAAAAAAAAATGGATTTTAATTTTGGAAAAGTAATTTATTTTGCTTTATTTATCAACTCAGACTGAACCTTATTTTATTTTTCAGAATCTCGACGTCTGTCTTCGTTTGGAGTTTCAAGATGTCATGCTTGGTAATTAGATCTTACAATCACTTTTGAATTTTCTTGCAAAAAAAAAAAAAAAGGTAATATTATAAAAACACTATTCTGACATTTTTTATCTTATATTTTAAATATATTGTGATTTTTTTTCCCACTAGTGTCAAGTAATCGTTTTTTATTAACCAATGCTTTATCTCTTCGGATATCCCTTTTATATATATATATATACGATTTTAATCAGAAACAAAAGTAATATTTCTGGAATCTATTTACTACAAAATACTTCAACAATAAAAACGAACAATAACTCATCGTATGTCAGCACTGATAATGTTTTATTCTAATATGATAATATTTTACACTGCCCTACAGCACTAACAATATTTTATGCAAATGTTGTTGTGTGTAAATATTGTACATGGTTTTGCAAATATTGTAAGGTTAAACAAGATGTTGCATTTTTTAGCGTAGTGACCTATCCTAAAAAATGAAACAAAAAATTCCTGCAAAAGATGTCGTGATAAAAATTGCATGAAAGAAACTGTCAACATTAGGAAAAAAAGCAAAGAACCAGTATGTCTGAACTGTACGAAATCTTTTTATTCGTACATATTCATCAAAGCTCAACAACAACTGAATATCAACTGAAGCTCAATAACTCATCCATGTATAAAATACCTTCTTTTTTTTATTTACTTTTTTTTTCTAATTGTTTTCTTGATAGCTGATAATAATACTCTATATCATCTACATAAAAGTAATTAAAACTTAATAAAACAAAAATTGCGTTATTTTTTGCTTTCCATTTTAAAGAAATCATCCCTGTAGATATGAAATGATATACAATATGCAAAATAAAATGCGTGAACAATATTTATTTCAGATATTTTTTAAGCTTAGAGAAATTCTAAAAACTTCAACTAGTCCTTTAATCACATATTTTGCAAAAGAAATAGCATAAATCTCAAACATCAGTTGTTCGTTATTTTTTTCCCTTCTGTGTATGATTTTTTTTCCATAACTACGTCTTTCTCACAGCAACTTATCTTCAGACAAATACACCCTTGTAAAATTTTGCGAAGAATAGCTTGCAATTTTAGGCATGTGTCCAATTCGTAACAAAGGACTTTTTGAGTTTCGCTGGAGATCCTCCACTCAGGCTCCATCATGTCTTGCATGAATAATAACATGTTCTGTAAGCTATACAGATGACTCTGGTGTGTGTGTACGAGCTTTCTTTTTTCGATGCTTCTGTCTTGGTGGTGTGTCTCAGAAAGTGAGCAAGGCAAATGGGACTACCTTAATCAATTGCTTTTGCTAGTGGCTCAAGTGAGCGATTACACAAGTGCTCGGTTAAAGTATACTTAAAGATGACAGTAAAATGATCATGTTATCAAATATTGAAATTTAAGCGCACTTCAAATTAATTGATAGCCTGGTAAAAATAAAATATGAAAATGATCTCCTACTTATTTTCCAAAGAGAATGTTGATGTAAATTCGAAGAGTTGAGTAATAAAAATTTAATTATTTAATCTTTCCACTGGGAGGATTTTTAAAGTTTAACTTTGAGGCAAATAAAACCGGACATTAAAGCTTTTAAAAATGGGATCTTATAATAGATTCAACCGAGAATAAAAAACGTCGAAATTGTTTTAAAATATTAATTTTATAAGTCAATCATTAATTCAAGAAATGTAATGTTAAATATGTAAATGAGAAGCTAACTGTATATGAAGACCTAATTGAAGAATTAGGTGTATTCAGTGTATATGTGTATATGAAGACCTAATGTGATATACAGTGTATATGAAGACCTAA
>BPLQ01009615.1:689726-707177 GCA_021605075.1 Caerostris darwini
AATAAAGACAAGACCTTCCACTATATTGCTAGTTGGAAGGGGACCGTAAAGAAGCGGTCTAATGAGATTTGAAAAGGGAAATATTCTAAAATCTGGGATTTTTTTCTTCCTCATTTAGACTTCATAGGTGATTTTAAAATAGAACTTTCATGCCAAAATCTCATTTTGGATGCTAAGATATAAAAGCAATGGAAATTTTGGAGGGTTGTTGCTTTATATAATTACAATTTGTTTTTAATTTCATATTCTATATTGTCCTTTCTGTACAATATTGATTAATTAAAGTTAAATGGGGAAAGATAAATCTTACCTAAATTAGAGATAGCGAACAATAGTGAGGTTTTGTTTTTTTGGCATGAGGTTATTTTTTACAACAGCGATAAGCATACAAAAATAAAGACGAGGCCTTCCACTATATTGCTCGTAGAAAAGGGACCGTAAAGAAGTGGTCTAATGAGATTTGAAAAGGAAAATATTCTGAAATCTGGGATTTTTTTTTCCTTATTTAGACTTAACAGGTGATTTTAGCATGTAACTTTCGTACCCAAATCTCATTTTTAATGCTAAAATATAAAACCAATAGAAATTTTAGAGGGTTTCCTTTGTTGTTGTTTTTATATGTCATTTTTGTACTATATTAATTAATTAAAGTTGAGGGAGAAAAAGATATATCTTACCTAAATTAGAGATAGCGAATAATTGTGAGGTTTTGTTTTTGGCATGAGGCTATTTTTTTCAACAGCGATAAGCATGCAGAAATAAAGACAAGATCTTCCGCTATATTGCTCGTAGAAAATGGATTGTAAAGAAGTGATCTAATTTGTTTTGAAAAGTGAAATATTTTAAAATCTGGGATTTTTTTCCCCCTCATTTAGACTTAACAGGTGATTTTTGCATGTAAGTTTCATAACCTAATCTTATTTTGGATGCTAAAATTTATATTTTAGCATCCAAATATTATCCTCCAATTTATATTTTAGCCCAATAAAGAAATCCCTCCAAAATTGCCATTGCTTTTATATGGCAATTTTGGAGGGATTTCTTTATTGTTGTTTCATATAATCACAATTTGTTTTTAATTTTATATTTCTATATTGTCATTTTTGTATTATATTGATTAATTAAAGTTGACGGGGAAAAGATATATCTTACCTAAATTAGAGATAGCGAATAATAGTGAAGTTTAGTTATTTGGCATGATGTTATTTTTTTCAACAGAGATAAGCATACAGAAATAGAGGCCTTCTATCATAAAGACAATAAAAATCGGGAAAATTTCCACCGAGTTTAAACTTTACGGTTGGTTTTCAAAATTAAAACTACTTTTTTAATGATAAAGCAGAAAAAGAACTTATATTTTGATTTTTTTTTTTTGTCTGATTTCAAATTCGGATTTTTTTAATGTAATAGAATTTAATTTTGGTATTTCTATATTCTTTGTTTTAATACCAGACAATTGACCTTAAGTTTTTTACCACTCATCAAATCAGATTTAGCGCTAATCTTGGTTCAGTAGGAAGAGCCTGCTGCCCACAATAGGGGAAAAAGGATAAACTTCTCTCTTAGAAGTCTATCCGAAGTGAGAGTAATTTTATCAGATTTAAAAGTATTGAGGAAAATTTAAAAAATACCCTTGCAACTAACTCAATGACAGTGAAGTTTATTGCTAAAATTCATGTCAATCTATCATTGGCTTCTATATTGTTAATTTTGTATTACAATAATGGTTTTACGTGAAAATAAAAAGTTCTTCCCTAATTGTATTGCAAATTTCTGATGAAATATGAAGTTAAATTAAATAAGATATAAAGTAATAATTTCAAAATAATTCACTTAAAATTTTTTCGCCGGCTATAAAAATGTTAAATTTTTTTTCGATAATTAAAATACTTCGCTTGAAAAATGGTTTGTAAATATATTTTTCTCTTTTACAAGACTATTACGTAAAATTGCCTTTTTCCTGAAATAATAGTTTTCCTTTATTTTCGTCAACAGAGTAAATAAACTGAAATAAGCAGAATTCCTTTTGAAAGCTGCAATACGGGACAGTTATCTTTATGTCATAAGCAAGGGCTACACCGACGTTACTCATTTAGCACTACCCAGGGGACACGTGTAGCTTCAAGATATGCTACGGACGCGAGTAACACTACCCCCAAAATGCTCTACGATCATATTAGATCGGGATTTACAGTTTAAAGTGAATTCCGAACCACTGCAAACATGCATGGCCCCCTCCGAGACTCGAACCCTGTGGGTACCGAACGCTAGAGCGCTAGCCACTCGGCTATCAAGTCCATCTTTTGAAAGTTTAAACCACGAAAAAGACAAGTCCGAAGTCAATGTAGGAAGATTATTCTGTCTTACTTAACAAATTTGAGGTTCAATTAATACTTGATTTTTGGTATTTAATTTTTTTCATATATTTCGGGAGAAGAGCTGAAATTATTCCATAAAATTGTTAAATTGCATTAAAATTTTTCTTTAAACATAAGATTTTGCTAATTCCTTTTCTTGTTTTATATAAAAAATTCATATCAAAAATTATAGCTTAGTATGGAAAACACATTTAAAAAAATAGATTTTAAATCTAAATAATTAATTATTATTAAAATAATTAATTAATATTAAACTTATTATCTATTAAAATAAATTTTATTGAATATTAAAACAGATTTTAAATTCATAAAAATAAAAGTTTTGTATGAAAGTAGAAAAATTATAAAACGCATTTGATTTTTATATTGGTTCAAAGAAATGAATTTCTAGAAAAATTATATGAAACGCGCATTCGATTTTTATATTGATTCTAATAAATGAATTTCTAGAAAAATTATGAAACGCATTCAATTTTTATATTGGCCTTAATAAATGAATTTCTGTTTTGACTTGAATTGACTTGACTTAATTAGGTGCTTTGAGATGTATGCTCACTGATACCGCTTTATCTCAATTTATCCAAATGCTCTTAAAATACTAGTTTGGTTTGGTCGGTCATCTTGTGCACAAGAGGGCTAAACAGACCGGGACCTATAGTTTAAAGTCGATTCCGAACTACTAACAAAACACCCATGCCACCACCAGGATTCGAACCTGAAGCCTGTGATATCAAAGGCCAGAGAGCTAACCACTTGGCCGCCCTTGAAATACTAGAGATAAAAGAACTTAAATTTCTGTTTCAAGAAATTCATTACGTATATAAAATATTATATTTATTCAAATTTAATTTTAAATTAATTTAAACTCTATTTTTTAAGACATAGAATAAATGAAATATTTAAAAAATATATATTTCATTTATTCTATTTTGTGTTCTTTTTTTTAAAGAACTTTTTAATGAATTAAGCAAGTTTTCCTTTAATTCCAAATGAAATGACATAAAGTAGAAAATAGTCTGAAATTTTAATTAAGTATTCAAGGGAACAGCATTCTTTACGTAAGGAAACGAATTTAGTTAAAAGCTGAATGCACTTTGAGAAAAGTAGTTTGAATAATGAAACGTGTAATTAACACAATTATTTTATAATTTAGTCTAATTATCTCCTTTAATGGTGGCCGCAGGCAATAATTTATATAAATGCGATCTTATATTTAAATGTTAGTTAAACAAATGTTCTTTTAGATACTTTCTTATAGTCAAACGCAATGTGGTTCCTATGGGAATTTGGGAAATACGTTCAACGTAATTTTTCGTATATTACAACAGTCAATAATATCGCACTGCATTATAACTTTTTTTTATACTAAGATATTTATCGATTAATATGTAATAAATCCTTCTTTCAATAAATAAATCCTTTTTTTAATTAAAATATTTTATGTTTATGCAACGGTCATAATAGAGGTCTGATGGCCTAGTGCCTAGCGCTCTGGTGCTGGGTACAACAGTTCGAGTCCCGGCTGTGCCATGGATGTTTGTAACGGTTCGGAATTTACTTTAAACCGTAGATTCCAGTCTAATATGGCTGAAGAGAGTTGGGCGTAGGGTTGGCAAGCTTACTCCGTAAAAAGAAAACATCTCTTGCCTCAAAATCTGCCAGCAGGCATACGGCCTTGGCCCAACATGGGGCTGCTACGCCAATGAAGAAGAATGGTCTTAACAAAATATGTTGAGCAATATAATTAAATTTAATTTAAAATAGAAATTTAGAAAATATTTCAAAGAATAAACAATTATCGATTTTGACTTCCAAATTCAAATAGAAAAGAGTGATTGGACTTAAATATCCTGTATTTTTATTTTTTTTAAAACGCATTGGGTTACTCTTGCTGGCTTTTTATTTATACCACAAAAGCATGCCTCGTTTTCTATTCAGTTTTAATGAGAGATATAAATATAATATTTGACTACCTTATCTTGCCTCTTCCTTTCATAACAACATATTTTGAGCAGAATAATTAAATTTAGTTTAAAATAGAAATTTAGAAAATATAACAAAGAATAAACAATTATTGATTTTGATTTCCAAATTCACATAGAAAAAAGTGATCGGACTTAAATTTCCTGTATATATATATATATGCATATATTGACGCATTGGTTGCTTTTGCCTGTTTTTTATTTATATCACAAAAGCATGCCTCGTTTTCTATTCTGTTTTAATGAGAGTTATAAATATAATATTTGACTGCATTATCTTCCCTTTTCCTTTCCATAGAATGCTTTGTGTAATAATGCATAATGAATAAAAAGGTGTCCTAAATCAAATGAGTCGTGGATTTGTCCACAAAAAAAAACCCTCCATGATCTTGGCTTTAAATTATATTGCTAAAATGAGTTGGTTGCGCAAATGTATTCATCGAGTGGGTTTTACAACTGATTTGCGTGCAAGTAAATGACTTTTTGATTATTGTTTACTTTTCCATTGCCATAAGCTCTGTTGATAATGAAATCACGTGAAAGCATTGACTTTTGAGAACTAAATATTCAAATGAGCTTTGTTAACACATAAGTTTGTATCTCTTATTCAGCTTGGATATAAGCTAGATGATTATTTCTATTACGTCTTTATGTAGGGAATTTATTACATATAAAGCAATATTTACAAAGCAATTGGATAAATTTTAAAATCGATCTCTGATTTTACATTGGAGGAAACATTTTCGAATATATTCCATGCATTTAATTAAAATCATTGATCCACTATTAAAAGGGGGAGAAGATATTACATATGCGCTTGGTTTCTCCACCAAATTTCATCTACGTCTTTAACGATAGTCACATTTAAAATTACAGAAGAGATAGATAAATTCCTAAAAGTAATCGATCCTCAATTCAAATGGTGAACAGAGATTCCATGATCCTTTGTTTTTTAACTTCTAAAATTCACCCATGTCTTTTATGGTAACCACATTGGAATTACTGAGGAGATAAATTCATATCGCTTCATCGAATATCTGGTTAAGATAAATTAAGAAAATCAATATAGAGGAGCGTAGCTGACAATGAAATTCAATCATGCTTTCAGAAAGCCGAAGATTAACAGCTTTGCTATTAGCTCGGCATCTATTAAAATTTTAGAAGATAATATTTATTTCTTAATCCAACTAATAGATTTCAAAATAGATTAGAATTTCATCCCTCTATTTAAATTTAGTTGTAAAGGAAGGAATTATTTACGTTTCACAAAGTTTTAGTAAAGCTCCCCATTCTGAATTATAATATAAAGAATAGACGTGCTAGATTAAATACCATAAAATAGATATACAGAAACATCTACCTCTTTATAAATAATGAATCAAAATCAGTTTTCTCAAATTATTTCAAATTTCTTATATATATTATTTTTAATAAATATATATATATATACATTATTTTTATTTTCAAATTAAAAGTAAGCGTATTGAATTTATTAATAAAATTATGGGAATACAGTATAGTCACTTTATCTAATATCTAATCGGTGGTACAGAAATCTATCTGTTATTTTAATCTATCTGTTTAATCAGAATCTATTATTTTAATTAACTAAAAGTGTCATGAGAATCAAAAAGGACATATTTAACTACATTTTATAATTCTTATAGTATTCTTATTGTTATAATACTATAGATAAAAATAAACTATAGTTCATTTTAAAGATGTATTTTGATATTGAATAGTTGAATTTTCTTTTATAACAGGTAAAAGTAATTCATTTAATTACTGTATTTATAATTTGCATATATAGTTAAAACAATAGTTGTTAGTTAAACTAGTAAATTATTTTAAAATAAATATCATGCTTAGAAAAGTATGGATTTAAACATCTTTTAATTTTAAAGAAAAAGATTGCATTAAATAACAATAATTTATTATATATATATTATTTTTATACTATTTTTATTTATTACATATATTATTTTCATTCTCAAGGAACAAAAACATTGGTATTTACGACATAAAAATTAAAGAATTAAGCTTCAGAATAAAGGAATAAAGTAGCTGAAACGAATTGCTAAAAAATCTCGGACACTTTTACTTTTATCTTTTACTTGATTACGAAAAATTATTTTCAATCAAGTAAAAAATAAATTAATTAATTAATTAAAACATTTTGTACGTGTACAGTCACTCCCTTATGGCTTAGGGTGTTTTTAATTTAATCAATTAAAAGAAATTATAATTTTATTTTAAAATGCAGAAATTATAAAGAGAGAAAAATCATACAGATAACAAAAGCCAATATAAAAATTATCACAGCTGGAAAGTAATTAAAATATAATTATTTTCCAAATTAGAATATGTTATTCATTTAAATTTCCTTGTTTCCAGTAAACTGTGTAATGAATAACATTTTAAAGTTCAATTGCTGTAAATTCTCGGTCTTTAATGAAAATGGAAGACATTTCTATGCGTTATGGAAAAGAAGTCTTTAAAGTAATTTTAAAATGTTTCCACAAATAAAAAATAAAATAAATTATTAAATACGATAAAAATGAAATTTCTATGATATTCTTTAGCTTGTAATTTATTTAATGCAAAATTCTGTTAAATTACAATTTTAAAAAAGGAAGAAATATATTGTTATAATAAGTAAGTAAAAAAAATATTTATCTAAAACTTTTTGAGAGTTCTGTAATTAACAAGTGGAAGCACAACAAAAGCAAAACTTTTTTTAGAGTTCTGTAATAACAACTAAACGCACAGCAAAAGTAAAAGTTTTTGAGAGTTCTGTAACTAACAACTAACTGAACGGACAGCAAAAGCAGTCCACATTTAAAAGACAAACAAAATCTCTAAATTAAATTTTACTATAGTCAATTAAAAACTTGTTTTTAGGTAATCTTTCTTCAAAGAACATATATCTGTATGCTAAACACATGTTTATACAAATTATGAAAATTAAAAACAATGAATGGCAAATAAATTTGATAGAAGTTTTTGAAATCTTTAAAAATACTAAAAGACAAAATGCTTTCTATTCGTATCTATATTTTAGAAAGAAACTAAAATTATTTCAAATCTAAATACCTAAAAATAGTACAACTAGTGTTATTATAACACATGCTATAAATACCCTAGAATCAAATTTACTTCCCACATTTCATGTATTCTCTCCTAGGCAACTTAAGAATATACCCAAGGAACTTAAGAAAATGTCTAAATTTATCTTTAAATATCTAAAATATCTGAATTTATCTCTAAATATCCAAAATGTCTATCAAACGAAACGCAGTAATTTTTTTTATTTTAAAAAATTTCAATTATAATAATAATATTGTTTATCTACAAAAATCATTTCAAGTAATTTTACAGTTAAATGCAAATCTAAGAATGGTAATTTTGCAAACTTATCTTTATATCTTATGAAGTAAATTGAAATATAAATAAGTGCATTTTCTTTTCTACTAATAAAATTCAAATGATGTAAAAAATTTTTTGCAATTTATTGATGGAACAAGCAAATGTATTTTGGATAAATTTTCATCGTAGATTAAAAATTTGTAAACATAAATTATACAAAATTATTTGAATTTGAAATTATTAATTGGGATAATATAAGCAAGAGGTTGAGATAATATAAATGAAGATAATATAAACACCTATAAAAGAATTATTTTTCGAATTTTCAGCAATTAAAAAGGGAATCATCTGTTTCATCATTCAACCAAAGGATAGTATAGAAGAAACAAAAATGCCTAACTATATAGGACAAAAAGTTATTAGAGTAAAAAGCATTAATTCATGAAAATGGGATCATTTAATAAGAAGATTAACTATGAATATTTAGACATTATCAAGTACATGGCTAGTTAACCAAACTTAATCAACTAGTTAACCGACTTTACCAAAAGTCAAGTTCTAATTCTTGTTTTTTACATCATTTATTAGTATAATTTAACAATATATTAAAAATGAGCTATAGTTTTCATTTTTCTGTATATCTGTGTTTTATCTTAAATTTATAGACCTCTTCAGATTGTATAACTAATGATCTTTTCCGATTTTTATCTCTTCAATCGTAATGTTTTTACTGTAATATGAAGTATTAGTAAAATTATATACTAATTTTTTTAAACAATGATTTATATATATATTTTTTTACATAAAAACTTCCAGATATTTTTAATATTATATTACTAATATTTTTTGCTATTATTTTGATAAAAAAATTATCTTTGATTATTTTGAAAAATGAATTATTTTTTCTCTTGTTTAAGCAAATTAAAATAGGAGTAAAAAAGTCTATGTAATTAATTTATTTTGCATTTCTTAAAATTAATAAGATTTAAATTACATATAAATATTTGTCAAGGTTTTATTATATATAAACAAATGTTTTTCTGGAAAGGTTTCCTATAGTCAAAAAATTAAAGTTATTAGTAAATTAAAAATTTACATCAATAGAAAAAAAAAAAAAAAAAAATTAAGTTTCTTGAAAAGATTTCAAGGAACAACTTAATGTTTTTTAAATTTCAAAGTTCAATAGTTATTTAAATAACCTTGAGTTTTTATAAATATATTTAAATTCATGTTAAATTATGCTATGTATATTTTATTAAAAATATACGTTTTTAACCGAATTTTAAGTTATTTATTTAAGTTATTTTATTTTTTAAATATAACTTTTTAACTTGCTTCTTCTAATAATATATTTTTTTTAATTTCTTTTTCAGTTTTTTTAAGATAATTTATCCCCATTTTAATAAAATCAAAATGTTTCTAAATTTAATCTTTAATCTTTTTCTTTTTGAACAAAACATTTGAAACAAATTTAATTTATCTTTAACAACAACTTAAGCAAGAACCTAGGAAAATTAAAGAAAAATGAAATTTAGTTAATCTATTTTAAAACATGAAATATTTACAGTAATTATATGATATTAAGCTTTTAAAATAAAGTTTTCCTATAACAAATTCTATTGGTATACTATATAAAATCAATTAAAATAAAAATTACCAAATTCTTTTAAAATTAATTAATAAAAAGGAGTGTTTCTCAAAATTACAATACTAAAATTTTATTTCAAAATATTAATTTTTATATTCATTAATATTACAAAATTATTATCTCTATTACAAAATTATCACAGTCTATTGAAAAAGCAATTTTAGTACATTTCTAACCAAAGTATCAAATTCCGCTTTCATTTAAATTAAAATCGAATTTGGATTTTGAGATATTTAAGGCTAAGGTAAATTAACGGCTAGTGAAATGAAAACTTATAGGAACAAAAAAAAAAGCAGATATTTTTTTTAAGTTAATTCGCATATTTACATAATTACACACTTTTCTTAATTTTAAGCAATTGTTTAAAATAATTTAAATTCACTATTAATGTCTTTGATTGTTCAATCATTAAAATACATACTAAGTTTTAGAAATATTTCAGATTGAAGTGAAAACGAATAAAGTTAACTATTTCATTAACGTAAAAAAAATTCTAAAAACTATTCTATAGAAATAATCGAAATAAAAAAATATTCTTTTGAGGTCATAATTCTAAAACATTAATATTTTTTTTCAATAAATTTTTAGACACCAATTAAATGAATTGAAAAAATAACACTATTTTACCGATGTATTCTTAAGTCTTCCTGTAATTAAGGAGTTAGAATTTTAACTAAGTTGCATGTGAAAATAGCAGAGTTTTTAACAGACTTCTACCTTAAGAAGTAATTTTATAAACCTATGAAACTAGATTTTTATGCTTAAAAAAAAAAACGAAAAACAGCTGGACCTGTAAAAAACTGCATTTTATCTTAAGTCCAAATAAACAGATAAATAATCAACAGATAATATTTATATAAACACAAATATAGCCTATCACCAAAGGAGTCGCTTTTTTCTATCCTAGAGAATGATAAAAGTCAGTTTTTCAACCTTGTTTCACAAGTTGAGAGGCGAGTTGTGAACGCGAGTTGAAAAACATAAACAAATCGTCTGCGGAGATGGTTCTTCCCCGGGGGTAAAGAAGACTATTGGCGCGGTTAGCGGTCGAAGTTTCACCGCGGTATGCCGGCCAACGATCAAAAAAGACATTAAACAAATTTATTGTGATTTTGAAAGCACAGGGAGGATTAAGTCATTTAGCGTGTTAATGTCTGCTGCTATATTTGTCTCCTGCTGTTACAAAACATAAAAGATGGCGCGAAGGTGTTTTTAGATTCTTTATTTAGCTTGTTGAATGCGAAAAGAATGAATGTTTCGATACTTTTTTGCGCCAGTGGGATAACTTTCCCGTTTGTCATATCTTTGAGTTATGGTTATTTTGTTAATGCATTAGTGGTACTTCATCTATAACCTGTTACTTCATTTTTTATATTTCCAATTGTAACACTTTATTTTCTTTTTTCTTTTTAGGGTATCTAATTTTACAGATGATTTTTTTGGGGAATATTTTCATTGATAAACGATATTTTTTTTATGGGGATTCAAATTAATATGAAGTATTTACAACACTTTGAGAACGACATGATAAACATATTTTTAGATTCTTAATTAGTATAAAACCTTTACAAGCACGCTGTTAGGCAATTAGTTTTGACTGTTAAAGTCGTATTAATCAGCTTTTAATTCATTATTTCTTTTAACACGAAACTGAGGACATTTTCCTTTATCTACTCCTTAAAAAAAATTTAATTTCGCTACAAAAATATTCAATTTCACTACAAAAACTTCAATTTTACTACAAAAAATTCAATTTCACTACAAAAATTTCAATTTCATTACAAAAAAAACTCAATTTCACTACAAAAAAATTTTTAAGCAACAAAACACCAATTGATTTTACACATAATTCTTTTTTCCAGAATTTTTTATTTCACGTTTGTAAAAGTCACAATTTCAAACAAAAGGAAAGACACATTTTAATTATTTACATTTACATTTTTATACACATAATTTAATTTAATGCGACTAAATCTTCTAATAATTTTTTATTCAGTTCATTTTATGTTCATTACATTTTGTGGTATATCAACATTTTAATCAAATTTTACCATTTTGATATAATGTAGAATAAAATAACGTAAGAAAAAAGTCTATACCTGTTCGTCCTAAATAATCATGGAAATGGAGAGAATGACTTCAGAAATGCAGTTTATCCAGTAACTAACCAAATAATTAGCAAACAAAAATACCCAATTTATGCAAAGCAAGAATGTAGTAGATATAGTAGCAAATTTGTTAGTCTTAGTTGCATGCAAAGTTTTAGAGTTGCTTAAGTCTTAACAGAATATTGATTCCTTATACTTTATTTTTGTGCTTTATACTTTATTGAGTAATATTTGAATATCTTAAGCAATACTTATACTAAATTTAAAGCGTAAAGGTCTAACAACTGACCTGTTCATCCAAATGGTTTTACAATTTCTTCGCGATTCCAAAGACTTCAAAATTTAATTTCTATTATACTATACCTCCATAAAAAGACAGTTCTTTTTTGAACTAAAATGTCCATTTGTCCAAAAGTAAAGTCTAAACTATCTAACTAACCTGTTCCTTCTCCCGTCAGCAAGCAAAAATCCACAGCTATCATCCCATCGTCCCGTCTTCTATTGCACCTAGCTTAAGAACAGATTAAAACGTTAACGGTATTTTAAATGCGTTATATTAATTCTCTAGAATCAAACCAATTTGGTCAAAAATAAGACAAAATCGTTACAACTTATCTCTTAAGACAATTGTGGATCATTTTGATTTGCTGACCTTTTATGCTTTTTATCTCAAAATATAAAATACAACCATTCTAGAAATTTGCATGCAAGTAAGTATCGAAAACATTTGAACTCATTCTCCTATTTTATTACGTATTCAAATAAAGTCTCTAAGGCACGCTGAAAAATTTACAATTAATCTGAAAGCCTGATTTTTAAAAGTTTTAGCATATTTCAAATAACTTTGTTAGCTAATTTTTCAATTATTTAAAAGGCAACTCTTCATTTCAAACCAACCAAGCTTTTATTTTTATTTATTAGTTTATTTATTTTTATACTTGCTTTATGCTACCATCCCTTAAAAACTGCATTGAAAACATTCTCTCATTTCTTCATGGTAGCTTATACGATGCTATAAGTACCAATATCAAATTATGTTTAAAACACTTTAGTGGGACCGTATATGTATTAAATCTTTGTTAAAACTTTATGGTTTATTAAGATCGCGTTACATCCACTTACATAAATCTTTCATTCATCATTTTTCAATACTAAAGGACACGTGAAGATCTCTTCGGTCCAATGCCAATTCATCTTATCTGTCATAAATCTTCTAAATGAAATTTTTAACTTTCTTTTTGTCAAGAATGGTACTTCATGCAAAGCATTTGTTACTTTTTACAAACAATGTTTTCATTGCATGAATGCAATTTCGTCGTATGAAATTTAATTTTTTTTAATTCAAATTTAATGTAAATAAAAATTCAATAAAGATTCAACTAAGGCATATTGTGTACTGTTCCAATGCAACAAAAACGTTGCTTTTGTAATTGTTACTTGATTTTAACGTTACTACAGATAATTATAACTCACTATTTAATTAAATAAATATCATTTTTATTTTTATTTATTTATTTATTTTTTATTATTATTTTTTTAAGATTTTTTCTTAGTCAATGCAGAATATTAAATTACTAACTCGATTTCTCAGGATAAAATTTCATCAAGTATATTATTTAATTTAAGTAATTTCTTAATCCTAATTTTCTTTTTCCAGAAAAAAATCTTCTTATTGTTTCTGGTTTTATTAAACGAGATATTGTTATTATCTTATTGTTTCTAAACACAATCAATGGTTCTCATAATATTTTTTTTCCAATTTGTAAATTCAGACTTTGTTAGTGTGCTGATATTTTTTTAATTACGAATAATTAACGCAATTAAGATGAAATTATGCAATTTTTTAAATATACCATTTTCTTTTCTTAATTAGCAATACTAATATCACGAAAAATTAGCAAATCGCTAATAGCAAAAGGACATGATAATGAATATTGAAAATTATTTGAGTGGACATAATACTTGTGAAATTAATTATGTTTTAACACACTTAGCAATTTTCAACTATAGTTTATTTATAAATTAATAAATTTTTATAAGTTTCCTCAAAATTAATTGATTATAGTCCTCATTAAATAAGATTTGTAAAAAAATTTTAAAATTTTGATTCGTAAAATTATGCTTAAGATAAAATATATTAAAATCTTAAAAAGGCTTCAACTTTTAACAAATAAATTTTCTTGTATATGACCTACTTTCCTTTTTTTAATAAACAATATATCAATTCTTTTGCAGTTTTAAGGCCAACAATCGTTTACAGTTAATAGTTAAATTTTAGTACATCCTTAATTAATAAAATTCCTGAGTTAGATGTTACAATGTTACATAACAATATAAACTGATTAGATAATAGTTAATTTAAAAGTGAATAGATTAATATTCTTTAAGGTTTTGACTAAACCATAAATGACATTTTAAAAAGAGAATTTAATTGTGATAAAATCAGTTTAAGTTATAATGATTTAATAGAACTCAGAATTAATACTTTGATATAGTTTAAATTATTACTATTATCATTAAAATTATTACTTTTTTTTTTTAGTTTCAAATGTTCTTTCATTAAATTGTTTCTTATTATAAAAATTAAATAAAAATAGTTTAATATAATTATGAAAAATGCTGACACATTTAAATAATAACCACTGAAAATGTGTTATTAATTTTTAAACGTTTTAACTTTAAAACAGCTAGCAGAGGTAATTTAATTTTTGATAAAAAATGAACAAATTAATTGCATTTAATTTAAAACTAACTTACAATTATTTAAAAACGATTTATTTCATTTTTAATAATTATTAATACTACTTCATAAGAGGCTAAATAACACAGAAACTCATTCATCAATAACTTCTCACATATAATTTATCTGCAATAAATTCATTAATAACACAACTTGAAAGTTTCCTCCACTGTAAACAAAGTCATATTTTTCTCACACTTCGTCTTGACTAGTGACAAAGAAAAGTATCTTCTGTTACATCTTAAGTCAGCAAATCAATGACTTCTCATTTCTTGATTAGTTTCAGCACAAAATTAGAGTAAAATGACATAGATAACTTATTAATTTATTGTTGATATTAACTTAAAATTTTATGAGATTAAATAAGTATTCTTATTACATTATCTACCACGAAATAACGATATTTCCGATTTTCTTTATATATCTTTTATGAAGAATTAATTAATCTTTAAGTATGATGTTCTTTATAATTTGTAAGTGATTATAAGTGATTTATAAGTGATCGTTTTGGAAAGAATTTTGCTTACTCACCTTAATGATTGCGATTTTTTCTTCATGTAATTAATAGGAATTTTTTTAAAACCACTTAAATGCTCTAAATGGATTTTTGTATTATTAATGGAAATTAAATTTTATTTTTTAGTAGTAAAAATTACAACGCTATATAAATCTATATCCTTTTTAGATAACGCGATTTACGTTGAAATTCATTGATATAAGTATTGTGGACTACTGTGATATAATCTGTGAACCACAATAAAATTAGATATTTTAATTTCATAGGATTGAAAGTAAATATGAATGTTGTACTATTTTAAAAGATTATAAATGAAAGTTAACAATATACATTTAAAATGGATTGTATTGTATATGTATTGATTTTAGAATGTAAGAATACACTTTCAAAATAATTTGGCAATAAATATACAGATAGTAAAACAAAAATGAGCCTTTGTTTTAAAAATGGTTAGTTATAAAATGAACGTTACCATTTCGTCCATCCCATTTATAACTTTCACGTTAAATGAAATGGCAATGTAGATAAACGATTTCTGTCTCGATTTTGGAAAGTTTGAGAATTTTCGAATGCAATTTAATGACGATTGTGTGATTTTATTGTTTTTCAGGTTAAAAAATTGGCTCTTTGAATTTTACTTTTTTTACAGCTTTTTCGCGTAGACTTTTTTGTTTTTAGATATTTTCACTTAAACCTCACTCGCCGGTTTATTTTTCAGCGGATTTTGCGAGGTTTTCATTAGTTTTTGGATTCTTTTTTAATAGATTTTTGGTAGTTTTTTTCAATGAGTGTTTCATACGAACTTGTAGCGATTTTTCTGTCGGGTATTAGTGTAGGGTGGCTGCAGAAGTGATAAAATGGACTTACCTGCACCGACGTGGACCTTTTTCATCCAAGGGTAAATTACCGGCTGGTTGGCTCCGTTGCCGCTGATCGCGCAGTCTGGCGAAGTGGGGCCTCCGAGCTGCTGCTGGGACGGCGGCTGACTTCGCTGGAGTCCCGGCGGTGTCGGCGAAGAGACGGGCGACCGCTGCTGAGGGGGGCCCTGCGAGGGCACGGGGCTCAAGCTGCTCGTGGGCACGACGTGGTCCACCGGGAGGGTGGGCGTGCGAGGCAGGGGCGACACGGGCCCCATTCCACAGGGCGGTTGGGGCCGATAGTAGTGTTGGCCCGCGTTCGGGGCCCCATAGACGGGGCTGCCATTCTCTTGTCCATAGGAGACCGGGCCGGAGAGCGGGTAGCCGGCATACGGGTGGTGGTGGTGATGTTGCTGCTGGGGATGTTGGTGGTGAGTCGGCGGATGATGTTGATGGTGTGGATGTTGTTGATGGTGTGGATGATGGTGATGGTGATGATGCGACGGCGTGTAGTAATCCCCACCGTGGCTGGGAATGTAATTCCCCTGAGAGTACTCCTCGTTGGGTGGGAATTTGGGATCACTGTAAGCTGGAGAGTTCATCAAATACGAACTCATGATCATTAATTTTTGGATGAATTGGATGGAAATAATTTTTCTTTGGGGTTGTCGTTTAACTGAGCGCTGGCTCCGCCCGTCGAAGCACATTAGCATATCACGTGACGGGCGCCCGCCAACCGCGCGCCGCCTCGATGACCCGGAGAGCATACGCTAGGATGATCGATGGTAGGGGACACATTGCGCTGCAATATGGCGTGCGCTCGCAAAACACCTGAAAAACGTGCCCCCAGCTAAAGCTTCCTTGGCTATTTAGGCACCAAAGACAGAGTCCGCTTCCAAGCACCGACCGCAGCTACCAGACCATTGCTTGTGAGGGGTCGCTGCCATGCACGCACTATAGAGTGGGTCCCAGTGGCGCCCCCTTTCTCGAGGGGTGGCAACAACTTTCCAGAGGAGCCCCCCGCCCCGCAAACAGGTACGGTCTCTTTCTTTCCCAAACACCAATCCGATACTTCCACTTCTTTTTTATACCAAACGAAACACTAAACACTAATGTTCCAAAAACACTTGCCATGCAATGCTTCACTTTTAATCCCACCATTACATGAAACTCATCTGATTACATTTTATAATTAAACGAGAAATAAAACTTTTATTTATTTCAAATAATTGTCTTTAAAAATTTTGAAGTACGTAACGTGAGTAACTGCCATTTAATTAATCTTATTATAAGAAGTCACTAAGTGTCGATCTAGTTTCGGGTGTTATATAAATGTTGTAATATGATTTATCAATGTTAATAGCAATCATAGAATTTATTCATAAGAATTAAAGTTCATATTCGATTTGTTTATTCAATTGTCATTAACAAATTAGATGAATCAAATAAGTGTTGTTGTCAATATATTCTTCCTTGAACTCTTTTATTTATTATAAATTTCATTTCAATGTCAATTATTCAATGAAAAAAAGTCTTAATATTTTCTTATACTAGATTTCACATTTAGAATTGATGAATAAAAATTATTTAGTGAACAAATAGAAAAAATGTTCTAAGTGAACTCACATGTAAACAATATTTAACTAGTGTCATGTGTAAACACAAGTTTAACAAGTGTCATGTGTAAACACAATTTTAAACAGCATGCAAATATTTAAAAATTGACAGCATTATAATATCAAATTACAAAATATTTATAAAAATATTTTTCTAAATAGTTTTAAAACTTTGACACGTACAGGAACAAATTCTTGATTGATTTAATTTCATAATCATTTCTACATTTCAAAAAAAA
>BPLQ01009615.1:707577-718224 GCA_021605075.1 Caerostris darwini
TTTTTTTTGAAAGTAAACGAAACTAATAGTTTAAAATTTGGAGTTCTAAATATGTAGTTAAATATTAGTATAATGTGGATTAGTGTGATTGAGATATTTCTGCTTTAATTGAAAATAATAAAACAATCAATCATTTTCAAAAAGAAAATTAATTTTGTTTTGTATATTTTACTAAGAAATATTTGTTATACATTATAAAATAAATTTGAATGTATTATCATGTCATCGAAAAATAATGAAATATCAACTAAAAGCATAAATATTAAAAGATATTTGAAAGATATTTTGTTTTTAGAAGTGTTGTTAGGTAGGATAGATGTTATATTCTTTTGGATGGATTTCAACAATAATGCCATTACCAATTATGAATTATCTAATTTTCAGGTTAAAATAAATAAGAAATCAGGTTATTTTAAAATAACAACTAAGTAACTTACTAAGTGTTTAAGTATTTTCTAAGTGTTATTTACTAAGTGAAACTAAGCGTTTTACTTCTGTGTCTTGGCAGCATTGTGGTGTTCATATGCATTGCAATCTACCACATGTTATATCTTCTAATTATTAATTCAGCAAAGTATAACAAATACAAAATTAAAAAAAAATATTGTATAAATGTATAAATTGTAATATTGTATAAATATTGTAATATTATATAATGTGATATTAGAAATATTGTATACATTAGAAAAATAAAAAGTAATTTTTTGTTGTAACACTTAAAAATCAAATAGCAGTTTATTGAAATTATTTATATCAGCTAAATTTAGTTCATTTTTTTAAATTAAAAAGTTTTTATTTAAAATGAAATAATAAATATTAGCATAGGTAAGAAAGCTAAAATTGATAGAATAGCAAACAAATAAGGACTTTCAAACTTTAACTTTTGTAGTTAATTAAAAATTCTAAAATATATTACACTAATATTTACCTTTAGAAAAAGAAGTTTGTGTTTAAATTATTTAAATAAATCAAAATATTTATTAATAGTTTTTTAAATAAATTTAAGTACAATGTATAAATTTTTTGAACCGAAAATGAATTTTTAAATTTTATTAATTTTAAAGAGTCAACAATAACAATCATGGAACTCTTTTTAATGTTATGTTTAGTTAGTTATAAGAGTTTCAATTCTAAGTTTAATTTTCCTTCCATATTTCTATATATATATATTCGAAAATATCTTTGAAAATAATTATAATTTTAAAAACATTCATCACTATAAAAGTAAATAATTATTCTTGTGAAATGACATTAGTTTAAAAAATTTTAAAATGTAATTAAAAACTCAACAATGTTTAATGTAAAAATTTAAGTTATTAAAATTAAATATTTTTAAAAAGATTTATGGAAAATATTTTTTTAATAAATATACAAGTCACAGCGAATAAAAAATTCATTTAGTAAATCATATGTAAAAGTTCATTTAGAATTAATTAGTTTATTTAGAATTAATTATAATTAATCTAGAATTATTAGTTTATTTATTATTAAATATCCCTTAACGCTTCAAGAAATGGTACAGAATTTGTCAATCTCTTTTTAATTTTACTATATACTTAGATAATGTAAAAATTATTTTTGAAAAAAAAAATATGTTTTCTATTTATATATTACACTGGTTAAATTAACTTTACAAAATGGGTATTATTTAAATTTAAATAAACTTGCTATAGCCAAACAAAGTTTAGCCTACTTATTTAATTATTCTGTAGATGAATTATTAAAAATAGTAGTGAATAATTATACTCAAAATGACTGCCAAACTTTTGAATTTTAGTTATTTAACTCCTTTGATAAAATTGCTATCCTCCTAATACAAAAATAAATAAATAAAATAAAATAAAATAAAAAATGCCGAACACGAATACTTCATTGTAGTTTAATGTTGATCCAAAAGAAATACGTCATACATTTTTTTTAACACAGTCAGCAAATAGTCATTGTAAATTGCAGAAAAATGTTCAAAATATGTAAAATGTTCAAAATGTTTTGAATGGAAAATAATCATATTACCTATCCTATTAAGATCCTATTAACCAGAAGGATTTAAGTGTATGTCTTATATAAGCTTACATAATTTCGCTTTAGTCATCAATAGAAGATATCCTTGTCCCAAAAGAAACAAACTAGTAATTAATTAGCTCGTATTTAGAAATAAATAGCTGATAATGAGGTAACTCGGGTTTAGAAATGAATGCCGGTTATTCTTTTCGGAACCTTTATTTAATATTGATAACATTTTCCGCAGACAACTTCAAGTAAGAAATTTAAAAGGTTCAGTGTTAAAATCGGTCTAGGGCGCCACTGTAGCAGTTCTCGATTTTGAATCGCCAAACTAGACGGTTGCTGAATATTCCGTCTAGAACAAAATTTATTATTTATTTACTGCAATTATTGTTTTCCTTTAATTTACCCCAGATATTACACTTTCATAATGGTTGTTGCTGTTGTTGTTATGGTATCCCTCATGGAAGGAGGGAAGAGGGTTTCAGCACTTTCATAATGGTACATTTAAAATTAAAAAAATAATAATCATCATTTAATGTCTTATTTCAAGCATTGTAAGGAACTTCTCAGAGTGAATATATTTTAATTAATTTTAAAAATAATTAAGTATCTTTAGATTTCAAAAGCATAATTAAAAGAATGTTAAGTTTTTATACAGAAGCTTTACAGTTTTGGAATCTGTTTTATTATCTGCAAGTTACAGCTATTTGAAAAATTACACGCTTACATGCTTATAAAATTTAACATTTTGTATATGCAATGTATATTAAGTATTTATATTTCAAAAACCAATATTTTTAGGAAATTTGAATTTATTTTTATCAGAAATTTAATAGTAATCAATTTTGAATTACCATGAAGTTGCACTGTTAAAGTTTTGTTATTCAAATGCAAAGAATCATAAAGCTAATTTGAAAAGTATTTTTAAGCCTTTTAAAATAATGCAATGCGTATTTAACGTAATCGCTATAAAATTAAGGTTAATTAACGTTTTGGCTTTGGAACACTTTGGCTTCCTTTTGAGCTATAAAAGAGTATTATTTTATATTTTTTGATGAGTTCCTGAATCATGAAAAAAGTAAATAATAAATTAATAAATATTTAATTAAATTTTTTTTAAATTGTGATTATTTACGAAAATGCATTTATGTTAAGTGACATCAAACTGAAAAATAATTTTTTTATTCTTTTTAAATTAAGATAAATCATGTACTGAAACTTGTGTATGTCAACAGAGCTGTGACCTCTTATATTAAATTCAAAGATTTTGATGAAATATAAAATCAAGATATTATTATTCTTTGATTAGAACATATCTAATTCAGTTTCAAGTTTTCGCATATCCCATTCAAATATGCTAGAAAGGGAATTAAAAAATATTAAATATCCTTTATTTAATATTCTCGAACTTGATCTACTTTCTAAATGAAATGAATTTATAATGATAATGTAGTTTTATAACACAATTTTTATTGTTATGATAAGTTATAAATAAGGTGGCAATTATGGTGATGGTGTTAAGGTAATAACTTATAATTAAGGTGATGTTGTCAAATATGATAATAAAATTTAAAAATGTCTGCTATAAACAACTTTAATAAATTCTTTCAAATGCTTAAAAAGGAACTGGTTTAAATTCAAAAAGAAAAAGCACAATAATAATACAAAGCATCTGGATAAATGCACTACCTCAATCAGTATTGACACTGGTGGGAGCCTAAGTCCAATCTTGAATCCCAGATAAACCATAAATATTTCCATAAAGTCTTTTATAGTGAATAACACTAGTACACCAAAGTGACATTCTAACAATATTCCTTGCTTTTCTTGATATTACGAACTAAAATAAATAATAAAGGGATTTAGTGGAAGAGCTAAATAAAAAAAACCCTTAAAAGTAATTTAAATAATAAAAGATCAAATAAAATGAATAATAAATAAGATGAATTCTATTATTAAAAGAAAAGCAGATTGATCATAGCGTAATTTTAGTTCAAAGTTTGCAGAAGATTAAAGTTTTAGTTCAAAGATTGTAGAAAATAGCAGTTTTATTTCAAAAATAGAAAATAAAACTAAAACTAAAATTAGATTTTTACTAATGAAATTTTTGAAAAATTAATAGTATAAAAATTAGAAGACTTCCTAAAAATTTATATAAAAATAAAAATAAAAATTTGAATTAATATATTTATATTTTGTACTATTAAGCTGGAAATGTATCACACAAAAAAATATGATTCGCTTTATACTAGTTTTGAGACATATAATGAGAAAAATGTGAGAAAAAAATAAAATTAGTTTATATAGTGACATTTGAAAACATTTATATTTGATTGAGGTATATCTCTTTAAAAGAAATAAGCCAAGGCCTCAGAGTTTAGAATAATGATAAATAAATAATATTATTAATAATATAATACTGTTATTTATTATTATAAAATAATATTAATGCTAAATAAATAAAGGGATAAGGTATGAAAACAAACGCCTCTCTTGCTTTAAAAATTTTACCGGTAAAAGGCAGTAAGTTCCCTGTGCCGGACGGGGGGGGGGAGTTATATCTCGTAATAAGCGTAAACTACAGCTTTAGAGCGAAACGGAGTATTACAATATACCATAGAAGGCAAAGAAATAATCAAGCAATAAGATTAATCAATGAAAAATCTAAAAGAAATATAGAAATGGTAACTGAATTAACACTCGAAATGCAGCGTTTTCAAATAATTCAATAATTTTCTCTCACATTTTATGTTCTAAAGTTATAAAAAACAGCTTTATTACGTTTGTATTTGTCCACTTATTGACATCATTTGTAGTAAACATTTATAAGCGATAATATTCGTGGAAATATATGGTAATGGCCATCTAGTTTGCCTAAAACAATTTTTTTGTTAGTTTTGTTTTTATATAAAGGAAAAAATGTTTGCATTAAAAAATTTATAAAATAGTTAATCTTTTAATTTGCTACATCCGTTTTGATAATGTAGCAAAATCATTATAATATCACTTGAAGAACTATTAGAACTACTAACTATTTATTTTCTTATCTTCAATTACATGAAATGATTTTGAGATGATCTATAACATACTTAATTTCTAAGTGAAATAAATTTAGTGTATCCCATACAACTCACAAATTTATTCCAATAAAATATATATACATTTTATAATTTATCGATTAACTAATAATCATTTTAGTATTTTAATTGTAAAAATATTATCAGAAAATTTATTTTAAGTATTTCCTATTAAAATTAGATTAATATATTAAATTTTATAACCTTAATTAATCTAAATTAATTAAGATTATAAAATTTAATCTTATTCTGAATCTGATTCATCGACATCAATAGAAACTGGGTTATGTGATATAATTTAACACACACAGACACACACACATACATATATATTTCTAAAGTGTTAGAGTTATTAAAAAACTAATGATTAATTATAGTTTTATAATTTATTAATAAAAATATAACTGCAAATTTCGTTTATTTTTTTGATAAAAATATTATTGTATTATTAACAGATAAAAAAATTATTACTAAATCCATTTTGAAAATATTTCTTGGTGATCTTGCTATTTTTCTCCCACTTCTAATTTATCAAATTAATTATTTTATTTATCCTAATTAATTTTATGTATCTGTTAAACTATTTAAAATTTTAATTTGTATACTTTTATCAAATAAAATTCAATTTAGAAATATACAAATTTTGAATTATATTGCATGTTATTTGTGAGTAGCTCATTTCAACTAATTGTAACCTTTAACACATATCTTAATAAAGTATGAGGCAATTTATGAAAACTTCGAATTATGGTATCTATTACATAACGTTGCAAATAAATTTAATTGGTTTGAATATTAGACATCTTATTTTATTTTTGTATATTTTACAAAAATATTTTTTAACAAATATTAATGAATTAACAAATTTTTAATTAATTTTTAAACTTTTTTTAACAAATATTAATTAATATTAATGAATTATAATTATGTAATTGAATTTGCAAATTTGTATAAGAATGATTCAATTTTTAAATCTCTCTAATAATCAAATCAACTCATACAGACAACTTTAATGAACAACTCTATACAGACAATTCTATAATGATAACTAAATGCCATACAAATTATGGCAAAATTAGAGTTCCTTTTAATTTCAATATTAATGCGGTTGGAAAATATTTTTCATTTCATACAAAAGTGACTTAAAGCTCCTGAAAAAAGATGATAAATTGACTTAAAGCTCTGGCGTTATATTTGTTAATAAACGGGAGGGAAAATACAATTTTAGGATATTTTATAAATAGAACATTATTAATTTTTTTCTGTATCTTTGAGTAAATTCTAATTCGAATCTGAATATAAATTCTAGTTGATTCAGTTCAATTTAAACAAGATCTTGGAAAATATGAAATTAAATTTTTTAATTAATGCTGAAATGATGCTCTTCAAACATATATATAAATCACGCAGGTTAGCATGGGATGATGATTGCTTTGCAGTCCAGTCTCTTAAAGCAAATTATTTAAACTTTTTTTTTAAACTGATAAATACATCAATATTAAAAATGCAATTTTATATAAATTGCTATTTTACGTTTAATTAAAAATAAATAATTACTATTAATCAAAAATTAAAGCATTCCTTATAAATTAATCAGATTTTATTGTACAAAACGTTTTCACTCAAATTTCTGGAAAAAGGAATTTAAGAAACTAACAATTTTATAATTTCTTTTACTAATAATATTTTTATTATTAAACTAAATTTTCCAAACAATTTAGAAATTTCTAATATTAAAAAAAAAAAAAAAAGTATTTATCCATACAAATCTTTTCAATTCCTCATATTGTCGTTTTTTGTCCATTTCCCTTTTTAAGTAAAGTATTCCAAGCCAAAATTTGGCAAATATTATCCCCTTTCCCACACATAAACTCAACGCCATTTAACGACCCCCCCACCACAGAATCATATTTCAACCTAGTCTAGTAACGCAGTCGGCCACCGCGAATTTGTAAATGAGGCGCTAATTGACGCTACATTTTTCACTGTTTTGTCACATGCATTAACGTGCAAGAGGAACTAGCATTCGTTCATCAGTACAGAATGCGAATCAAATAATTTCCACCGATTTTCAATTATTGGGCTGCTGTTTTCTGGGTAAGGTGGTATTCATCAAGTTTAGAAATAAATATCACAGTTATCGCTGTTTTGATAAGAAAAATGAAACACATTTGCAATTTAATTTTTTTTTTATCTAGAAACATTATTTATTTTCCTTTTCTTTGGATTTCTATTAAAAATTTAAGATAGCATTCGTAGTTTAGAACTAAATGTCACAATAATTATCATTAATTTGATCATTTGAATTTTTATTCTATTCTTAAATTTAGAATTCATATATTTACAAGAAAATTAATTTTTTTATGTTTATTTTTGTGTTTTAACTTTTAACCAAGTAATATTACCACATTTTGCTTTTCAATATTTCATTCATAAATCATTCATAAGCTCTAAAACTAAGCACCATTCTTAAACTAAACACCATCTAACACATCCATATACTAAACACCATCCAACTGGACACCATTCTAAAATTAAGCCCCATTCATATACTAAACACCCTCAAACACATCCATATACTAAACATCATCCAACTGGACATTCATAAGATCTAAAACTAAATCTTATAATGATTTTTTTTCCCTTAGCCAAAGAAATCATACTCTTTTACCAAAGAATTATTTTTACCTATATTTGATTTGTTTTCGTTCGAGATATTATTCATTGTTTTAATTTTTCAGTACTTTTCATTTATTGGTCTTCTATCTTATAGATAAGGTGCAATTTAAGAAGACTAAAACGAAACATCACATAATTTATAGCTACTATGATTTTTTTTCCCCTTTATGGCGCAGAATTCACATATTTTTTTTATCAAGAAAATAAAAATCTTTGTCTACTTTTGCTTTTGAATATTTTTTCTAGAAGCATTATTTAATTCTCAGCAGTTTTTCAGTCTTCTTTGTGTTTGGGTTCATTAATATCCTCATCATCTTCTATACGCTGGACTTTGCACAAAAAAAGAGGTTTTTTTTTTAGCTCAAAAAAATCTTCTTGGGAAATTTTAAGAATTTGACGGCTAGGCGTGAAGCCGAAATCGAATGATGTCAAAACCATTTTCTCTCTGGTAGCCGATTTTTTTTTTTTTTTTTTTTTTTTTTTTTTTTTTTTTTTTTTTCGTTCTCTCCGGCTCTCTTCCCTCGCCTTTCGCAGGTGCTGGCTGCATTAGGTTGAGTTTTTTAACATTCCTCCCTACCCCCCCCCTCAACTTACTTCTGCTGTTATTTATACCAACTTTAAAAGGGGGGTATCGTGTTCGGATTTGAAATGGGGAATGCGCATACGTTATAGGGAGAGAAAAAAAAGAGAGAGAAGCGGAAAAAAAAAATTAAAAAAAGGCAAGAAAAAGAAGAGCAAAGATGACGAAGTAAAGCAAACTGGTTGTAAAAACCGGTGATGTAGAAGCAACCGACCAAGAAAATCCACTGACAGGCCAAGGGGTGTGTAGCGAAATGAGATTATAGGGAAAGGGAGGTAGGTAGCTGGCAAGTCCTAGGAATAAAAGACGTCGAGAGTAGGTCTACCCTGAGTGAAAACCAGTGATTATCTGTCGCAGCTATAGGCGGAGCTAGCTATGATTGCAGCGAAAGAAATTCGAAAAAGAATAGGACAAATACAAGAAATTGCAAAGAAGCGACGGGCTGTATATAAAATACACCGGTTGGACATTTCGTTCCCGTTCAAAATAAATTAAAACTTGATCGATGATGAATGTGTAATAACAATTACTGCCACCTACAGAGATAAAGCGAATTTCGTCAGTAGAGCAGATTTCTGACAGCACGTGGCGGCTGACAAGTGTGTCTGTCCTTCAAGGGTCCTTAAAGATATAGCTTTAAGCGGTATTGGTAGCAGTTGAGAAGAATTCCACCTTGCTTACATACCAGCGGCAATAATGGCTAATGCATTGATCACTTTGATTTCCAAAATGTGTTTGAAAAATTTATGAAGTACATAATTGCAATAGTGTAGATCACGTTTTTATAATGAAACGGCCATAAAAAAAGGTGATTCAGTATCAAACACTTTAATTTCGATTTGTATATGTTTAGAAAATGATGATTTACTTAAAACATACTTGGGAAGTTTGTTTTATTAAACCATAAAATAATAATGTAACTTAAAGATTTCAAATATTTAACTCAAATTTACGCTGTGATGCAATGCTAAAGGTGGAGTTATTTTTTAAGTAGGGAGGGGTAAATAATATATTCTTTAATTTACGTAAAAAGATAGCATACATACATGCATAAAAATTTTTCTCCTCTGATTATAGCAAAAGAAATATTTTACAAATTTAATTCAGAATAATTCCTTCTAGATCTAGATGATGAATAACTGTAGAAAGTAACATAGAGAAGAAAGCAAATAAATAAAAATTAATTCATTTTTTTCCTTGCATATTTAAAAAAAGAAACAACTTCCAAATTTTTAAGTATACTTTTTTCAAAAATATGTAAATGAGATTGCTTTATAGATCTTTATTTTATTTTAAACAAATCAATAATTAAATAAAATTCCAACTTTTCATAATTTATTTCAAAATAACAAACTTAAAAAAAAAAAAAACTTTCGATATATATTTGCAATATTCAACATAAAACATATGGATAAAATCATAATCCTATATCAATCCTGATATTTATTATTATATGTTGTATAATACTAGAAAAGAAGCATAGATAAAATCTGCTATTTTATTTTCAGAAATGTTTCATGTACAATTATTGTCCCTATAGAACAAGTTTTCTATAAAAATTTCGATTAAAATAACGAAAAGCCGCTTATGAAACAAGCATGTTTAAACATGTTTAAATAGACGAAATTTTTTATAAGCTTTTAAAAAATATTCAAATTCAATTAAAGCCAGGATTAATGGGTCTCATCTCATACAATAAAGAAGAATGCTGCCGAGCTCGATAATATCTTCTAAAACTACGCTATTGACATTTAAAATTAATGGAAGTCCCGTTAAGGCCCCTAAACTGTAATGCAGTTTATTTATTATTTTTTTTTCTAAAGATAATTTTTAAGAACAGGTGGTTTAAGTTAGGGCCGAAAATTTCAATTTAAAGCTTATGTAAAAATTACATAAACCTTATAATAGTATTTTCTTTACTTAATAAAAACAACTGCTCACGCTACGGAATCAGATTTCGATTTCCATCAAATCATGTAATGTGTAGAAAACACGATTTACTTCCGTTCTTGAGGGGCAAAAACGAAATTTGTGGAGACAATCGATAAAAATCTCTATCACGATATAGCTCAGTCCAGGAAAATTAACTTCTTTACAGATTGATGATCAGAAACTGGACATTTCAGAGAGTAATGGAGTATAAAAATTTGTAAAACGGTCTTAGAAAGCCAATAAAATACTTGCTATCTAACATTTTATATCTGCTAGTTGAAAGAATGAAAAATAAGCTTATCTCTCTATATTTAAAAAAAACATAAAATTTGTAGATTTGTATTTCTTATTGTAAGTTGAAAATTTTAATAT
>BPLQ01009615.1:718234-732741 GCA_021605075.1 Caerostris darwini
AAATTTGTAGATTTGTATTTCTTATTGTAAGTTGAAAATTTTAATATTGAAATTTGTATTTCTTATTGTAGTATTGAAAATTTATTTTTTTTCTGAATCCATTAATCTTTTTTTTCCTGAGTCCATTAATTTTTTTTTCTGAATCCATTATTATTATTATTATTTTTAATCTATGGTGTTGGTAAAAATCACCAGAAAATTCTAAAATTCTTTCAAAAATAAAAAATTCTTAAAAATAAATAAATATAATCTTTTAAAAAAATTTCTGCTTCAATAAGAACCTAATTTTTTATTGCAAATTCAAAACAAAATGAAGTTCACATCTGAGTTGTTAATAATTCGTTTTTAATATCTTTATTTATTGCTTAATTTTTATCCTCTTAATTTTTTTCACATTTTAATTTAATTTATTTTTTAATTAGATTTTTTTCCACATGTACTCGCCTTAAATGAGTAGAGATACGAAATGGTTGATTTTGTTTATAACATTATGAATTTTGTTAAATATTTTTTTTTCAATGAAAGTTAAATAAGATACTTTATTAACTAAGATTGAAATCGGAGGAATATAGAGAAATTAAATTAATTATAAGATGCATGTTTGTAAAGGGAATGATTTTCATACTCCAAAATGATTCTTGAAACTATACTTTATTTTCTCTAAATTTGTTTTCAATAGGTGTGTATAGTTTTTAACATTTTATGCTCTTGATAACGTGGATTAAATTTCAGTTATTTACTCATTTAAGAACAACGAATGTATCTTAAATAAATGATATTAGATTTTCATGTAACTCCAATAAAAACATTTATAATCGTTTCATTCCTTTCATAAACATTCATTTAAAGAAATAAGTTTTTAAATAGTTTTTGTCTTTGGTAAAGCCAATATGTAAATAATACAGATAATTATAGTCTTATTTTAATAAGATATAAGAAATAAAACTTTAATTTCCTTTAAAAAAACCGCATCTCATGTAATATATATATTAGTATATTTTCTAAAAATTTTTAAATGAAAGCTTAAATCTTTCTGTCCATAACGGATATCGAAAAAAGTTATAATAATTTAATAATTTTTAATAAATTTTAGTACATAAAGAAAGGATTGAGAAAATTGCAAAATGATATCTGCATAATTTAACAAAAAACTTAGCGTTTAATGTATTTTAACTCCCAATCAAAGTATATGCCCTGCTAGTGGCCGCACAAACTGGTGGTATGAGCTGCAGTCACTGCTTTCAGAAATGAAGAGACAGCTTGTGTAAATGTTTCCAATCGACAGGCAAGCTGTCTGTTGATAGTTTTATGGGTTATCTATCATCTGCCTAGTATGGGATAGTTATCACTAAAAGTCCTCACGAAAAGCTTCACTTACACATCTGTTTACAATTCGTCATATACAGAAACGCAAAGTCCCCAATGCTATTAAGAGGAAAGAGAGAGAGAGAGAATAGATATTCTATTAGAAATGCCTTACTCTTTTAAAAATTTATACAAATATAAAATAAAAAATTTAAGAAGAAGATGCTTATTTAAATTATTGTTGGATTTTTCTTTTATAAAAACGTAACTTTTAAAAATGGAGAAACAAATGATAACGTGACAATATTTTTTCTTTCTATGCTAACTGAAAAACCAAATAATTTAAAGTTGGTACATTTAACTGCAAACAAAGTGATTTACATGTCAAAGTTACATATAACATATATTTCATAACTATACTGAAATTTGTTAAATATCGTTTGCTGAATTTATAATACCCAATTCGATATTAAAAAACACAGCTTCTAAAATCATCTCAACTATACGTATATTTAACACTTGTTAAATAACAAAAATTAATTTAGAAATGCTAAGATCTTTTTGTTATAAAACGATTATTTTAATTACAATTAAAAATTAATAAAAAAATTTAATAATAAAAAAAATAACTAAAAATTCTAAGTGAGAAACAAATAATATTTTTAAATTAATATATTTAATTAATTATTAAATGTATTTATTTAATTAATTAATTGTGTTCGTTTAATTAATTATTAAATGTATTTATTTAAATGCAAATTATGCATTAAAGCTATTAATTTTAAATTAAAATTTTTAATTAATTATTTAAGTATTGTTATAGGGGGCCATATACATTTAAAACTTAAATTACACCGAGATTTAATTTATTTGAGCACCTATTGTTCAGTTTAAAAAAAAACTCCAAATCGAAAAATCAAAAAGCCATTTCCAGACTCCTCTCAAATCTACGCATGCATAATTTCCCTTAAGTAGCAAGTAAATCAATTAATGAAGGTAAAGCGTTCTTTATTCCATAAAGAACTGATAAAAGGTATTATAAATGCTCAAAATTAAGCAACGCAGTTCTTTGATACGCATCAAAAACGTTGAATGCATTAGGGTTTCAAACATTTCTCAGCAAAGCGTATCTTTAACTTGATGGCTTCTTCATGTAAATTGAGTGAGCCTCTTCTACCAGTGTGAGCGTCAATTATGTCTTACGCCTACTGTTCCGCTGAAGAAAGCGATAAGATTAATTAATTCAGTCTAATTACTCAATCCATGTCAACTTGGCATTATGCGGTAAGGCAGATAAGCGGCCGCAATAAACGATTTTTATCGCATTTCAGTGTATTCAATATTTTACTTCCAAAGACGCAAGGTAAAAATTGCCCCGTAAGTATTGCAATGATTTAAGCAAGTTTAGCCGAAATACATCTTCTGCCGACACGTCTCTGTCTCAATTAAATCGTATAATTTCGGCGTTGAATATCTGGAAGTGTGTTCTTCGTCTATAACTTTAACATCCATTATCATAACTGCAGGTTGTTAATGACATTTCAGACGAGTTCTTCGATGACTGTTTAGGAGCATAATTAGCGAGAATCTCCAAACACCCGTTCACAAATGTATAAAATTTTAAGCTCGCCTTATCCTTCAAACGAGATATCCTCCTTCTCCTTTCATTTAGAACAATCAATCAAAACTATTAACTCACTGAAGGAAAAATAAATTATCTTTTCCACACTACGTGTTAGAGCTTTCACCAGAATAAGTTATCATTTACGTGCACGTTTTGTTTATTATATTTACCCCTTTAATTTAATAGCTCTCTGTATTAAATTTAATTTAATATAAAATTTTAACTCCTACGCGTAAAACCAGTTTTTGAATGAATATAATATAATTATGAGAAGCAATTTTTTAACAATTACTTAATTGTTTAAAGATATTAATTAAAAAATATTTACCAATTATTACATATAAGTTTAGACAAAATATCTAACACGTCTCAGTATTTTTTTAGCATGTATTTATCTGTATAAAAAAATCAGCCACAAACAAATAAAACCAAGTTTCAAATGAATAAAAAATATTTATTGGAAATATTATTCAGATAATTGCTAATTTATAAATAAGTAAGAAATTCAAAATTTTTTAGTAATCCAGAATGCGCTTTTATTTATGAGGAACTTACAATTTTTCTTTGCAAGAAATAGTACGCATTATTTGAAAACAAATTTATTAGTAGTATCAAAATGATTGTCCCTAGTCTAAATACATGGATAATTAGTGGTTCGGAATCCACGTTAAACCGTAGGTCCCGGTCTATTTAGCCTAAAAGTGTGCACAAAATGACCGTAGAGCGACAAACCAAACCAAACCTAAAATAATTGCACTTAATAGTAAACATTATCAATCAATTCGACTTATAAAATTTTTTATCATAATGGAACTGTATTAAACAACAATAACAAATAAATATTATCTTAAACTACAGGAAATTTTAAATCATCAAGTAGCTACTGACTGGAGAAATTATCATTACTGTCTTTAACTAGACTCTTAAAAATACTAGAATGGTAGGCCCTTCAGCAGTAAGATATTTCAGGTTGGCTGCAGAAGTATTTTCTCCATGTGTTATATTAATGTGGACCATTTACTCGTGAAGTTTTCCACAAGATTAAATTCCCCTGTTAAGATATTTATAAAATGTAAAAGAATTTCTGCTACAAAAATTTATACACATTTTTCTAACATAGTGTAGCTCCATTATAAGTTTCCACCAATTTGTCCAATGCTACATGGCTGACCAAGCCGTGTATTTTGATGAATGGTCTATTTCTGTACCATTGTGCTTAACTAGGATTGGTGCCTCTGACTTCTAAGAATAACAAAGGGAAAGGGAAGCCACCCTGCTGTTTAACTAAACTGACAACTGCGGCAACATAGAAAGGAACAGCGGAGGTTGCAAAAGCTGAACGCATTTGCCAACCATTTATTTCTTCTGAATCATCTGACTGCTTGTCCAAAATACAACCACGCCTCTCCTTTTGAGCAGACATGAAGGAGTGAGAAAGAACCCATAAGAAGCCACAGAACCTGGCCATGAAATCTCGAAAGCATAAAATATTTGAATTTCAGAAAGACAAATTTCCTGGTTACATAAATTTCAGAACAAGAAATAATTTTTAAAATTAATCTTTCTTCTGTAAATAAAAACGCCTTTATAATGTTTGTATAAAGACCTATTTGTTAAATACAGGAGTCTATTTTTAGTATCAAAAAATAATTAATATGAACTATATATTTTTATTTGAAATATAACATTGTAGCATTTGTTTTATATTAAAACAATTATTCACGTTTTACTCCAACATGAACAGCGTAGGTTTTCTCTGGTTACTCTTATAAATATTTCATTCGTAAAAGATAATGTTAATCTTTTACTCTAACAGTTATATATAGTATATAAAATATCTGTTATACACATAATTTATACACTGTATAAAGCAGATACTTTAACATTTAAAGTATATAACAGATACTTTATACACTATATAAAGCATATACTTTAACAGTTAAAGCATATAGCAGATACTTTATATACTATACATAACAGATACTTTATATACTATATAAAACAAATACTTTAACAGTTAAAGTATCCATTCTTTCCTTCTAATATAAATTCAATTATATTCTAAAAAAAACAAATTTAATTATTAATTATTTTGTGAAGGTTGTGTGTGTTTTTTTTTTTTCTCCATTTCCTAAATTTTATATACCTGATAGTAAAGAAAGATACCAATTAATTTACTGCCTACTTGTGGAAACAGAATTTTCTGAGCCTATTATTAAGTCCTACGGAATATAATGGTAATTTAAATAATTTCATTTAATTATAAATTTTATGGAAGTGGTGGGATTTTTACAATGGTTATAGACATTTGATTGTAAGAAAAACCGAATAATGTATTGCATCCTATGAAATTTTTTTTTTTTTTTTTTTTTTTTTGAAGTTTCAAACTATTTTATTTCTCAGATAAGTAAGTGACAGAAACATTAACAAGGATTGGTGCCTGTGATAACATATAACATTGTAGCATTTGTTTTATATTAAAATAAATATTCATATTTTACTCCAACATGAAAAGCGTAGGTTTTCTCTGGTTACTCTTATAAATATTTCAATTGTAAAAGATACTGTAAATCCCTTACTCTAACAGTTAAAGTGTATAACAGATACTTTATGTGCTATAGATAATAGATTCTTTATATACTATATATAACAAATACTTTATGTACTATATATAACAGATGCTTTATATACTATAAATAACAGATGCTTTATATACTATATATAACAGATACTTTAACTCTAATATTTAAAGTATCCATTTTTTTCTTCTAATATAAACTCAATTGTGTTCTAAAAAAACAATTTTTGTTATTGATTATTTTGTGAAAATACAAAAAAATATTGATTGTTACACCTGACAGTAAAAAAAAGTAACCAATTAATTTACTGCCTACTTGTGAAAACAAAATTTTCTAAGCCTCTTAAATCTCACGGAATATAATACAATTTAAATAATTTCATTTAATTATAAATTTTATGGAAGTGGCGGGATTTTTCCAATGGTTATAGACATTTGATTGTAAGAAAATCGGAATACTTTTCTGCATCCCATGAAAACTTTTTTTTGAAGTTTCAAACTATTTTATTCCACAGACAGAAATGTCAATTGAATTGGGAACAGTTTTCTGCAAAGGTTCTTGCAAATTCTTTCAGAAACCTGGAAACATATTAAAGCTTTTTACATAGTCCCCACACCTATCATTGAAGAGAGGGAAAAGAAGGAAAAAAAAAATCGAAATAAATAAAAACCAGCCGAAGAAAGAACGGAAGAAATGAACAGAGTAAAAAAAAGGAAGAAAAAATATGAAAAAAAAAAAAAAAGGCGCGGCGTTCACAAAAATTATATCTGGCGGATTTTCTTTTAAAAGCCGTGGTTAGTTCGTTGGACTTAAAAAAAAGAGAGAGAAAGAAAGGAGGGAAAAAAAACAAAAGCAAGAAATAACAGGATAGGATGCCTATTCTCGCACATTGCATTAGGAATGTTTGGTGCCTTCCCCTTGAATAAGTAAGCCCTAATGATAGGGGGTGAGTCCGCTTGGAAAGAGGCGGGAAAGCAAGAGCCTGTTCGCTTGATTGCCATGCCGCGATGCACAACTCACTATCAAAGGATCCACATACAAAGGGATTACTATATTTGGCGCACTTATCGCACTTCGTAGCCCCAAACTTAATAAATTTAAATTTGATTACTACAAAGAGGAAGTGGCTGCAAGGATTACATGAAAAGAATAGAACTATTAACGGTAATAAATATTTTGTCATGCTCAAAGAACCTTTCTAAAATTTTCGTTTTTGTCTTAAAAATTGATGTATGTTTTAGCTCTATTTTGTGTTTATGCATCATTGAATTTCTGTTACAAGCATAATTCAACTAGAAATTCAATAAATTAAAATTTTATTGCGATATGAAGGAAATGCTTCAAAGATTACACGAATAATTATGATAAAGATTGCATAAATTAGTAATAAATAACTGGTGATGATAAGAGAAACACTATGAATGGTTCATTTTTTACAAA
This sequence comes from Caerostris darwini, assembly GCA_021605075.1. Taxonomy (NCBI): domain Eukaryota; kingdom Metazoa; phylum Arthropoda; class Arachnida; order Araneae; family Araneidae; genus Caerostris; species Caerostris darwini. The sequence continues at coordinate 725,183 of BPLQ01009615.1, forward strand.
TTGATTTTTATTTTGCTTAATCTTGATTAATAATAATCACTGTTGCATTTATATAACCAAGAGTGCTAAAATAAATTCAATGACGATAACACGCTTCAAACAGTTACATGAAAAGAATATAAACTGTTGATAATAATAACTATTTTGTCATGCTTAGAAAACCACTTCTTCCAAAACTGTAGTCTATTTTTTAGATAAGAGCTGCATTATTGAGAAATTATTACAAATACTAGCAGTTAGAAATTTAATGTACTAAAATTTGCTCAGTTGGAAATCCATGAAAAAATAATTAAAATACCGATATTTTTTTGGTTATAAATATTTTATCAAGCTGCATTTTTCGCTATTTAAAAATTAGCGCATTTTTAACTTAATTTTAATTATTTATACTTTACTGAATTAATATTGTTGGTATAAGTAGCTTGAAAATTATTAAATAAAATTTTATAACATATAAGTGGAAATATGCATATCAAAGAGTTGCTTGAAAAGAATAGACCAGCTGTTGATAATAAATATTTAATTATTATCAAGTATTACTTTGTACAAGTATCAAAATCTAAGTTATTTATTATTCAAAAATTTATTGATTTTTAATTAATTACTTATTTTGTAAATTTTTCAATAATAATACATAATATGAAACTCCTGATATTTCCTTTACACAATAGCGAATTTGACAGAAAATTAGTCACAACTCTGTTTATTAAATGTTATAACTATGTATTTATGTAGTGTTGTAACTATTAAATGCTGTATTTGTTTAAATGTGTCACATTTTCTTTCATTTCAGATAGAAGAACGAATGAGATTTTAGTTTCTTATGTTCCGGAAGTTTCATGCATATCCATCTGTCTTCATTAGAAATATACTTCTAAAGGACCCATTTTTATGAGTACTAGGGTGTTTATGGGGTAATGTGCAAATATTTGAAATGTATTTTTATGATTTACATGCAAGCTTTAAGAATAATTATTATGACAATTATAATTAAACCAAAAGATTTGTTGTGTGTGCTACTCATTCTACAAAAACTGTAGACAAAATTTTTTTAAGGAAAATTGCAAAATTGAAACTTTAAATAATGAAAATCTGATTTTTTCTTTTTATTTATAAAATTTTCTTATAGATGTTTATTCTAGTATTTTTCATAACTTTACATTATAAATTGTACGGAAATAATAATATAACTTTAAGTAATTATGTTGATTCATGTGTAAAATGAATGGTTTTAAAATTACTTTAGCAAAAAATATTAAGGGTTTTTTTTTTATTATTATTATATGGGAAATAATTTCCTTTAAAAAAAATCAAAGCACCGTGCTTTTAATATTTTTATAAATATTTATGTAAAAATATTTTTAATATATAATATATTTTACTTAAATATATATTTTTATTTAAATATCTTATACTGTCTAAGAAGTTTTTTATTTTACTACTTCACCAAAATCGACAAACCTTGAAAAAAATTGAAAAATAGCAAGTTTATATTTAAACTACCCTTTCTTAAGTTTCATATATAATATAATTCCTAACACATAGATTTATTATTATGATCGTGTAAAAAGAGAAAAAGTAGTAATTTAATTTTGTAGCAAGATTGCACTCTATAATCCATGATATTAAGCTTCATAGTCTATATTGAGCTTATTGAGCAATTCAGTTGATATAATATTATATCTACAATATTTGTTTTTAAATAAACACCTGAAAACTATTTATTGTAAATAGATTTCAGGTGTTTATTTAAAATCAAATAGACTATTTTAGCCTACATATCTCTGTCAAATCCGTATCAGCACTCACTCGAAGAATATTACAAATCTACCATAAAAAAATTTACAGAAATCAATAATAACGAATCATACAGCATGAAGAACAAAAGCAAATCTGTTTCAGCAACCCTTTATTGCTTTGTAGTTTGATCAATAACCTAGCAAACCTGCAAACCTAGCTAGCCTGCAAATAGCACACAGGAAATTGAGAGATTAATTGAAAACAAATATCCTTAACAGTTGTGAATAGTTTCTTTCATAAATACTGTCAATAAATCTGCTAACAAATTTACAATGTTTTGTGCGAAGGAATGTTTATATATTATTATTATTATAATAATAATTAGTTTGCATAAGAAAAAATGATATACTAACTTGATGCTGTCTCACTTAAATTACCTATTTACCTAAGGATAATTTTAAGTATGTAACAACTGAACAAAAGCAAACGCAGCAAAATCTGTTTTCACTAACCCTTTATTACTTTGCATTTTGACTAATAACCTAGAGAGTGCAAGCAACACATAGAAAATTGAGAGATTAATTGCAAACAAATTTCCTTAACAGTTGTGACTAATTTCTTTCATAAATATTGGTAACAAAACTGTTAACAAATTTACATTGCTTTGTGTGAAGGCATATTTATATATTATTATTATTAGCTTACATAAATAATAAAAAAAAAGGGTATACTAGCGTGACACTGTCTCATTTAAATTACCTATTTGTGTAAGGATAATTGTAAGTATGTATCACTTAACTTGCAAAGCATGAAGATAGACGAAGTAAAATAGAAACATTACATATGTTAATCATGGAAAAAGCAATAATCACTATCAGTGAAAGCAAAGCCATAACTTTTTATGCAATAACATGAAATATAATATTGCAAAAAAAAAAAAAAAACTTCACCATCCTCTAAGCTTAATTTAATACTCTAACCTGTGAGAATTTAAAGTAATTGATCAGATCTTAAAATAATTAAAACCCTATTTTTTAAATGTTGTAAATTTATATATTTCCTATAAAAGAATCACCAGTTTTAAACATTTGTTAATAAAGAAATAATATTTGTTATTAATATTACTATTACTTCTCGATGATTATTTGTTAAGAATTTATATTTAATTTTAATTAATATTTCATATCAGTTTCAAAACCTCAATATTATTATATTACTTAATTTTTCAGTATCAAAAATGTATAGTGCATTGTTTATTGGTAAAAATTACTTTAAATAAATATTGGAAATTATAATATAAATTAAAAATATACTATAATAAGGATTAAAATATTTATTATTACTTCTCAATGATTATTTGTTAACAATTTGAAATTATTTAATTTTAATTAATATTTCATATCAATTAAAAAAAACTCAATATTATTATATATTATTTAACTTTTCTTCTTCAAAAATATATAGTGCATAGTTTTATTGAGCAAAATTACTTTAAATAAATATTGGAAATTGTAATATGAATTAAAAATATACTATAAATAGGAATAAAATATTTTATTAATTATTATAAATGAATTTTTGGGTTAATACAGCATCTCTAAAAATGATTTTCAATAGATTTTATGCAGAAAAATATGTAAAAAAAAAAAAAAATGTTTTTTTAATTTCATTAAGTTTTAACTTAAAATTTTTATTTCTTTTGGAAATATTATATTGAAATTTCATTTGTTCAAAATATGAATCATAATTATTTCAACGTTATCACAATTCTTTATAACTATGTTTACTTCATCTCTTTTTACTCAATACAATACATTTTAAATTTTTCAACCATTTAATACTTTAGTATTGAGATACACTACCATATTTTGATAAGGATACTGCTTATTGTTTCTTTTCCAAAAATTATGTTAAAATTTCATTTGTTAGAAATATGAACCATACTTATTTCAACATTATCACAATTCTTTATAACTATGCTTACATCACCTTTTTAATTACTCGATGCAATACATTTAAAATTTTTCAATCATTAAATACTTTAGTATTGAGATACGCTACCATATTTTGATGCGGATACACTTAAAGAAGATTAATACAATAGGAATACATCAAGTACGATTCTAGGGGTGGAGTTACATCCCCGAGAGAAACGTATAAACTTATTCCTTTCAACCTGTCTCACTGGAGTGAGTGATCACTCGGTCTCATCCTCTTTGTCAAGAGGGTACTTCATTATTCTATCCAATCCGCTCATACATTGAATGTCATTGGAGAAATCATACTTTAACATCATTGGTTATCAATGTTGGTTAGTTTTATTCATGTAAAAAAGTGATTTTCTTAGAGATTGACATCATTATCACAATTAATGAAAAAAAAAAGTAACTGTTAATAGCTCTTATGTAATATAAATGTTTATTTGGTTTTTTATTATTTTTTATGCTCGTGCTTTTATTGTAGTTAGCATATTTTTTAATGAGCATTGGTTGAAATGTATTTGAATATAATATGTATTTCACTAATGAAGTAAAAAAAATAAACTTATTATTTATTTTTATTAAAATATTTATATTATTATTTATTTTTATTCAAATTATTATTATTATTATTTACCTAAATATGAAGCCTAGTTATCATGGGTTAAGTAATATATATATATATATTTGCAATGTAAAAAAATATAATTATATTACATATTTTGAATTAATTATTAATTAATTGAAATAAATGCATGTTTATGATATTCTAAATGAATCAAGGTATTTTCTATTATATTCGCCGTCTCTGTCATTTAAAATATTAATTTAAAAACTTTTAAAAAAATGTTATTGTTTGTTTGTTTGATGTTGATTATTCTTAAATTTAAATACTTAGTAAACACGTTAATTCAAAATTTATTTTCTTTATTTTTTTTATATTTTATTTTGCTGTTGTTGTTCTTATTGTTAATAGTGGGGCCTGATGGCCGATTAGCTTTCTGACGTTCAGTACCACAGGTTAAGAGCTCGAGTCCCGGCGATGCCATGGATGTTTGTAGTGGTTCGGAATTCACTTTAAACCATAAGTCCCGGTCAAATATGTCTGTAGGGCGTATGGCTAACTACCCTAACCCATAAAAACAAAACATTTCCTGTTTCAGAATCTGCCAGTAGGCAGACGACCGTGGTCCTACATGGATTGTAGTGCTAAGGTGTTAGTTGTTGTTAATAACGAAGTGAAAAAAGAATTGTTCGGGAGGTCATGGTCCAATATGAGCTGTAGCGTCAGGGAGTTAGTTGTTGTTAGTAAAATTTCTTTAAGATATCATTATAAAATATTCATTTTTCATTGATTATAAAAGTATGCAATAAAATTCTAAATAACATGCGCTTTTGATGTCTTTATGTTTTTAAAAATTTGATTGCTGAATGAATTATTGAATTTTGATAGTAATTCATTAAAAATTGAAAATTTATTTATTTTCTTTATTACTACTTGTAAAATATTTCCGTACATCTATGCTATACTTTTTTGAGTAAATTTTTGAATTTTTTAAATTTATTTTTCGAATCTGCTTTGTATTTTTTAAATCTGTTCTCTGAATTTTTAAAAAAATTTTTTTGATCTCCCTTCTAAGTCTGAAAAAATTGCTTATTATTATTATTTTTTAATGAAATTAGTCATAAGCATAAAGAAAAGGAAAATCATAAACGAAGCTTTAACAAATTGAATTTAAAACATTGAAGTCTTTTAAAATTTGTTTAACAATTTTAAATTTGCAAGAAAAAGTTATTTATATCTTTTTACAGTTAAACCAATTATCAACCTCTTAATAAAATCCTTGAAAATTATGAGTAACGTCAAATAATTAATTATATTTGATTTACAGAAAAAAAAGAATATAAAGTTACCAATGATATTTTTAAAGAGATATTGAGAATGGCATTTTCTAACAAATAATTTCTAAAAAATAAAATCATTTGCCAAGATGACATCGGTTATGACATTATGGTAATTTATTACCCGGAAATACTTTTTTTATACGCAGCTGAATGCGTGGAAAATATACATTACTCGCAATTAAGCAGACAGTTGGGCGATTTATTTCCTTAATACAAGAACGGAAAAATTAAATAAATTACAATAGAAAAGTTACTTTTCTATTAATTGTTTTTTATTAGAATTATCCCCAAAATGAAGTTTTAATCAAATTTAATCAAAAAAAATTCTTCTTTTTAGTAAATAAGAAAAATCAAAGTATACGAACAGAATATTTCTATAAATTAAAGAAGCAATAAAATTTTTCAGTTGATAAATGTTTCTCAATCAATGTTTTTATTTTTTATAAAGAAGATTTTAATGAAAAGACATCATTTTATGTATCCTTTCACTAATATTTCAATTAATTCACTAATATTTATTTAGAATATATTGTTTTTGCAAAATAGTTTTCAAAGTTTTTATTGAGGAGTTTGCAAAGCTTTTACTGCTTTTATAAAACGAGGATATGTTTGCCTGTTTGTTTTCATGCCAAAAATTTAATAATTGTTTAAAACTACTTTTAACTGTTAAATTTAAAACGTTTTAATATTTTGTACCACAAATTCAGTCAGAATTCCAAAAGTTTAAATCAAATTGTAAATACTGTTTTACACGAATATAGTTGAATGTTAAAATGCTTTCAGATAGTTACACATCGAAAATGATCATAACTAATTTTCGGTGTAACAAGTTCTCATTTTTGAAAATAAATTTTAAATGACTAAAAATTGCTCAAACACCACTAGATCATCAAGCAAGCTAATAATTTATTTATATTATTACATAAATTCAACTATCTGAATCTGAAAAACTTAATAAATGAAATTTTAATGAAAAGTATCAAACCTTACATTAAAAATTTAAAACTTACGTATAACTTTAGCAAAGAGGTTAGTTTTAATCTATTATATTTTATTATTTATTTAATTTCAATCCATTTATAATGCCGTAGTTCAGTAGTTCTCAAAAATGTGAAATTTACGAACCGGGCAAGTTAAATCAGCATGTCCGATAATCCCTCCAGTGGTTTCTAAGAAGTGGGAAAAGGAAACAATATCCTTATTTACCACCCATGGGAATGTCCTCACAAAATTATGGTGCTTACATAATAAAGTGGTCAACTAATATATCAGCCGATATGATTACAAAGAAGTATAAGTATATTAAAAACAAAAATAAATAATCCAACCATTCGTCTGTTAAATCTAATATAGTGATCTAGAAATTCACAATCCCTAAATGTGATCTAGATGCACGCGTCGTCTAACTCATCGGTCAATCTCTTATAATGATTTAACCTTATCAAATCAATCACTCCAATGCAAACACAACTGCCGCTAAACTAGAAAAATCGCTTTCCTAGCATTGAAAGAAGCAAGGGGATTACAGAATTCGGTTTCTTTACCACTGTTAATCTGAATAGCAGGATTGCATCGTTAAAACCAAGAATTTATCAAAATCCTCAATGACAACACACTTTCTTTAACATGCTCCGTCAACTTGTCTTGACGAGTTGAAAGCGTCACGCTTGCCCTATTATGTCCAAAATTGATCACCTGTTGAAACCGTCCATCCTCATCTGTTTCTACGAGCTCAGCATGTGATTTATTCATTCATTCACAGACTGTTGATCCTTTTTCGGTGAATATATAGCATTCAATTGAAACGTAAATGCAATGCGTAAAAGAGTAAGTTAATGTTTTTAACTGTTAATGTTTTAGCTGTTAATGTTAAGTTAATGTTAGTGCAAACAATGTTTTAAGTTAATATTAATGTTTTAACAGTTACTATTAAGT